>CM042868.1:19462620-19833039 GCA_023658055.1 Thaleichthys pacificus
CAGGGTAACCACATGTAAAGGCCGTTCGTTACCAACATTGTTCACCAAATGTCTACAATTAATGGAGTAAAATCTTAATAACATGTTTTTTAATTCAAATATATCAATTAATATGGTGTATATCATCATCCTGCAGCCGATTTCGCAAGCGTCTCGCGAAAAAATTCGACCAGCTGCCAAAACGATCGCTGCAGATCGCAGGCAATCGCGGCGCTTCGCAGCCAGTGTGGTCGGTCCCATTTGATAACATGGACGCCGAAAGAAAAAATGTGGCACTTCCAGGGTGTCGCAGCAGATCGCAGGCAGTGTGTCCCAGGCGTCACAGACCATACAGCGCAGATGAAATGATTCAGACTACAGTGTTTATATGTTAAACAATATGAAATGTAGTCTTTGGTGTTTTAAAATTACACCAAATTTATTTCGGATTATTCCAACGGCAGAATACGAGGCGCAGGTAACTTAGATGTGCGTAAAGGGCGCATAAACGCTATTTAGAGGTGGATAAACGCAATTTCTGCAATTTAGAGGTGGATAAACGCTATTCGGGAGGTGCGTAAACGGCGTTTACGTGCGTTTAGCCCCCACTACATCCCTGATCGCAATGGCTCGTAGCCCCGTTGCTGTAAGATGCCTCGAATTTGCCAATTCTCATCTGATCACTCTGATTTGCAGAGGTGCACACTCATAGTCATTTCAATGAGGGGAAAGGCAGATATCGCGCGCGCCATAACACCAACAGCAGAACGGTTATCCAAATAACAAAGAAGTGTACAACACTCGCGTTACAGTGTGTGTATTCACACACATACTTGATGCTATCTACCTTTACATTAGCGCCAGTAACGGAGCTGTTAGCTGCAGAGCTAATGTTACAGCCACATTCTAAGGGTAGCAAGCTAGGTAACCATATACAGTAAAGCAACAAAATGATATAGCGTTAGTTGACTTACTTGTCCGAGGTTTGTAGCCGGACCAAGGAGAGTTGGTACTGATCCAGAATTTAATTTCAGACGGTCAGCAAGGCCCGCTTTGTATTGGCCCAAGTTGAGGAAACAGTCGTGGCTGAAATGTTTGGCGCAGACATACAAAACTTTGGGAAGTTGTGTCGGCGCATTTCCAGAGATAATAAAATTAAGACACTGGTTCTTCAGAGGCTCAGATGAAGGAACAAAAAAATAATTTTGTTTTCATTTGTACATCCTAACACTGAGCAACTGTTATACATTTAGTCATTTAGCAGACGCTCTTATCCAGAGCGTTATGCTTTGTTCGTTTGCAAGCCATGATGTCTGTCGAGGAAAAACCGATATCGCACTTGCACGGTCATAGCTCAGTTTCTCATGGGCGTGCCAGATTCTCTGGGCGGGCAATGCTACTTTTATGATGTCATAAAAGTAGCATTTTCAAAACCGAGCGTTTCAGGTTTCATTTTCTCAAAGGCGAAGAAGAATACCCAGGGCTTGGTTTACACCTATCAAAATTTCTAGCCACTTGGGGACCAAAGGCAGGCTAGGGGAACTCGTATTCATGTTAAATAACCTCCTAAAGTGAAATGTTCATGTCATGGGACCTTTAAATAGAAAATGTAGAAAATGTACAACAAGTTCTAAATACATGGATACATGTGTTCTATTTGTATTTACTGGAGAGCTTGTTATAAGGCTAGACATAATGCTACCATCCAAATGGTATGTTTAAAACTAGAAACATTATATTTTAGATTCATGCTGACATACAGATAATGGTACACACATGAACGTGTTCACACACACACACACACACACACACTTGCAGTCTCAGCTGTAGTGTGATGCTTGTTTTTCAGATTCAGCGTGCTTGTGTTATCTCCCCTAAGTATTTATTTGTGCTGCTATTCTCTGTTCACACACACATATGTGACACACACAATATGTTTAGGATCACTAAATACTCAGAATTTGTTCTTGTTTACCTAAGCTTCCAGTTGAGTTGTGGGTGCGTAATGCTCAATGTGATTTGATTTGCTTCACAGTGCAGCCCGTTTTTTCCCTAGGCTACTTATGCTAGCATGGTGGTACTAGCTGTAATGTTTCATATGTAGGCTGTGTTTGTCTGTATATTATACACACAACAATGTAGGGTACAATACACAAGGGTCATTTTAATAGCACAATGAAACAATGACCAATGAAAGAATGGCAAAACACAAGTTGATAAGTAGGAGGATAGTGTATGTATGTGACAGGGAGTCCTGCTCACAGTATGTACAGTATGTACACAGTATTTTGTATGCCTGTTCAAGTAGGGATTATTGGACTTTATGCCGCCTCACAGCTCTGTGTAAAAGGTACGCACATGGAATAGGGTGTCATTGTTGTACCGGCATTAAGCCGGCAGCAAAGGCAGTCACAAAGCCGAAGCATCGTATGTGTAAAAGGAGAGCCGTTATGGTGGGACTACACACACCAGCAACAACGTCACATGCCGGAATGCTACAGTATCTAAAATCACACCAGCATTATGCAGACTTTGTTTGTTTCAGTGTAAACAAGCAAAGCTGGCAAAATGAGGGGTTTTCTTTATGGCAATGTAATGAGATCTCTGTTACAAGAGGTTTGTAGGAAGGTCAGGGTTGTGATCGAGCTAGGGTTGTGAGAGGGTTAGGGTTGGGATAGGGTTATGGTTATGATAGGGTTGTAAGAGGGGTAAGGTTTGTAAGAGGTTTAGGGTTGTGAGAGGGTTAGGGTTATGAGAGAGTTAGGGTTGTAAGAGGGTTAGGGTGTGAGAGGGTTAGGGTTAGGTTTTTTGATACACGCAGCAGACTCCTGTGTAACAATGACGAAGAAATAAAGAGAAGTGAGGGAGACTACACTCTGTCACTGCAGACATACAGACACACTGACACACACTCACTTCCCTATGTGCAGTCTGTCACCTTCTACCACCCTTTTCCTGCTGTCCCCTCCTTTCTTCACTCCCTTCCTGCTTTCCTCCCTCTCTCAGTCCCCCCTCACGGCAGATGGACAGTGGTGGCTGGGGGTGAGGGGGCTGTGAGGGGACTGTGAGGTAATGATGACGGGGGAGGGGGGGGCTTTTGATATTCAAACTGGCCCTCTGGCTCCCTGGGGGTGGGGTGATTGTCCCCATTGTTCCCATGGAAAGTGGGCCAAGAAAGCGAGCGAGGAACAGGAGGAGAGGGAGGGGTTGGGGGGATAAGAATGATGGAGAGATCACAGTAGGGCATGGCAGGAGAGAAAGAGAGGGAAATGAATGAACAAGACTAAGGCCGAATCCCAATACTACCCCTTACCCCTACCCCTTAGTTTACCCCTAGCCCTTGGCCCTCGAAACTGAGGGGTAAGGGCTACATGTCCCTAAGAAATGGGACGCCACTTGGGTACGGGTACGTCATCTAGCACGTATCGATATCTCCAAAGCAAGTAGTGTTATGCACTGATATCAAACGAAATTCGCTGCTAATGGAGTTTACTTAAAACTGTAGACATGCTAGTCAGAGAAATGCGGGACTGTTGTGCAAATCAGCACTGTAACATTAGCGTAGCAAACTAGCGATTTTTAGAAACTAGGAAACTTAGGAAAATAGTTGCAAATATATATGTACAGGACTGTGTATAGCAGAAAACTGTCATAATTTTCTTATCAATTAATTAAGCCGAAAATATTACATTTATCGGACTCTCTGGATGATTTGGCCACCATTGTTGCCGGTCGTGCAGTATTCACATAGCCCTAGGTTTCAAGTAAGCTCCCGATCTTACTTGGTTTTAAGGGGTGTATACCCCTTCGTCTTAGCCCTACCCCTAGCTCAAAAAGAGTATTGGGACACCACTAGCTCTCACGTGAATGCGCAAAAGTAAGGGCTAGGGGTAAGGGGGAGTATTGGGATTCAGCCTAAACCCTTGTGTTATCTTCGGGTCATTCTGACCCATCAGTCATTGTGACCCACCGTTGTATTGCGACAACTTTACTGCATACAAAAACAAAGTGAAGCATTTTCTTTTAACCGTTGGGCTGTCTCAGACCCCCCACATTGCAAATGTTAAAAGAAAATTATTTGTATTTGTTTTTGTATTGGGTAAAATTGGGTAAACACAACGATGGTTCGTTATGAACCTTTGGGTCATGTGACCCGAAGGCAGCACAAGGGTTAAGGGAGTTCCATGATTTCAGGATGGATGGATGAACGGATGGATGGACAGATCGAGAGAAAAACGGGGTGTAAGAATGGGTATGAAAGAAGTATGAAATGGATGAATCTGACGTGAATCTACATCAAGTCTCTCCTCCAGCCTTACACCCCCCCCGCCACCTACGGTCTTCTTCTGACAACCGTCTGGTGGTCCCACCGCTCAAGAGCGCCCGGTCCCAACACAAGCTCTTCTCCTGTCTGGCCCCCCAATGGTGGAATCAACTCCCCACCTCCATCAGGGACACTGACTGTCTCCCCACCTTCAAGAAAAGGCTCAAGACACACTTGTTCCTGGAGTACAACGGCACTACAATTCTTGTACTCGCTGTGAAATATTTTACTGTTGATTGTTTTTTTTTCTACAGGTACACTCTTGCACTTTTTGAGTTTCATGTTGTTTAATTGTAACTTGTTTAACTGCATGCTCTTATGGTTCTTCCCTTTGGCACTTATTTGTTTTTTCACAATGTATGCTTCATGTTTTGGCTGCTTGCAATGTTTGGGGCTATCTCGTTGTTATGATCAGTGACCTATGCTCTTTTGTAAAGCTCTCTCTTGGAAGTCGCTTTGGATAAAAGCGTCTGCTAAATGCATAAATATAAATGAATCTGACAGAAGAACAAGGGTTATTCAGAGAGAGAGCAGTATAGAGGGTCTCAGACAAGCAGCCCGCCTATAATCTTGTGGGTGTTCTGACTTGTAGAGCCGAGCAGAGGACAGTAGAGTAGAGTCGAGCAGACCATCTAGAGCAGCGTTGAGCAGAATAGAGCAAAGCAGCGTAGAGTTGAGCAGAATAGAGCAAAGCAGACTAGAGTAGTTGAGTAGTGACTATTTCTATGTTGCTCTAGTCTAATGCGTAGGATCCAGTTCCCACTCCAACACAGGCTGTGTACAGTGTGTACAGGTGTGTACCATTTATCATCGCTTTGGATAAAAGTGTGTGCTATATCGGTAGTCAGGTGGCTGAGCGGTTAGGGAATCGAGCTAGTAATCAGAAGGTTGCCTGTTCGACTCCGGCCGTGCAAATGATGTTGTGCCCTTGGGCAAGGCACTTCACCCTACTTGCCTCGGGGGGAATGTCCCTGTACTTACTGTAAGTCGCTCTGGATAAGAGCGTCTGCTAAATGACTACATAATATGGAGATACTGTAAGGTTAAACATGTAGGAACTACAGATGTGGAGAGAGAGACATCTCCAAAGCCAGACGCATGTTGAGGGGAAACCTCCCCACTGTGCTACACTCAAAACACATTTATAGATCTGTGTGTGTACACCCACAAAAAGAGCCACACCAATGCACATTGACAAAGCCTCACACATGCACATTCGTCTTGCCTCTGTGTTCATTAGCTCTGAGTGTTTTCTGGAGCTGAGTGCTGCTCACCACAGGCCTGATGTGTTGGTGGATTTGCCTTAGTGTACAGCTCAAGTTGTACCCTGCTGTG
Source organism: Thaleichthys pacificus (assembly GCA_023658055.1). Lineage (NCBI taxonomy): Eukaryota > Metazoa > Chordata > Actinopteri > Osmeriformes > Osmeridae > Thaleichthys > Thaleichthys pacificus. The sequence goes on from CM042868.1 coordinate 19,468,259, forward strand.
AAGGACGTGCATGGAACTGGGAGATACAATTCACACTAAAACTACACATTACATTTGTAATATCTTGTACAAATGTATATTCTTGCATTTACTCACTCAACCACTATGAATGAAATATCCTTCTTCCTCCCTCTCCCTTCCTTTTTGGATTTTTATATAAGGACTGGGGCAACCCCACTGTTTGTATCGGTAGCGTAAGTATGGTCCAACCTTGATTACAGTTTTTTTCAAATTCTTACACATTTTTTTTACTTGTCCTCTTTTTTTCTAAACTTAACACACAAATCCATGCACACAAAATGCAAAATCCCTCGCTTCTCTTGCAAAATGAAGCACTGCATCCAAAATATCAGAAACACGTCTCAAAAGCAAACATTTGTCTCATGTTGCAAACACTTTTACCATTATATTATGTTTTTGGGATATATCATATACAGTTATTCCAATCCTAAAGCTCTTCTTTCATGAGCTATGTACATTTCTGTACAAGATTGAAACACTGACTGTTTCATCATCTGGCAGAGATGATGAAAAATTCATGGTAAACACGAAAACAAGATTGAAACCAAACTTGTTTTTTTACTGTAAGCATTTGTGGTTGTGAATACAGTATTACACAGTACGAAAGAGTGTAGTAGGACAGAAACCAAACCTAATTTTGAAAAAGGTGATTACTGAATGGTGTCTGTGTGTGAGCCATGAACTGTAGCATACAGTAATATATACTATTTTCTACAATATTGTCAGAATGTCTTCTTACAGTCACTGTACTGTTGCACAGTATGATACAGTAATCCACCAGACTGCGACCAATCATGCAGTGCACTGCAGTCAATGGATGCATGGGTGCCAAAATATATGTTTGTGTATAGTATACCGTGTGTTATGCTGAAACAGCTATTATGTGTACATTAGAACATGTACATTACAGTAGATTGTTACATACCTGTTATCATTTCTACAGTAAAGGTTCAAATTATACCCACCACTGTAAATCAACTAAAATTAGGCTATTTATAGGCCTATTCTAAAGCCATGATTGGTTGGTGTTGAGTAAAGCAAGTGTTTGCACATGTGAGGAGTTAGTTTAAGGCACTGATGAATTAGTGTGGCATTTTGATTGGTTTTGTTTGAAAAAGGAAATCCAAATGCTTCCTGTTAGAATTTTGTGTGTTACGTGGAGAATTGTGTGTTGTGTTTTGCAAAAAGTGTTTTATGAAATTGAAAACTGAGTCAAAGGCCAAAATGTGCTTATGGTTTTGCAGATTTGAGGTGTGGTTCTGGTGTTTGAGTGTCTAAGTGTTTATGAAATTGTGTGAAAAGTAAGGAATTTGTGTGTAAGCATTTGAAAAAAACTGTAATACAGGGCTGGAATCAGTCCTGTGTCACACAGGGGTGTATCAGTGCTGACATGTTGTCATGTGTTGGTGAGTCACCAGGGACAGGCCGTAAAGAGGCCCGAGGGGATGGCTTGTCTCTGGATGCCACATCTTCATAGAGCATTAATAAATGACGGCCCTGATGGGCTGACAGATGGAGCCTGGGGCCGCTAGCTGGCGTTGTTAGCATGGTTAGCGATGTTATTTGCATCACAGTATTAGCATTGTATAATCAACAGCTTAGATTTACACTTACTTGTTGACTTGTTTATAATTCTTTGCTATTATTGCTAATTGTTTTATATATTTTACAGCCTTTAGGAGTACTTTGATTTGGGGTTATTGTCAATTGTAAGGTAAACTAGAGAGGGTACAATTTCTGGGGAAATTGTAGGGTGTGCTTGCTTGCGTCGGTTGCACAGGGTCCGTTTTTTAAAGAAATTTAACTGATATTTCTGTATATTTTACATAAAAATGCATACTTATTATTTATAAAGATTACATAGATTTAAAAGCATCTTTTTTTTGCTGCTCATTTACAAATCAAAATACGAGTGAAGTGTAGAATGAAATAGATGTCTTCTCATTTCCCCTGCAAGAGGCAGCCTCATAGCTGAATCAAAACGAATACATTTGGCAGACCGGTGTAAAAATTGACCTAATCTCTATTACTTAAACGTCCTTTTAAGTTTTTCCCTTCTCGTGATATTTTCCGGCATTTAGCCTACTCATATTGCATTCTTTCATTAATAAAGTACCCCCTTTGAAGATTATTCTACGACGTTACCGGCAGTAGAATATGGAATCGCGATTCAAACAGTACCATCTGCTAACTGAAAATATGCCCCCAAAAACCTAAATAAGCTTGACATTTATTTAGTGGAAAATCGCTCGTTAAAAAGCTCACAGGTAGTGATCATTGTCAGTAACAACGCAAAATGCGATATAGCCCTGTGTGGAGAAGCTGCCCCGGTAAATTGTACTACTACAGTACGGTACTAGACTGGCAGTGCTCGTCTTGGTAGCGATTGCGTTGGTTGAATTGGATGTAACGTTCCGTTGTACGGTTTAGGCTGAAATTAATTATTTTCATGAACAGATGAACAGAACAAAGTTTAGGCTGTGGCAATGAAGTTCAGGTTAGTAGTTAGACGTTTGACTTCCTAAACAGCTGTGTAGCGCGTAGGCTACAGCGTTGCAGTGAGCAACACTGGTTTGTAACCACAGGTAATGATAATTTCACCAACAAATCGTTTACTTGTAATGTCATAATAAATCCTACAACGAAAATGTATTTGTGAGGAATGTTTATTTTAACGACTGAAAACAGATGCATCATAGACCAATGTAGTATGTGTTGCCCGGGCAACAGAGGCTAATGTCATTATGCTAATGCTTCAGTGAAATAGTAGACTACCGTTTCCTAAAGTAGACGTGGGCCTACTTCCCCCTTTGAGGAGTACGATCACACCTGTGTGATCAGTTCTGGGTGGGCCCTGGGGAGTACGATCACACAGGTGTGATTTCGAACGCGTCCTTAGAATGTCCAGTTTGGCTTATGACGTAACAATAAAGCCTTCAGCAGTAGCCTACGTGTATATTATAAACATGAGTCTCAATGTACTGCATATTTTGCAAAAGTATACCTTTATTATCCATATGTAAACGTTCAGACAATTTGGTTAGCTAACAGCTAACCAAAAATAACTCACGCTTTACTCACGTCACCTAGTAAACCATAATATTATACGTTTTCCTTGACTTGGCTGTCACTTTCAACATATTTTACTATTGTACAACCAACCATAGATCGAAAATAATAGATATACATTCACAAATATGCATCTAAAACATCCGACATTCGTCTGTCTGTCGTCTCGTATTTACTTGCGGCCATCTTGGATTTTTTTGTGTTCCGGCAACAAAGATGAACTTTGATGATGTACCACTTGACCCCGTACACCTCATTCTTTTCTCGTGAGAAGAGTAGGTTATCTCGTTGACCCTTTGACACCCACAATGCATTGAGTACTGATCAAAACAAAAAACATGGCAGCCTACATTATCGGTAATAGCCAAGTTAGCTTGTCGACAGCTACAAACGATCCTATATATCCGATCACTGTGGATTAACTTATATGAATATTTCAAATTCGGAACAGTAATGACAGTAAAGTTATACCCCTAATTCGCAACAACCTATAAAAAACCCACACAACCACGTTTCTTAATTTTTACCACAGCATCCTTGAATTCGTTTCAGGTACATGTCCAGGAAAGGGTACAATCACGTCACTCTCACGTTACATATCAATGAATATCATTAGCACAAACATTGAGCCATAAAACATATCACAACTCAAACATGTACAGCATGTTTGAGTTTTGTGATGTACTGGCTATATTTAGGACCTTTACACAGGATCCACTATGGACATCCAGGATCATGATGGGCTTGGCATATCTGGGTCTGTTGTCTTGACAAGCCAACTGGCATTTATTCATACACTTACATTACACAATGAAGCGAAACAACATTCTTCCAGGACCTAGACATAACCTAAACAACTACAACAACTACGTAGAAATAGGTAAATAAAATTGGTCCAACAAGACGAGATGAAATTTGTAACAAATTACCCTAGACACAAAGAGGATGGGATACTTCAAGTTCAAGGCTTTTATTGTCAGGTGCACAGAACACCACAAGATCAGACTGGGTACTGAAATTCTTAGGACAAGACAACGCAAGACAACCTGGCATAACATAAGTACACAGAACATAGATTACATCTATGATAAGCTAAAATATAGGGAACCTCCTAAATATACAGATAATATACAATATGTGAATGTAAACATAATATACTAATACCATATGTGAACATCAGTTATTGAGGTAGCATCCATATGCAAAAATATTGATGATGTACAGGTGCATGTGGGGTGCATGGGTTTGTCCACAATGTGTGTGGCTTTGCGGATGCAGCGTTAGGTATGTTTGTGAGGGAGGGAAGAGAGACCCCAACTATCTTCTTGGCTGTCCTGACTATCCTCTGCAGAGTTGCGGTTCGAAGCGGTGCAGTTCCCAAAGCAGGCCGTGATGCAGCGCCTCGGGATGCTCTCTATAGTCCCTCTATGCAATGTGGTGAAGATGTGGGATGGGAGATGGGCTTTTAGCCACTGCTGGTACACCAAGGAATTAGGTGCTCAACGGTTTAGTTGATGTTCAGCAGGGATGGGTTGCTTTGTGTCTTGTACCTTACTTGCTCTGCACAACTGAGAGATGGCAATGTACATGGACAATTTGTATAGCAGTGCAACCCTCTTTCAACATTTTCTGTCTCTTGGAACGGGGCCTGTGCGGGCCAACATTCACATTCACCTGTAAATTTAGAAAGGGAGATGTTCAATATATAGAAAACGGTCAACAGCAGGCAGTCAAGTGGTATAACAAGAGGTGTGTTCATAACCCTATGAAACATTACAGTCATACATTACTGTCTTGTCATTTCAACAAGATGTTATTTTGAATAAGCATAAAGTCTGGTTTATTCTGTCTTCCATCAAGTAGCTCTAGCCTAGATTTTCCAAACGAATTACACTTGCCTCATTTTTGCAAGACTTGAACTGTGGCCTGACAATAAATGAGAAATAATAAATGTTCCATCAACACGGAAATGAATGGCAGTAGATGGTAGCAAGAGATCACAAAACATAGCTATCAATTTAGAATGGATGTCTGCATTATTGTGTTTGCTCTAATTAGACTAAACATAGCAAGTTACGAGCTAGCTAGCAAAAACATCAGATCATGGAAATCAACAACAGGTCATGCTTTCATCTCAATATCATGCCACAGGTATGTGTACAATTTGTATAAATAATCTACTCACCAGAAAGGTTTTCCCAGAAAAGTAGAAGCCAACCAAAAAGGTTTGGAAGTATCCAAGCAGCATGAGCTTGCTTGATCGCCTTTGGTCGAGGGGTCTGGGAGTCATTTTCCAGTCTCGCCTTCATGGCTCAACTTGGTTGACATTGTTGATAATTTACTAGGCTATGTTACGTTGTTTGTGTGGTCAAATTAAAACGAGTACAAAAATAATGCAGGTGCATCCAGACAGATAACGTGCTAGGATTGTAATGCATCGTTTTATTTTCCTTACTTATTTTGTGAACACGGGCTGTGTTGCCAACTCAGTAGGTTTACGAGATGGATGCCAGGTAGAGAAAACAAAACGATGCATAGCAATCAAGTTAGACTGACTGGATATATCTGAATTATTGTGTATTCGTTATAATCCGACCACACAAACAACGTAACATAGCCTAGTAAATTAGCATCAGCTAACTTGTTGATTTGACTCTTTACTACACTAGGAGCTAGCTAGTTTGGCAAAAACATCACCTCGTGAAATACAACAGTTCATGCTTTCATACCAGTATCGTGCAAAATATATATGGGTGGTATAATTTGAGTTGTAAAAATACTTCGGTCACCAGAATCATAGCCAAAATATCTACTTTGAAGGCTTCCGCCAGTCCCCTGAAGCGGAAGAAATACGTAACGAGAAGGTGGGATAAACAAAACAACCAATGAATGGACTAGTTGTCACTAATACGGGGTGCAAACTAGGTCAATGCAAAATGCTAACCGAGAAATGCTGAAATTGTATAGCAATTCGATTTTAATACGTCATAATCAATTTCTGGAATGTTGAGATTGATCTAAACTCACGCGCAAAAAGAACTCACTCCTGGGGGACAGACGAGAAATTTAGAACGTACTCCTCAAAGGGTTAATAATATCAGCTAATATTGTACATTACATTTCACAATTGTGTTTCACATCACAAAGTAAAATGAGTAAATAGTTATCACCCTGGCCTCTTTGCTTGTGGCGTTTCTGCAGCTGCCTTGCAGTAAAGCTATAGTTAGCCTAGCTATCCCCCAAGTTAACAGATGCGAAACGAATGTTCTGCTAAAGGTAGTCACGCGTGTTTTCGTGACATTAGTAACGTCAGTGACAGTGGCTAGCAAATTAGCCACCGTTAGCTTCACTTTTCGCCACAAAACTTTACTTGAGCCTAAAACCATGCAACGGAACGTAAATCCCAATACAAGCAACTCAATCGCTACCAAGACGAAACTTTTGACACCTAGGTTGTCTATGTAGGCCAAATATTGACTGAGTTTTAGGGGGGCAAAAATAAATAAAAATAATAATAATAATAATATATATGTGAGAGAACAAAGGTTGTGCCCTTGCCGAAGGCAAAGCACACCCAATTATTTAAGTTTCAACAAATTTGCTTATTTAAATTGTTAGCATTATTAATATCAGTCAGTATTTAATAATGGATGCTTGCTTGCGCAAGCTTATGGAAGTAAAGAAAAAGAATAGGAAGAACAGGCCAGTCCTGTCAAAGACTACTGTGGGGAGGATGGCTACCCACAAGAAGGGTTGGGTATCGTTTGGATTTTTACGATTCCGAACCGGTACTTTTTAAATGATTCCGATTCCTATTCCGATTCTTGAAAAACTGAAAAATGACATAAAAGAAAGGCTCTTTTATAGAGTAAAAAAAACAAAAAAAACAACTGTAAAATGTCTAAACTAAAGCGAAGCGGTCAAAAGTGTGGCTCTATTTACAGTTTTTTTCAAATGCTTACACACAAATTCCTTACTTTTCACACAATTTCTGAAACCTGACACTCAAACACCAGAACCACACCTCAAATCTGCAAAACCATACGCACATTTTTGTCCTTTGAATCAGTTTTCAATTTCAAAAAACACTTTTTGCAAAACACAACACACAATTCTCCATGTAACACACAACATTCTAACTGGAAGCATCTTGATTTCCTTTCTCAAACACAACCAATCAAAATGCCACACTAATTCATCAGTGCCTTACACTAACTCCTCACATGTGCAAACACTTGCTTTACTCAACACCAACCAATCATGGCTTTAGAATAGGCCTATAAATAGCCTAATTTTAGTTGATTTACAGTGGTGGGTATAATTTGAACCTTTACTGTAGAAAAGATAACAGGTATGTAACAATATACTGTAATATACACATGTTCTAATGTACACATAATAGCTGTTTCAGCACAACACACGGTATACTATACACAAACATATATTTTGGCACCCATGCATCCATTGACTGCAGTGCAGCGCATGATTGGTCACAGTCTGGTGGATTACTGTATCATACTGTGCAACAGTACAGTGACTGTAAGAAGACATTTTGACAATATTGTAGAAAACAGTATATATTACTGTATGCTACAGTTCATGGCACACACAGACACACCATTCCGTAATCACCTTTTTCAAAATTTGGTTTGGTTTCTGTCCTACTACACTCTTTCTTTTGTACTGTGTAATACTGTATTCACAACCACAAATGCTTATAGTAAAAAAACAAGTTTGGTTTCAATCTTGTTTTTGTGTTTACCATGAATTTTTTCATCATCTCTGCCATTTACTTTCAATCTTGTACAGAAATGTACAAAGGAGCTCATGTATATGATATATCCAAAATTGTAATATAATGGCAAAAGTGTTTGCAACATGAGACAAATGTGTGCTTTTGAGACGTGTTTGTGATATTTAGAATACAGTGCTTCGTTTTGCAAGAGAAGCAAGGCATTTTGTGTGTGCAGTTGTTGGATTTGTGTGTTAAGTTTTGACAAAAAGAGGACAAGTAAAAAAAATGTGTGTAAGCATTTGAAAAAAATGCAATATGTGGCAGCCGGTGTTGATTCTGTGTCCTCCTCCCCCTTGTCCTCCTCCTTGTCCTCCTCTTCCTTCTCTCTGTCCTCCTACTCCTCTACCTGCTACTCCTCCTCCCCCTTGTCCCCCTCCTTCTTGTCCTCCTCTTCCTCCTCTCACTCTCACCCCTCTCCTTCTCTGGTTGTCGATCTCTTCAAAGTTCTCCATTGTTCACCAAACAAAAGAGTCTCAAGGCACTTTTATGCTGCAGTCCTGATTGCTAATTGCTCAACAGACCTGAAAGTGTAGAGATTTGAATATTTGTGTGTTGTAGGTTGATGCTTTGAGATTTTACTTGAGAAGTGTGTGCAACAACTGAACATTGTGTGTAGTGTTTTGACAACAAGGTGATGTGTAATTGACATCAGAGTGTAAAGAAGGGAAGTCAGAGTCTAATGCAGATAAGAGAGTGTGAAGTAGTGCCAAATTGGGTCGAGCGATTGGTACATGAAGTGAAGGTTGTGCAAATTGTGCCGAATTTGCGCTTTTTGTTTGTTAACAACTGAGAAAAACTGTAATATGCTTTTATGTCTGTTTTGGTGAGCCCAGAGGGAAAATATGGCATTTTAAAAGTAGCCTACATTTTACGGTAGCTAGCTAACGGTAGACTACAGAGAAAGTGTGATATTTTTACGTCCGTTTCGAGCGACAGAGGGGAAATATTTCAGTCGACACATTAAGTGGAACCGAAATGAGGAATCGAAATTTGAGTTCTAATCCGGTCTGATTCCTACCGGTTGCGTAGGAACCCTACCCACAAGAGTGGGTAGTGTTGGTTGTCATGTCAACAGTTTGTTAATGGTTGACCAGACTGAGGCCCCGTCCACACTAGCCCGGGTAAATTTAGAAACGCATACATATGTCTGCGTTTGCACCTCCCGTCCACACTAATACGGCGTATTCGGACACTGAAAACTGAGCTTTTCGAATACGCTCCCCTAGCCGGAGACATTTGAAAACGCCGGGTTCGCGTAGTAGTGTGGACGGGGTCCACGGAGCTTTTCAGATACGATGACGTTCAGTTGCCATGGCACTGGGGGTAGCTTGCGCTCTAGACCATAGCACTAGCTATAATGTCAAGATGAACATGGAAGGTGAAAGAAATATGCTGCTCCATCTCTATAATTTATTTATCAGTTTAGTTAGTGTACTTCAGGTACAAGTATTATCACTTAATAGATACGCGTTACTGCTACGCAGAAGGCGAGCGTTGTACTCGGTGTGCCTGAACGACAAGGCAGAGAAGACGGTTTAAACCAAACATAGAGCGGCGATTCTGGGTGAGACCTGGCTGAACAGCTAGCTGGTGGGACAATTTTAAGTTATACAACACCAAATAGTATTGCCCGAGGAGTATGTAAACAGAGCAGCGTGGCGGGAGGGAGGGGCAGGAGTGGCGTAACCATGACAACGATTGTCATGTACCCGTGTTAGTGTGGACGGAAAACATTTGGAAAACGATATGAAAACGCTAGTGTGGACGGAGATCGTTTTCAATTCGAATACGCGTATTTGTATTTACCCGGGCTAGTGTGGACGGGGCCTGACACTAGACACGCAAGCTCGCCTGTGTGACTTTGTCCAACATGGTCTTCAACAAGATTGTAATCTTGAAGGTCAATTACAGTATAACATGTAACCTTGAATGTCATTGACAGTATGAGTGGATGTGGATATGTGTTCTAACGTGTGTGAGTGTGTTGTAGGCTCTATGTTGAGAATGGTTGTCTCTGTAGTGATTATGAGTCAATGGTGCGTAGAGGGTCAGGTCCAAATGCCATGGTTCAGATCATATTGTGGAGTCAGGGACATTAAAGCAGACAATCACATCACTATGCCTCTGACCTTCAACACATACACACGCACACACACCAACATGTACTCATAATGCACACACATATGCCCCGATGAGTCTGTATTGACAAGTTTACAGTGTGATAGATGCAGACCTTTGGTCACACCATAAGTAGTGTCATGCCATTAGCAAGCCGCATTTGGAGACGTAAGACATAAGAAACACACCACACACTAAGGGTATCCTGGGTTGTACTGTTGCATGTAGGTCACCCCACCACCTCCACACACACACAGCTAGGAGGCTGTAAACTGTCTGAGCGGACTGCTCCTCCTCTGGCTCTGACCCCTAGCCCAGTCTGCCAGTACCAGACCAGTAAACCCCCCAGGCCCGGGGCCAGTTGCATAAAAATAGACCTAGGCTGGGTTGCACCAACATGGATTAAATTAATCCTGGTTTAGAGTTAATCTAGGGTAAGTAAATCTAGGTTTAAACTGGTTTATAATTAATCAGAAATGTGTTGCCCATCTTAATTTTAACCCTGGATTAGTTAAACTAGTTTAAACAAGGGTTAAACAGGATTAGTTTATGTTCAATGTTCACCATGGTGGATTCCGCCGAAATGCAAACAAATTCACAATGTATTTTTAACAAATACGGAACTAATGCCCTAAATAAATGCATGCGCTCTTTTTCGTAAACTATTTTATTTTTTAATAAATGCCGTTAGCTACTGATACCGTTATTTACCGTTTTTAGCCTACCACTACAGCGGCTATAATAAACAGTTACTTTAGCCAGCTAGCTAACTATTATGGCACGTCAAAGGGGGTCAAACTTTTCAACATTTGAAAAGATGTTGCTGACCGAGTTGATGGAGGAGTTTGGGGTGACAATTGAGGATAAGAGGACTGACAGCAGTAGGCTACACTAGAAAAGAAGGAGCGGAACTGGGTCTGGTTAGCTGAGCGCTTCAATGGCTCTGCAGGTATCAAAGAGACGAGGGACAGGGTGCAACTGAAAGCCTGCTGGAAAAACCTCAAGGCTAAAGCCAAAAAAGATGCGTCGGAAGAGAGGCGAAGTCAATTTGAAACCGGCGGAGGACCAGCACCAATGACTACGGATCCTCTGTCAAAGAAGATCGTTGATATGATCCCGCAGCAGATTTCCCCCCTCCCAAACCCCTACGACGATGACGGCGCATTAGATTACACACTTCTGAATCTGCAAGTAAGTAACTACGAACTAGATGACGTCGCTAGCTATATTTTATAATCGTTGTGTTGATTATGTACTGCACTGACTGTAAACATGTCAATAGGGTGTAAATATTATGAATAGCAGGTTACAATAATTGCTGTCACCCCAAGTAAGTTATCACTCTGTCCAATGCCGTTAGTTGCAACAATAACGTGACAAAAATGACGAAAGTAGGCCTTAATTTTGCCTACAATGCATTTGTTAGAGAAGATGGATTACCCCTCAGGTGTTTATAATAATTTTCTAATTGAAAAGCACATCATACAACATAAATAACAGTTCCATGTTCTCTTTAGTAGCCTATGGTATTCTATTAAATGAGTTATTTCCAATGTCATTGGACCTCAAGAGACCTCAAGAGTAAAGTGCATTGTGCATATACAGTTGTAGGTAGCCTCCTAATGTCTTTATATGTTTTTTTGTTTGTTTAGCTGACACTATCATTGTACTGGAGCAAGTGGAGCCAGATGGAAACATGGAAGCAGCATCATCACCTGTGAAACCCCCTGCTAAGCACCCTAAGCTTAGCTCTCACCAGGAACTTCTTGCATTAGAGAAGGAAAAATGCATTCTTGATATTGAAAATGCTAAGTAAAAAAAAGATGTCCTGTTACTACAAAAAGAGGTCTTAACTCTTCAAAAGCAAAGGCTACTGGATTTAAGCCAGTCACAACAACTGGAAGCTTTCTTTAATGAATTCTGAAACTGAAATTGTGTAATCATATTAATTGTATTTATTGGAGTAATAAGTAAAATGTTTCTTTCAATCAAATTGGCAGTCCCCTCGTCTTGCTGTTCTAGTTAGTTCCTCTCTGTATGGATGAGCAAGTAAGAAGCATATTAGTTATTAAGTATGGGTTAAGGTAATTTATTGTATAAGTGCACATATCAATCAAAATATAACAATCTTCTGCCAATGCTGACCTTAATTATGCTGCAAAGTGGTTTTCAATCAGTGTTCTCCTGACAGCATTGCCATTTGCGTTTGCAGCATTCTGCACTTGAGCATCTTCCAGATCATCCTCAAGTGGGTGCTCATCCTCCTCGGGTAGCTCATCTCCTACTCTCTTCCCAAAGTTGTACAAAACAGCTACTGCAACAATGATGGTCAGGGTAGTGTCCAATTTTGTGCGGAGTCCCTCCTGTATACATAGAAATCTCCGCTTCCACACCCCAAACACTATTACCCCTCTTGTTTGAATGTGAGAGTAGTTGTAGTTTTTTTCTGCCTGGGTCTGAGGGTTAAAAAAAAATCGCAAATCTACTAGGAGCTGGAGAAGTGGTGGCACAGCAAAATTCCTCTCACTTCCATGCTTTCCATGCACAGACTCCTTTGTGAATCTATACCGCTGTGTAAACTCGCTGTTGTCATAAAATTCAATTGGGTTTAACCTATCTCTAATTTTCCTCTAATCACATCCAGCAAAGATATGCAGCCATGTTGTCAATAAAACAGAGATAAACCTCCTCCAGGGGTGGTTTAAATATAACTGCTAATCCAGGTTTAGACTAGGTTTAAAATGACTGGTGCAACAGATTTAAATTTAATCTAGATTTAAATGGAAAGCATCTGAATGAAAATGTGACGAGAAATGGGCAGTGTAGTGGCTGAAAATGTGCTTATTTTATTGATGAAACGGCTAATTTGTAAATTTAAAATACACACATTTTCAGCCACTACACTGCCCATTTCTCGTCACATTTTAATTCAGATGCTGATTTACATGTACTGTTTAGCTGAAATATGAATTGTAAAAACTTACAGCAATGGCGGTCAAAGGATTCTGTTCGTCCTGTTTGTCACGGCAACCCCGCCCACGCCCCTGACGCAAGCGGTTCTTAATACTGACCAATCACAGCCCAGGGGGTATCCGTAACTATCCGAAATTACGACGGATAGTTAGAAAATTCAGGAGGTGCACGTCGAGCTCTCCGGGGCTCTCCGAGAGCTCTCGGAGAGGGCGTTCCCCGTAGAGGAGGGCGTTCCCATGTGTAGAAAACGGAGAAGCATATATCGGCCTTTAGTGACAACATCATACTACAGCTTGCGACTGTGATGAAAATAAGGTCGGAACAGCACCTCTTTTCAGCAACAGCTTCATAGCAAATCCTGCTTTACATTGTCCCAGGTTTTCAAAACTGTCCTTGGTGAAATGGTTCACGCAAATGTGTAATTGAGGATAGAACTGCACAGGGATCTTCTTATAGACAAACATCACAGCCCGTTGAGTGTTTGGTTCCATGGGAAGACTCTGAAAAGTTTCAGCATTCCCTGTACAGGCTGGAACACTGCATTTACGACCGTAGTCCATTTTCAATATCCTTGAAAAACGTTCTTCTTTGTAATTCCGTGGAAGTACACAGAGCAGCGCGCAGCAAATTTTGTGGCGTGACGAAGGTACAAACCAGAGCCAAAAAGGGGATTTTTCAAAACCAACTGTTTTACAGCTATATTTTTTTAATTGTGATATTTGCATAGGAAAGAGGTCTCAATGGACTTTGAGGTTCACTGTATGTCCATTTTACCCACTGAACTGTCGTTATTCAACTGTGACAAGGTAAATTCGGTTCTGCAATCAATGACCCCTTTAACAAACTTAATTCATTTCAAACTTAATTCATTGGTTTAGCCAGGGGGTAGAGGTGGATAACTTTTCTACCTCAAATGAAGTCAGTCTTACTATTTATTCAACAGACAGGCTTAATTAGACTTACCTGACAATTTAAACTGTCTATGGCTAAGACTAGTCTTAAACTAAGTTTATGCAACTGGCCCCAGGGTGGGGGCTCTGACTGACAGCCCCTGGCCCCCACACCAGCTCACACTACATAGGCTAGCTGCCGGCATGAGTCTATGTGTCTACTACCGAGCACTTGTGCACTTCGAGCACTGACTTTCAGTGCTTAGGGCGCTTACACTGACAGAACCAGCAGAATTAAGGGCACTGAAAGTACCCGGATGGCGCACTGCAAACGGTCAAAAAATGCAGTGTACAACGATGGACACTATTTGCCCTAAACGGGCGCCATCTTGGCTACGTAGCGGAAGAGGAGGAGCCCTTTCGGCAACTTTTCATTTCATTTCTAAAATAATGGCGGACGAAATGACTCGCGAGCAGATTTGAGTCCGTCACTTCCGCCTTAGATTCGCGGGTGCCGCGAGCAGATTTGCGTCCGTCACTTCTGCCAAGTGGTTAACGTAAGTGTTCCATTTGAGACAGCACTAATCATCGACGGAGTGCACTACAGATGTAAGTGCACTGTATTGCAGTGCACTGTATTGCAGTGTACTTCGTAAAGTGTTCGGTAATAGACTGATGTCTTTCCACACTCAGACTGGTCACTCACACCTAGGGCCGGTCTGCTGGCCTTTGTGGTTACATGGTCAATAAACACCTCTATCTGAGGGAGTGGGAGAAGAGAAAGATAGGTAGACATACAGAGACAGAGGGCATTATTTACTAACAATGGCGCAGTTTACGCTGCGTCTGTTTTTGCGAGTTCGGTAATAGCGCCCGCTATGCTTCCTAATTTTGCGTAGTATTCTAAAAGTACAATGGGCTCGCATATCTATCATTCTACAGATCTTTCTATGGATCTTCCTACGGGAAAAAGAAAGTGCAAGCTTAAATGTAGTGATGTGCATGAAGTAACAGCAAACCTGAACATATTACAGGGCAGAACATTTACATGTATTCATTTAGCAGACGCTTTTATCCAAAGTGACTTCCAAGAGAGAGCTTTACAAAAGTGCATAGGTCAATGATCATAAACAACGAGAACCCAAAAACATTGCGGGTAACCAAAACATGAAGCATACGAACATGAAGAACATCCACACCCTCAGAAAAAAATTGCCTTATGTCTTCGCCTTGCTCGGATCACTGCTGCCATTGAATAAGGTACATTTGTACACACAGGAAAACGCGCTCCTGGTTTACACCTGCTTTTAAGAGGCGGAGAATTTCCCCTGCAGAATAGAGGCACGCTCTTACTGGCAGTCTTTGTAAATACCGCAGAATCTATAATTAGGCGCACTTTACACGTATCCTCCCACTTTCCCCATGACCTGGTGAAGTCTGTGTACTTTGGCGAGGTGTAGCAAACGCCACATGAACACTACACCTTACAGTTTGATAGATTACAAGGCAGGCGTATAGGCAGGCAGAATTAGCATGCTGTATATTACATTTGATAAGGCATGTATGGGAGGCCCAGTGTTCAAATATTACGGGTGCCCCCTCAAGTCGACCACATGTAAAAACCGCCGACTTGCATGCAAGTTGCCATCTTTTGCGCCTCGGTTTGAACCGTGTCACGTGACATGTTGGCAATTACACATGTTATTATACAAATTTTCAGACGTGTCAACAAACCACACAAAATTACGGTGTGGTTTGTCTCATCAGCGTCAGGTTTTCTAAAGTAAAAGTCTTGCTTGAATATCCGAAAGGAAATTATTCTATTACTATTGTAACAACTAATACGTAGCCAAAGTAAAGTAGCTCTGTGGTTAACATGTGGGGGCACCCGTAATATTTTAACCACTGGGCCTTCCATACTACACGCATTAACTAACGCGTACATTCATGTGTAACTTTCGCCTGCACATTTATGGCTGCAGCCGCTTATTAAACAGCTGCAGGCGCTTCCTAAACAAGTGTCCAATCCAAAACAACTCATGTGTATCTTGGACCCAATCGGCGTTCCATAGACACGGGGCCCGTGTCAAAGAAGGCGCAAAAGACGGCGACTTGCATGCAAGTCGGCGGTTTTTACATGTGGTTGACACGAGGGGGCACCCGTAATATTCCATATATATCATGCAGGGCCGGCCCAAGGCATAAGCGAACTAAGCGGCTGCTTAGGGCCCCCGTGGCCACCAGAGGGCCCCCAAGAGTACATTAAATTACAGTTTAATGTACCGTATTTCAGTGTGTAATAAACGCCGCCCCAGAAATACGGTGGGAGCAGCATGTCATTCTAATGAACATTCTCTTGCGTTGCACTAGGGGTCCACTGCCAGCTAAATACGTTTCAAATATCACATCAACATACCTTACTTAGCAAATGACTCTAGCTAGCTAGAGACTAGTCGGTATTAGAAGGGAAGCTTAAGAAAAAATAGCCAGAAAACGAATAGCAGTGTAGCCTATTGCTAACGCCTGTCTAGATTATCTACTATTGAAAGAACTGGAGAGGCAGGTAGGTGCTCTTGCGTTAGCAAACTAAACTAGTTTACATGGCTACAGTAGGTAGTCTAGGTGTTTTTGCTATCTAGCTGTTCTTGCATTCCTTGCAAAACAGCCTTAATAAAAAGCAGATGATATAGAGCTAGGTAGTCTAACTAACATTGACATTTGCTCGTTGCTTAATCGGTGATTTAGAAGACCGTACTGTTCAAACTTTCTAAGAACATTTAATGTAGCGAACTAACATGTTAGCATGCTAGCGCACCTGGCCTAGAACGCTGCACCAAAAATGAACAATGTGTAATAAACTCTGCAGCGTTTAATCGAAGAAATACGATAATAAAAATTAAAAAATGACTCAGAGGGACCTCCAAATGAATTCTACTTAAGGCCCCATAAAGGCTTGGGCCGGCCCTGATATCATGTGTAGTGTAGACTACACGCACACGCTGTGCATACATTTGAAATACATGCTTCTAAATACGTGTGCACATCGCCAACGCGAGACCTACATGACGTGTGTAATGCTTGTGTGTCTATTGTAAGTGTATGTAAATTGCTCGCGTGCATTCCGTAGACTGTATATATAATGGATGTAGTCATTGTAACGTCACCCATTGGTTTGTGAAAGCCCGTTTTGAAGCCTCCATTTTTGCACTTCCTGGTCGCCATCTTTGGTTTTTGGAGCCAGAAGTGACCAAATTTGGATGAGAGGGTGGAGTTGGGAAAGGGTGAAGTGCGGGAGAAGCCGAGGACATGATGCACGCCCACCTCGCTAACGGCCTTTCTCCTCTATGTCCCTGGCTAGTAGACCTGTTAATCAAGCCATCCACGTCCCCAAATATACAGATCTTTGAGGCCTAATATCTACATAATTATCCAATTATTTTCAGATGGACCACCAGGACACTGATACGAAGAAGGGAATGTAGCTAATGATACCATAATGAATTTTTGTTTTGTTAGTATTTCATGAGTTTTTCCGATTGGTATTGCACTTTAAGCCACTTCCCCATTGGCTTCATTTTTCACACCCGGAGGTTGCCCCTTGGTGCGTTCAAAGGTTTGACGTCATCGCGCAGGCGTATGCAGGCGCTAGTGAACCTTTTGCATATTAGCACGCGGCCCTGAATACGGCCCATACTGTGCGCATAAATATATACTCTCATCAGTGGCGGTCCTAGCACATATGGCACCCCGGGCAAGGGGCAAGGTCCCCCCCCCCCTGGGGCTCAAACCACAACACGGACATATGACGTGTCGCGGTTGGCGCCCTCTGTTGGTAGTGCAATTGAAACTCAAGGATAGTGGGAGGGTTTATTTAAATGAGTCATTGATTGCAAAACCGATTTTACCTTGTCATAGTTGAAGAACGACAGTTCGGTGGGTAAAATGGACATACAGTGAACCTCAAAGTCCATTGACACCTTTTTCCTATCTAAATCTCACAACTTGAAACTGCAGCTGTAAAACGATCGGTTTCGAAAAAGCACCTTTGTCACGCCCCAACATCTACATACAGACCAGCCTGCTGGTGTTCTGGACCATGATCTCAGACACTAGTTTAGCTGCGCGCTGCTCTGTGTACTTCCACGCAAACAACAAAGGAGAACGTTTGAAAGTTTTTAAAGTATATTGAAAATGGACCATCGTAAATGCAATGTTCCAGGCTGTACTGGGAATGCTGACACTTTTCATAATCTTCCCAAGGAACCAGACACTCGACGGGAATGGCTGATGTTTTTCTATGAGAAGATCCCTGTGAAGTTCGACACATTTATTCATTTGCTCGAACCATTTCACCAAAGACAGTTTTGAATGAAAACCTTGGACAATTTAAGGATTTGCTAAGCCGCTGTTGCTGAAAAGAGGTGCTGTTCCAACCGTATGCTCATCACAAACGCAAGCTGTAAGTATGATTTTGTCGCTAACGGTTAGCCTATTAGCAATGCTAACGTCTCGTGTGTCTAGAATGCTAAATACGTTTCAAAACACATCAATGTACCTTACTTAGCAAATGACTCGAGCTAGACTAGCTGTAGTCGGCATTAGAAGGGAAGCTTCCGAAAAAATAGCCAGAAAACGAATAGCAGTCTAGCCTATTGCTAACGCCTGTCTAGATTATCTATTTGAAAGAACTTGAGAAAGGCAGGTGCTAGATACAGGATACGTTAGCATTGCTAATAACTGTTATCAATAAAATCATACTACAGCTTGCGGTTGTGATGAACATTAGGTCGGAACGGACCTCTTTTCAGCAACAGCTTCATAGCAAATCCTGCTTTACATTGTCCCAGATTTTCAAAACCGTCCTTGGTGAAATGGTTCGAGCAAATGTGTAATTGAGGGTCGAACTGCACAGGGATCTTCTACACTACGGTATAGACAAACATCAGCCATGCCCGTCGAGTCAATGTTAGCTAGACTCTAGCGCATCTGCTTTTCATTAACGCTGATTTGCAAGGAATGCAAGAACAGCTAGATAGCGAAAACACCTAGTTTATTGGCAAAGGGGCTAACGCGTTGTTTCATGTCCCTGAATGTTTCATTCAAATAAATAACCTGTGTTGTCATGTAAATCTTCAATTCACGATGCATGTTTCTCCAGGGGGTTATTCGTCGTAGCTCGCTAAGCGGTTTAGCGAGCTAATTTTCAGGCTAAGATAAAAAACGCCCCTCTTTTTGGTTCGTGGAAGCAACTTTCGATAAATCACCATAGTAACATATCAATTAGCACTAACCTGCTCCAGAGCAGGCTAACGTAAGTGTAGCTGGATAAGCTTGCCACACCCCCGGAAAATAACATGGCAGCTCCCTCTTTGAGAGACCCAGTTGACCAAGGAGCTATATTTTAGTTTGATTACCTTTCCATACCAATAGAGTTCTTCGCGATTGCCAAGATCCTTTAGTTCACACGGATGAGTTCTTGTTTGAGCGATATCGATTCAGCCGACAAGTACTCATTTATTTGCAAGACCTTCTCGGGCCGTACATTGCAAATATCACACGCCGCAGCAAGCTTTATGCTTTATTATGAGCTTATGCTCCTGTATGTGAATATGTAACGCTATGTTTTAGGAAATGTCTTGTCTTATCTGTTGTGCCTGTGCTTTTTATGTTTCACTGTGGGAGAGTGGGAAACGTCATATCGATTCCTTTTTATGTCTTGACATGTGAAGAAATTGACAATAAAGCTACTTGAAACTTTAACTGTGCTTCAGACTCTGCATATAGTCCAGGCAAAGTAACGTTTTACGACAGACAATTTTTTTTTTTTTTGCATAGATCATTTCTATGAGGTGTCCAGAACAACATACTAAAAGTCCTAAGAAATCCTAGTTGTGGAAATATGTTTAATTCTCATCAATCCGAGATATGTGCCAATAAGGCCAGGCAACATTGACACCCCAATGGGGCAATTTGTTTCCTTTACTCCTATCAAAATGAAACTTAACACAATGAAACTACCCATTAAAAGTTAAATGTTTTGTATTACAAGTTTCTTTGAAAATGAATTGTAATATGCACATGAGCTATACACTAGTCGAATATGCCCAAAATACACCCAAATAGGCTTAATTTTTTCCTTTACTCCTACCACAATAAAACTTTACATAGTAAAAGTATACTTAAAAAGTAACTTTTTTTGAATTACAAGTTTCTTTTGAAATGTATTTGAATATGCACACAAGCTTATTGAATATGTCTTAATTTGTATAGGCAGAAACACCATTCATATGTAGGACCAATACATCGGCCCAATCTCCAACCAATCATCCTACTGCCAATGGGTGATGGCTATGCTGCTTTTAGACTGGCCTCTAACCTGAAAACTGCCTGGCTTGGTAGTACCTGCCAGGGGTATAACCCCCGCCAGTAGTCTTCAGGGTCACGGAGGCACACAAGCCTCCCCACCACGACAAGGTAGCAACAACAGGGGAGGACTTTTTTTGGTGTTTTTTATTTTTTTAAATTTTTTAATCCAGCCTGGATCCTTGACCCCTTCTCTGTGGCTCTTGGTTCTGGCACCCCCTATATCAGTTCCTGGTTTGTTCTTTGCTTAGTTCTTCCCCTCTGGGTCATATTCATCTGATAAATCAGGCAACTGTGAGTTTGTGCATCTAGTACCACGACATTCTCCGCAAATGGCAGTGCAAGGGAGTCCATGTTTTTTGCATGTGCATCTCTTTGTGCTGCAGTCTTTCTTGCAACTACCACCAGCACCACCAGATATACTAGATGTATCTAGTATATCTGGTGGTGCTGCAGGCTGATCGGTCATTATTGGCATAAATCTCCCATCCAAAACATGCCACCCCCAGTCTTTTGGGTCCATACGTTCACTTGCCCCTTTCCACTCCATCATTTGGAAAAAGACCCGAAGACTATGGAACTTTGCAGCTGTTGATGTTGGAGGGAGAGTTTGAGGTTCCACTGGAGATGAGTTCTGAGTTACTTTATCACAGAATCTCCTGTATCTCAGCATATCCAGTGATTCATCTTTTTTGCATACAGTGATACCAGAGCTTTTTCACCTGCTGCAATGATGATGCCTTTTCCCACATTTTCCCACATGGAGACTTGCTGGTGACTCTGACGGGAAGTATTTAAACTTGTAATACAAAAAAAGGTACTTTTCATGGGTAGTTTCATTGTGTTAAGTTTCATTTTGATAGGAGTAAAGGAAAAAAATAGCCCCATTGGGGTGTAATGTTGCCTGGCCTTATTGGCACACATCTCGGATTGATGAGAATTAAACATATTTCCACAACTAGGATTTCTTAGGACTTTTAGTATGTTGTTCTGGACACCTCATAGAAATGATCTATGCTGAAAATATTTTATAATTACTTCTATTTTTGGCTCCAAAATGAGTTACTTTGCCTGGACTAATAGCCTTGAGGTTTTTTGCGTCAGGTATAGGCTACATTTTTATAAGGTATAGGCGATGCAGAAAACATTGGCAAAGCCGCAGCATGCGTTGCTGTAAGAAAAGTGTACTTGGCGCTTAACCAGCTGATGAATCAATTCATCATATTCCCTGGCCATGTCCCAGTCAATAAAATCAAAGAGGGATTTACACATAGGCCTACATGCATATAGCCTACACATATATAGTATCATGATATAAGCGCAGTAGCCTACATATATCCTCATAAGTGTCTATGAATTCGTATCAATTAGATACTCTTTGGCCTTGTTTTTATCTAGCCTACTTATTCTGAAAGAGTTGAGACCATTATTTTCGCTAGCAAGATCTCATTCGATTATTAATTACCATTAAGCCTACTGCCAGCAGGCACATTTAAAGAAATGTGATCTGATTGATTGGGGTAATGAGGCACTTAAAATGAGCCTATACATTTCCCCACAACTTTCGCATTTAGCTTATCGGCAATTTTTTGCCAAGCCGCTTGTCTTGCTCTGGCAGCGGTGCGGTGTTTGACTTAGCCATGATAATATGCTTATTGTCTTCGTAGAGACTCATTATAATAGTTTGCTCGGATGGCGAGAATAGCCCATCACCGCTCTCTCTTTCGTCTTTTCCACCATCATACCGTTAGAAAATCACGGTTTTGGTGATCGACCTTTCCTGCCTTTTGAAGTAGGACGTGGGCGTG
Organism: Thaleichthys pacificus; assembly: GCA_023658055.1. Taxonomy (NCBI): domain Eukaryota; kingdom Metazoa; phylum Chordata; class Actinopteri; order Osmeriformes; family Osmeridae; genus Thaleichthys; species Thaleichthys pacificus. The sequence continues at coordinate 19,490,296 of CM042868.1, forward strand.
CACTTGCCCTGATAAGTTTAGCCTGATTGAAATAAACCAGATGATTTGGATGCGGATCAGCCGTCGACGAACCGATATTTGCGGTTCTCAATTAGCTCGCTAATGTTAACGGGCTAAAGGGACAATTGATTAACTTAGCTTCAACCCTTACGACGAACGGGGCCCAGATCTTTGTCAGGTTATTTTAATTTTTCAGCAAGATATCTAGCTAACTGAAGCTGAGTTGAATCACAATATAGTTTGGTTGCTAAACTGTAACGTTACCCACCTAAGATCCCGTTTGCTTTGACAACAGAAGAGGACACAACTAACGTTATAATTTCAAATGATATCTAGTCAATCTGTTGAAAACAATGTTGTGTAGACACAATAGATTTATTTACACGTTTTTATTTCAAATCTCCACCTTCGATGTTTCAGTGAGTGTTGTTGGCCGTGTTGCGTTTTTGCTCTGCAGCTTCACTCTTTGAAAACCAACCAATCAGCGCGCAGCTCATCTATATATTCATGAGCATACCATAAAAGGAGAAAAACTAGAGCATTTTTCAGGGACAATTTCACAGAAAGCACAAGGGGACATAAAACCTGCACCCGGGCCATTTTCAGCCCAACCAATGTTACATACAGTAGCGGAGCCAGAGGGGTGTCCGGGGTGGCACTGGACACCCCTGACATCTGATTGGCCACCCCGGGTGCCACCCCAAAATGTAATTCGCTACTGGAAATTTGATGCTGATTGACATCTCATTTGACCTCTTGTTGAAAGAAGCATTTATTTTGCTGCATTGCGGTGCATTATTCAAATCGAAGAGACACGTTTGTTGCGAGATACAGAAGAATAAGAACAGACAGCAGAATAGAGAATAAGTTTTAAGGTTTGCATTGGGTTTAGGTTTCCTGAACATTGTTTACGTATGTTGATTAGCCTACAGTAGCTGTGTAAGTTAATGTTAGAACTTCGACTCCAATAACAGACAAACTGAGACAGTCAATAATTGTACTCCGATTTTACAGTTTTCTTGTGCGGCTTATATTTCGAAGCAGTTTATAATCCGGTTTTAGAACAAAAAAGTGGTCTCTACAGACCGTTGTCGTGGAAATTTAGAATACAGTACATACATGTATGTGTTTTATATATAAGGAATGTAAGAAAGTGAGGCTCTGTGGTGTGGTTTACTCTGTAGAAGGTATTTATGGTGTTGTTTTATGATACCTAACTAAGAGCCAGAGGGTCTTAGTTGGGTTCCCGTGGCCTGAAGGGAGAAGTGTAGATGGATTAGTTGATCTAGAAGCCCTAACCTTTTGGCCAAGGAGATTGTGTCCTGTGTCCTGTTTGTGTTTCATTAAAGGGTATCTTTACTATCCTCATGTAGAGAGGGAGCTGTGACATCAAAGAACTGTGGGACAAATGGTATGGAGATGTATTGTTTCAAACTGTCACTGAGTTGAGTTAGCCAGTCACAGAGACCGCTATATTGATGGATTGACCATCAGAAGAACCATTTGTTCTAAGTTTATATAAGGCAGGGTTTTAGGGTTGTTCTTCATCACTCTTGCGAATGACCTGTGGCTAGCACCCCCTTCGTTAAGACTGATCACAGAGTACTCTGTAATTCTCAATTTGTACAAACTAAATAAATTTGATTGAAACCGCCATCTTGACTGTTCAGATCTACACAGTGCCACTAGAATTTTTCCATCACACCGTGCAGCTAATTTAATGCTCAACACTTGAACGGGGGCTTATTACTTGAAAGAGGAATAATTTAGGCTACTGTGTTGTCTCAGTTACACTATCAGGGCTTGGAAATATAGTGACTTGCTAAAGTAGGCAAATGGCTAGTAGAACATAACATTTCATAATAATTTCAGTTAATCGAACAAGACCCAGTGAAATGTTATAGGCTAGCTATCTCTAGCAAAATAACGCTAGCATCGCTAACAACATTACTAATTCAACTTTGGTAGTGTAACCGAGCTCTTTGTAAGTTCGTTTTAGATCTAATTGACCTATCGCTAAGCCCCGCCCCCCTTAGTTACTGTTGCTAACTCGGACAAGCTATCGCAGCTGACTAGTTTTAGCCGTCAAAAGGGACTTCATTATGCAATGAATGGAGGGATACGTACATAATTTAAAAGTAGATATGGTGGATGACAAATTTAAATTGGAGGCGAGAATTTACAGATCTCAATGCAAGAGGGAGAAGCTTATCTCACGGTCATTCACGATATCCTGAATCGTGGATATCCAATGCTTGGCAATACTTTACCAGTATTGTTGATGCACCGCAGGGTTAGATTAGCTACATTAATTTACCTTCAATTAATTGAACTAATCTGGATAGGCACTGAGATGTAAACCTACGTTTATTAGTTTATTTACTAGCATTACCCTGTCCCTGACAGGGCAGTGTCCTAACTTTCTAGCTAGTGAATAGCTAGCCAAACGTTATACGTAGCTAATATGATTAACTGAAAACTCGTTTTCAATTCCACTTTACAGGATCTTTAATCAAACAGCTGCAAGACCCAGTGAAATGTTATAGGCTAGCTAGCAAAATAACGCTAGCATCGCTAACAACATTAATAATTCAACTTTGGTAGTGTAACCGAGCTCTTTGTACATTCGTTTTAGATATCATTGTATATGATCCTGTGGACAAAAAGACACGGACGCGGTCTCTTTTCATAACTTGTATTTATTTTACGTTCAGCATCAAGCCTACGGCAACTCCCGAGGGACAAAACACCCTTGTCCGTTGTCACATAGAAAGGTCTGCTACAGTAGGCTATCCTCAGGATTTGCAAATTAGCTAAACTTATAGTATATCTAAAATAATTTTGTAGACATAACAATGGATTCTGCCACTAAATGAGTGACTTGGCTTTATTGGCTTGGTTGATTTCTGCTACCTGTCAAGTCAAATTGCAGTGTTTTTTAGGGTGTGTAAATTCACTTTGTTTTGTAAATAAACTATGCACTGTGTTATTTCTGTAACACAGAAATGCTATTATAAGTCCCTGGTGCTTGAGCTTTTTTTCCTAAAAATATTTAGGATGTTCCAGCACTTATAGACCCAGATTATACTGTATATATTAATGAAAACAGTGACCCAAGACTCTGGACTATGGACCCCCTGAAGTAACCTTGGCCACCCCATGTATAAAACTCTAGTTCCGCCACTGGTTACATACCCTATTCGGAGACCTTAAGGAACAGTGTGAAATACCCCCCAAAACTTTTTTTTTATGCACTTGGGAAATTGCCGCCCCCCTCTTCATGCCGCCCTGGGCGGCTGCCTGGTTCACCCGTGCCAAAAACCGCTACTGACTCATGTATTACCGATGCCAGCCTTGGGGAAGCTGGGCGGTAACAAGTGGCACACAGCTAAGGATAGACTGTGTAGCCTAAAGGTGTGGTGACGCTGCGGAGAGACGGAGGAGACGTTCGTCTTGCCACAGCTCATTTAATTCTGAAGCTGCGTCCGCTCTTTGTCTGTCTAGTCCCCACAGTAGCGCTTAGCGCCCTCTACTGGTTTGGATGTCACCCAAAATAAAAGACACAGGAAAATACAAAAAATAGAGGGGGTGTCTGTTTCTTCATGAAACTATAGATGTAGCGTTTCTCAACCTACTACACTCTCCCCTGCTTTAAAAGATGACTCTGGCATCTTATACTAAGTGGAGTCACTAAGGAGTCAGGTGGCTGAGCGGTGAGGGAGTCGGGCTAGTAATCTGAAGGTTGCCTGTTCGATTCCCAGCCGTGCCAAATGACGTTGTGTCCTTGGGCAAGGCACTTCACCCTACTTGCTTCGGGGGGAATGTCCCTGTACTTACTGTAAGTCGCTCTGGATAAGAGCGTCTGCTAAATGACTAAATGTAAATGTAAGTGTCTCAAGTCAGGTCACATACAGTCTTAAAGTGTCATATTACTTGGTCAGTTAATCGGAATGGTTACGCAAGTCTTTCAATGTCTAACATGTCCATACGGGAGTAGGGTAATAGTACATGTCAGGTTGGTAATAGGGCATTGGCTGAGGAACACAGGCAAGCATCATGTTCGCTCCGGGTCTCCATTCTCTGTAAGAGGGTTGTCCAAATTGGTTGTAAGTGAACAATTCTCTTGGTCTGATTGTTCTGGATGATCTGCGAACTGTTTCCTCCTGTGCATTTGTGGCATCAGACACATTATTTGGCGGCAGTCCTGTTTCCAAATCATCACTGTCCATAGTTGCAGTTTCAATGACGTTGACGTTGTTCTTGTTCTAGTGGTAAGTCATTGACTGGCAATAGGAGATTTCGGTGTAGAATTCTCAGCTTTCGGTCTCACTTCGAACTTTGTATACAGGTCCGTCTCCAATCTTTTCAATAACTCTGTGGATACACCTTTCCTAGTAAGCTCTTAGTTTTCCAGGTCCTCCTCGTTCCGAGAGATTCCTGACAAGTACTCTGTCTCCAGGTTGTAAAGGGATGCCTTTTGCGTTTTTGTCGTAGTACTTTTTCCCTTTAGCTGAGCTTTTCTGGCTGTTTTCTGAGGCAATTTTATACACTTCTTGCATACGACATGCCCATTTTTCAGCATACTCTTGTTTCGTTTTACACTCACTTTCAGGTTTGATGTCAAAAAGTACGTCTACGGGTATTCTAGGCATTCTACCATACAGGAGAAAAAATGGTGAGTACCCAGTTGCTTCATGTCTAGTACAATTGTACGCATGGAGAATGTGAGGCAAATTATCTTTCAACAGCGTTTTCTTTTCTTCCTGCAAGGTGCGTAACATTTGAAGTGTTCTGTTTAGACGCTCAACAGGATTCCCCTGTGGATGATAGAGGGTAGTTCGAGAGTGAGCTATTCCTGCAAGACTTATTTTTCGTTGGATAAGCTTGTGCAAAACGCATGAAGTGGTCTACCAGGACTAATATATATACTCGTAACCGCCTTTACTTGGTTCGAGGTGAAGGTAGTCAACTGATATAAGTTCAAATGTGGCACTAGTAGTGATTGAACCCATTGGAGCATTGTCTGGAACACACAGCCTTTTTTGTTTTAGACAAGTGCATTGGCGAATGACATAATCCTCGATGTCTCGCTGCATGAATGGCCAATAAAAGCGTTCTCTTGCTAAGTGTGTCTAGTAGAACTAATTGTTTTATTTTTCCAGTATATCTGTACAGCAGTCCTTTGTCAAGCTAGTCGTGTACTAGTCTCCTTGTTTCACATGTCATTTGTCTCTTATCCTTATCATTTGCATTCCATCCTCTTTTTTTCAGCTGTATCACTTCATTGATTGACTTGTCTTCTTTTTGAGCAGTTTGAAGATTTAGGTGAGATTACAGGAGTACTTTCTGTGTTTGTGTCATTGGCATCTGAGTTTAACTGTAAAGCGGCAACCCATGGCACTTCACTGGCTCTCATAGCTTTGTCGCCTTGCCAAATGGCAGAAATGACTTCAGGTGGCATTGTCTCTGTATACTCTGGCAAGTGATCTAGCAGTTTAACAGGATATCTGGACAGTGTCAGCATCGGAATTTGATTTGCCAGGGCGATACTTGATGGTAAAGTGAAAATCCGCTAGCTCACCCACCCAGCGATGCCCAACTGCATTTAACTTGGCCGTGCTCAAAACATATGTTAGGGGATTATTGTCCGTGAATACTGTGAAAGTGGGAGCGTAATAAAGGTAATCCCTGAATTTGTCACAGATCGCCCACTTGAGCGCCAGAAACTCACGCTTGCCAGTATGAAAGTTATAGTTTTTTTCAGCAGGCGTGAGCATCCTGGAACCGTATGCAATGACGCATAGTTTGTTGTGTTGTTGGTAAAGTACGGCCCCCAGTCCTTCATTAGAAGCATCTGTATGGAGGACGAAAGGTAAGTCAAAGTCTGGGTACGCTAAGATTGGTGGACTAGTTAACATGTCTACAAAATTTGACACAACTGCACTGTGTTTGTGTCCAGTTAACAGGGGTTTTGGACGGGAGCTGACCATTACTGTTTTTCTTGGACTTGTTAGATTGACTTTTAGTGGGTCTGTACTCTACTTCACTGGGACTCTCAACAAGTTTAAACAGTGGTCCTGCTAACCCACCCCCGGGCCTGGCTCCAGGGGGGGGCCCCGTTGATCCGCTTCCGGGCAGGGGCAACTGAGAACCATTGTTAGTTTTCTTCATGGTAGTTTTTTGAGCCACACTTTGTCTGATCCTTCGCCTGGAACCTGTTTGCCTTGGGTGACCCTACCAGGGGCATAAAGCCCCCGACAACATAGCTTCCAGGATCATTAGGACACGCAAACCCCTCCACCGCGGTAAGGTGGTGACTCAAGGAGGGGCACTGACTTGCTCATACAAGTCAGTGTCACTTAACTCGTCAATGCTGGCTGTGATGCTGCCGTCATCGATGGCTTGGGTGATGGCTTGTAGCTGGCTTGTGTTCAAACTGGAAAGTTGTCTCTGGATTTTAATGTTTAGCGCTCGCCGTGTTGCCGTAGTTGCCATGATGGTGTTGGATACTCTCTGGATGACACACGTAGTAGGAGTCTTCCCTGAAGTTCCGGACACATCAACGATACAGGTGCACTCTTCATCAGGCAGTTGCTTCGTTTAGATCCCGGACGAGCCCCCAATTATTAGCGGCGCCAGCCCTAGGGGAAGCTGGGCGGCAACAAGTGGCACACAGCTAACGATAGACTGTGTAGCCTAAAGGTATGGTGCAGACCTGAAAACGTTTCGGCGACAATCGCAGTTTTCTTGGTCAATTGGATCATTTACGTGAATCGTGTAGAACCGGAGAGAGGGGGGGGGGGGTGTAGGCTGCCCTTCTTCGGCTTAGAATTGTGAAACATTATTGGATAATTCTTATAATTGAAATTTCTCTGGGCCAATCGGAATCTTAGCACTTTTTCTCTTGACCAATCGGAATCTTAGCACTTGCGTCAGAATCTTTAAGCACACAGCGTCAACTGTTACTTGCACTGGCTTGCCTACCGAAGTTGAGTTAGCAAATGTAGTTAGCGATGCTAGCTAACGTTAGTTTGCTAGCTGTATATAACATTTCACTGGGTCTTGCAGGCAGCTGTGTGTTTAGCAAGTCGCAGTATTTCCAAGCCCTGATAGTTTAACTGAGATGACGCAGTAGATACGACGTGCATATATGTGCTAGGCTGGATTGAACTAGCACTATATGGGATAGACTGTTGCACAGTACTACTAGTACTAGTAGATAGTACTATCTATCGTGCCGTGGTGTACTGGCAGCATCATACATTTAAGCAATTCAAGACTTGCATGTGCAGTAAGTAATGTCACATTAAATAATGTATTTAAACTCAAGCTTGTGTGGTGCGTCGCTGTCTTCAATGCCACAGGCTAAACTAGGTTATGTCAAAAGAAACGTTTTTCATTTCCGGCACATTCAGTGAAGTTTGGCTATCAACATCAGCTAGGCTAGCTGGCTTGTAGCTTCTTCATGCAGCTTCTCCATGCAGGGCTCTAGACTGAGACCAAATGGTTGACTTTTTTTTACTGACAATGATCGCTTCCAGCAAACTTCATTTGAATTAACCATTTCCCCCTAAATAAATATCAAGCTTATTTACGTGTTTGGGGGCATATTTTCAGTTAGCAGATGGTACTGTTTGAATCGCGATTCCATCTGAAAAATACGGCTGGTGACAACGTTGTTAGAATAGCTAGTTTCAAAGGGGGTTCGGCTTGTTTCATAACAAACGGACCCATCTGCAACCGACGCACGCCCTACAATTTCTCCCAGAAATTGTACCAGTTCCTCTTTCAAGTAATAAGCCCATGTGTTCAAGTGTTGAGCATTAAATTAGCTGCATGGTCTGTAGAGATCTTGGGACGAAGCTGCAATAGCGTACATAACAGAAAGTGTTTCATTCTGGAGAAATTGTGTAATTGTTTTATGTAGTTAGATGGTCCGAGGAGAATGAGTGGAGTTGGTGAAGCGCCCTGGTGAGTTGCAGTCATTTGCCATAGTTCTAGTACTAATCTGAGGCTAGTCTCCATAGATATCTATATTATGGCTGTTTATCAATCCGAAGAACGCTAAGAACGCAAGTACAATCTTTGTAAGAACGTTCTTGCAAGCGTCCATGCGAGAATGGTCTTGCAAGACCGCAAGGACGGAGAATGAATTGAGATGCGCGGGTTTCCTTGGCTATTGCGCAATACCCTGGACTCGCTAGGTTATCGAGAAGTTGGAGCAAATTTCATCAATAAAATAAACAGATTTTCAGCGACTACACTGCCCATTTTTCATCACATTTTAATTCAGATGCTGATTTTCACGTACTGTTTAGCTGAAATATGAATAGTAAAAACTTAAAGTTATGAAGTTTGTCCGCCTCTCCTGACATCTTGCAATGACTTCTGGGAAATCATGTACGTTCTCGCTGGCCAAGTCACCATCCGATGCATCCTCGATAAAAGGGGTGGATCAAGAACATTTCCGGGTATTTTTGGCGTTCTTGGGCTGTGTCTACTACCGCGCACTTTACTAAGTACACTGCAATACAGTGCACTGCAATACAGTGCACTTACATCTGTAGTGCACTCTGTCGCTGAGTAGTGCTGTCTCAAATGGAACACTTAAGTTAACCACTTGGCGGGAAGTGACGGACGCAAATCTGATTGTGACACCCGCGAATCTAAGGCGAATCTGCTCGCGAGTCATTTCGTCCGCCATTTTTTTCGAAATGAAAAGCTGCCGAAAGGGCTCCTCCTCTTCCGCTACGTAGCCAATATGGCGCCCGTTTAGGGCGAGTAGTGTCCATCGTTTTACACTGCATTTTTTGACCGTTTGCAGTGCGTCATCCGGGTACTTTCAGTGCACTTAATTCTGCTGGTTCTGTCAGTGTAAGCGCCCTAAGCACTGAAAGTCAGTGCTCGAAGTGCACAAGTGCGCGGTAGTAGACACAGCCTTGGTGACTTGTGTTCTTTGGATTGGAACCGTACTTGGGCAATGAAAGATGACGTCAAACGAGTTCGCAAGAACACAAGAACGGAGAAAAACGTGGATTGATAAACAGCCTATGTCTATGGATATCTATGCCTAGTCTCCTCCACCTCTCCCCAACGTGACGTCATCACCAAATTGCGCTAATATGCTAATGCTAACACCAAAAACAACAAAAATTGGTCTTTAACACCATTTAGAGACACCATTTGGAGATTTTTTAAATGATATACATATCTTGAGTGCTTCATGTACCCATTTATCATCAGTGATGTTTAACCTGCAATATGGCCTTTAAGTCACGCTCAGAAATGTTTCATTTGCATATTAAAATCTCAAACAAATCGAGCCGGGGGCACGCCCACCCCCGCGACACTGTCACCTTTTTTACTCTGAGGAGTTTGCAGGTCTGATGGTGACGCTGCGGAGAGACGGAGGACACGTTAGTCTTGCTACAGCTCATCTAATTCTCACAATCTTTCAATTATCTAATTCTCACAAAAATCAATAATCAATAAAATTATAAAGGACAATAAATAAATAAATAAACACATTTGGTAACAGACAGTAAAATAATATCCAAATCGACTAAAAACGCTAATAGACCATAGAATAAACCATAAAGTGCAAATAAAAATACATATAAATATAATAAAGTAATAAACATTAATACATACGTTCACTTTTGACCAGATCTGTTGCTACAGAAGTGCATTAATTACTAGGGGTGTAACGATACTCAGCTCACGATTCGATACGTATCCCGATACTGGCGTCACGATATGATATGTATCTAGATACGTTGAACCCCCCCAGAAAGAAAATAATAATAATTGTAAATCAACTTCAAGAATGTGCAAATATTTTTATTTGAACTTCTGTATGTTAAGTAACAATGTTTGTGTACAACAGTGGTTCTCAAACTTTTTACACCCCGTACCACCTCAGAAAATATTTGACTCCAAGTACCACCATTATGACCGACGTTACAGTAGTAAGCCTACCCTCAGGGACGTGCACAGGTACAGGCTAGTGTTGCCCGGGCAACAGCCTGTTTGCCCTGATCTGCCCCTCTGGAGAAAGAAGCTAAATAAACTTCTTTTTTTTGTGGCTACATCAATACGATAAGCCCAATAAAGTTAAATTGCGATATCATCCAGTTCTGTGTTAATTTATTTTGCCACCATAACGTCATTGTTTGTATTCGCACGCCGGTGGACTGTGAGTGAAAGAGAGGAAAACCCTTACACTTTCACGTGACTTTTTGAAGTAATGGAGATAATGACAAATGCCCTGTGAATAGTAAAAAAAATTATATATATCCACTTGTGTCTTGAATAATGTGCAGCATCAGCTTGTAATGTTTGCATCACATCGCGCTAACTTTCCTTATATTGACATATAATCATGCTACTTTACATGAATCAAAGCAAAGTAATAGCCTATGTAGCAGCAGCAGGTTAACATAGCTACATTATGTCCAGTCACTGTGGTATAGTACTGTAATAGGAACCCGGGAACAGTTTGGTCCTAGCGCGTGCCAACATTTATCTTTGTTTTGAAGCTAAAATATTATAGGGAAGGCAAAACTTATTTAAAATCACATTTCAATTATATCATGGTTAAAGTATTTAAATATTTCTGAGATTCCTCTGCCTATCACTAGAAGGGGGCACGCGTACCACAGTTTGAGAACCACTGTTCTATATCAGTCAAACAAATGTTGCCCTGCTAGGCTACTGCCCAGTTCAAGCTGTGAATGCTCAATGCTGTGTGTACGCGAGACGCAGGTGCAAAATAGGTAGCTCAACCAATAGGATAAAACAAATGTCATATCGAAAAAATATCGTCATGAGTCCACGATACATATTGTTAAATTTTTGTACCGCAATGTATTGTACCAGGATATATTGTTACACCCCTATTAATTACATAATTTTACATACTCTTCACATTCCTACATTTCTCCTACACTTCGATCACATACACACACAAGCGGTCGGCAACATAAAAGAACAAGTGCCTCCGAATGGCGGCAAAACTGTCTCAGTAAACTTTGTGAACAGTCTGCATGACGGCTGCCTTAAACTTTAATTTGAGGAACATTTACGATAAAAAAACAAAACGTACATGTTACTAACATGTTACAAAGCACTTGAGCAAGTTTGCTTGCTTAAATAAGGCTTTAAATACATTTTTACGATCTACTTGATAGTGAACATGGTAGACTCGTAATACAAAAGAGGCTACATGAAGCAGTACAACCAAAAATACATTTTACGCCTAAACTAAACTTTCTGAATCATTTACATTTAGTTCAAAACCTTAACATATAATTCTGACAAGTTTGGACCAAGTTGGAGTTAATAAAATAACTTTTTACGATTCATACCTGCGGAGAGACGGAGGAGACGTTAGTCTTGCCACAGCTCATTTCATTCTGACGCTTGGGACACACTGCCTGCGATCTGCTGCGACGCGCCAGGAAGCGCCACCTTTTTTCTTTCGGCGCCCATGTTATCAAATGGGACCGACCACACTGGCTGCAAAGCGCTGCGAAGCGCCACGATTGCCTGCAATCTGCAGCGATCGTTTCGGCAGCTGGTCGAATTTTTTCGCCAGACGCTTGCGAAATCGGCTGCAGGATGATAAAAGACACCATATTAGTTGATATATTTGAATAAAAAAAACATGTTAAGATTGTACTACATTAATTGTAGACTACGGTGAACATTTGTAAAGTTGTAGACTTTAAAAAATATATATGTATTACTTTGGAGGCCTAAGTATTTTACCAATATTCACCCTATATTAAACCTAACTATACAATGTTGGTAACGAACGGCCTTTACATGTGGTTACCCTGATGAAAACGAATGTTTATTTTTTATAAATGTATTGATCTGTTGAGCTAGCATGCCCGTAGTTGTTTAGTTTGTTTGAGAGAAACGAGTTGCACACAATACACACGTGCAGATATAGCCTACCGAGAGAGAACCCCCAAGTCGATTTCTAAAATCAGCGAGAAATTCAAGGAGATGGACGACATAAAATGAATTCTCGAAGTTGAAAAGCACAGGGAATTGTATGACCCCAGCACCAATTTTACAAGGACAACGTAGATAAGGATCAATGCTGGGATATAGCCAATGCCATGTTTATGTGGAAAGCTCAGAGTAGCTGAAAAGCTTGGTGACCAGCACGGAGAAATGCGCGTCTGGTGTGAACAGCTTTTGCTCAGTCGTAGCCGATCGTGGCGCTGCGCGGCGCGTCCAGGCGCTTCGCAGCCAGTGTGTCCCAGGCGTGAGGCTGCGCCCGCGCTTTGTCCGTCTAGTCCCCACAGTAGCGCTTAGCGCCCTCTACCGGTTTGGATGTCACCCAAAATAAAAGAGGAAAATACCAAAAATAGAGGGGGTGTCTGTTTCTTCATGAAACTATAGATGTAGCGTTTCTCAACCTACTACACATGCACCACACACATATACACATATACACATGTACACACACACTCACATAGAGTGCTCACAGAGACACTCTGTATGAGATCATCAGAACAACAACAATCATCTCTTTGTTCATCTCTTTCTCACTCTGTTTTTGTTCTTCTGTCTCTCACTCCATCCTTTGTTCTCAATTTCACATTCCCCACATTTCCTCATATTCTTGGCTGTAGGATCGGAAAACCATGTACTGGCACAAGTGTTATATGGAATAATGGGCATTGCTGCAGGTGTTTATCCAAAAAGGAGTGTGTGTGTACGTGTGTGTGTGTGCTTGCATGCGTGCGTGTACGCACATGCCTCTTAACCAACCAACAATGTCTCATCAGCAAAATATGCCTTTAGGTCTACTGTCAGGCAGAATCCACTTATCCCTCAAGTGTGAGTGTTGTGTGTGTACTAGTGTGTGTTTGTGTCTGTATGTTAGGACTAAAATATAGGAAAGACAGAGCCTGTAAAGTATGCTAACTTTTCTATTACAAACCTTTCATCTTTCAGTGTGTGTGTGGTTGTCTTGTACATGTAAATGTACTTGTTGTGGGTATGGTCATGCGTGTGCTAGGGCTGGGCGATATGGGTAAAAAATTATCTATATAAATATTTATATTTCCATTCGATAACGATAATTAAGACGATAGACCACAGATCCGTAGTAGTAGCAAAATAAGTCTCTTCCTCAACTTTTTCCCTACACTCGGCAAAAAGTTTAGGCAGCGCGGTGTGAGAGAAATGTTTGCGGCCAGGGAGCACGTACCTGGGGTCAAGTAACTTAAGCTTTTTAAAACCTTGCTTTTTATCAATACCTTGGCGCAAACTCACACTTTCTGCATGTTCCAAAGAGTGATTTTGCTTCAGGTGCTAAAAAAGGTTTGTTGTATTACCAGACTTGGTCTGGTAATACAACCAGCATAGCCTACTTATTATTTATAAAGATTAAATATATTTAAAAGCATCATTTGTTCTGCTCATTTACAACTCAAAATACTAAGAGTGAAGAGTAGAATTAAATAGTTGTCTTCTCATTTCTCCTGCAAGAGGGAAAGGTGATCAGCAGCCTCATAGTTGAATCAAAACTAATACATTTGGCAGACCGGTGTAAAAATGGACCTAATCTCTATGACTTAAACGTAATTTTAAGTTTTTCCCTTCTCGTGATATTTTCAGGCATTTAGCCTACTCATATTGCATTCATTCATTAATAAAGAACCCCCTTTGAAGCTCTAACAACGACGTTACTGGCAGTAGCTATCTCAGATGGAATCGCGATTCAAATAGTACCATCTGCTAACTGAAAATATGCCCCCAAAAACGTAAATAAGATTGACATTTATTTAGGGGAAAATCCCTCATTCATAAAAATCTCAGTGGTAGCGATCATTGTCAGTAACAACGCAAAATGCGATATAGCCCTGTGTGGAGAAGCTGCCCCGGTAAATTGCACTACTACATTACAGTAATACCAGAGTCTGTTTAAGGAGAGCCTTGCCACTCCCTATTAAGCCCCATTGTACCGAATTTGGCTGCAGTTCCACCAGAGTTCCACTGGGGTTCGACAGTTCCACTGATCGCGAACGAGTGCATGTTGAATGGGAGTCTATGGAGCTAAACAGCTAAATGTGTCTCTTTCGCCTGATTGTCGTTGAGAAATCTCCGATTTGATTATAGTTTTTTTGCATGTTCAACATGGATTATAGGTCGAAAGTTGAATGAATGAGTACTTATGTCCTTTTGATTTCTTACAGGGTGAGTCGTTGTTGCCCATAACACGCTAGCATTCTGCTAATGAATGCTGATTGGTTAGTGAAGGACTGATACGACCAGAGCTCCCGCTTGATGGCATCCGAAGCGGAATCAGAATGTCAGAGCATTAGCAACATTAGCAACAACATTAGCAAGCCAAAACTCTTTCTAGCATGTGTATTGACAAGGAGAGCCTAACCTGTCAGCTGTGTTGTCGATGCCTTGCAAGAAAAAAGGAAGTGACCAGAGCTTGCCGTAAAGCAGTAGCTCTGGTCGTACGATGTGTATGACGTCAATTACATTTTCAAAGGCTTTTTAGAACAGAAAGGCGACTTTAAAAAAATCTAACAGCCAGCAGTGTGTCTTTTTTTTGCCTCCCCTTTCGAATTCAGAATTCAAATTACTAGACAAAAATTATATCCTGAGAAAAGTGGATTTTGAGGGGTATAGCCATAGATATATAATGTATTTAGTGCTAATAAAATTATTACACCTATTTGGAAAGAGATGTTTATAATGTGACAATATGTCAGTCATCGTGTGATAACGAAAATATGACTAGGCCAATTTTATGTAACAGACGTGGTATTGCAAACTCCGTCAGATACGGGCCTATGTTCGTCCCGCACTGGGTACGAACCTGCCACCTCTGACATCCCAAGTGCCCCCACTACCAACTACGCCAACCAAAAGCTAGTAATCCGTCGACGCGGGTGGCCTGTTACATACCTGAGGAGTGAGTTTCACCGATACACACCAGCAACATCTATGAACTACTTGTTCTGAGCAGGTGTTGTCAGTGAACAGGCTGTAAAACTGTTGGTTAAGTTACAGACCATCATGAAAAACTGATGCTAATTATCTGGGAAACATTTTCTAACAGCAGTCAAGTTGTCATTGTTTGTGTCAAACAAGTTGTGAATTTGTTGTAACATTAAAACAGGAGATCATGACTTAGCCTACTCTGCTCGAGCTCCAGTGGTTTGCTCTGTAGGTGAACGAAACTTTCGGAAGACATAGGAGAATCACGTGAAAAATTACAGGATATGCTTTTTTTCCATTGGTTGTTGCATTAAATCTTACCCAGATACAATGGTGCTATTTTCCGATTGGCTATTGTGTAGACCGTTTCTTTTTTTTGATTGGGTGATAAGTGGCAGGCTCGACTAAGAATTCCAGGGGAGACGCTTGATTCCTGCCGGTTCCATAGTGAGAGTGGCGCGGCCAGAGGAATTTTGGTTGGGTGCTGCGGCATATTAAATATATTATAAATATTTTGTTTTTCTGCGTGAGAAATACAATGTGTGGCGGGAGAGCGTAACAAAAGACCGAAATGAGTGACTGTCACGCTCAATGCGTGACACTTGAGAGCCCTGTATATATAAAGGGTAGATGTCTCGTCCGCGTTGCCGGACAACGGAGTCGAACGTCCGCACATGGTGGCCATCTTGCTACAGTCAACTCGCTCACCCATAACATTGTGTTGATGCTACATGTACTTTTTAAATGACCATAACTTGCTCAATTTTCCACCGATTTTTAAACGGTTTGGTTTGTTATCAACGTCAGAGATGTCGTTATGCCACTGCATACTTCTATTCTATAAAAAAACAAAAACAATTATTCCTAAGTATGCAGTGGCATAACGACATCTCTGACGTCATGTGCGGACGTTCTAGACTCCGCCGTAAGACATCTAGGGTGTGTCTATTACCGAACACTTTACGAAGTACACTGCAATACAGTGCACTTACATCTGTAGTGCACTCCGTCGCTGATTAGTGCTGTCTCAAATGGAACACTTACGTTAACCACTTGGCAGAAGTGACGGACGCAAATCTGCTCGCGGCACCCGCGAATCTAAGGCGGAAGTGACGGACTCAAATCTGCTCGCGAGTCATTTCGTCCGCCATTGTTTTAGAAATGAAATGAAAAGAACATGTTCTGTCGCCGTTTGACTTCCTACTAAACAGCTGTGGGGATGTTTTTGTTAGCTACTAGACTAGTGTGTCTCGCGTAGGCTACAGCGTTGCAGTGAGCTACGCTGGTTTGAAACCACAGGTAATGATAATTTCACCCACAAATCGTTTACTTGTAATCTAATGTCATAATAAATCCTACAACGAAAATGTATTTGTGAGGAATGTTTATTTTAACGATTGAAAACAGATGCATCATAGACCGCTGTAGTATGTGTTGCCCGGGCAACAGAGGCTAATGTCATGATGCTAATGCTTCAGTGAAATAGTAGACTACTGTTTCCGAAAGTAGATGTACTTCCTTAATAATATCAGCTTATATTGTACGTTACATATCACAATTGTGTGTCATGTCACAAGGTCAAATGAGCAAGTAGTTATCACCCAGGCCTCTTTGCTTGTGGCGTTTCTGCAGCTGCCTTGCAGTAAAGCAGTTAGCCTAGCTATCTCCCAGAATTTAACGAGCTGCTAATGTTCTGCTGGAGATAGTAACGCGAGTTTTCGTGACGTTAGTGACGTTAGTAACGTCAGTGACTGTGGCTAGCAAATTATCCACCGTTAGCTTCACTTTTCACCACTAAAACGCAATTTCTACTTAAACCATGCAACGGAACGTAAATAAAAATTCAACCAATGCAATTGCTACCAAGACGAACCTTTTGACACCGACATTGTCTATGTAGTCCAAATATTGACTGAGGCTTAGGGGCGTGAAAATAAACAATAATAATAATATATATGTGAGAGAACAAAGGTTGTGCTCTTGCCGAAGGCAAGCACACCCAATAACTGAAGAAGACGAACCCTTTGTATCAATAATTTCTTCATTGGAAGTTGCTCCCTCGCCATGGCTATCGCTGGCACTGTTTACGGCAATAGGACTCATTTTCTGCGGTTAACATTAGCTACTCCACTTGAGGTGCTCAGTATATTTTGGTGAGCGTAGGCTACCATTTCTCCGCAACTTTCTGCTGCATCACAGAAATTAAATGGACTGCTGTTCCTAATTATTCTCTATCGACATGATCAACATTATTGAAAATGAATTAATGTTAAGATAAGTTTATTGAGGGAAGTCATTACTTCGATAAATCGATAAAAAATATCGCCCAGCCCTAGCGTGTGCCCTGTGCAAACTTTAATGGCGATTAAAACCCCTTTCTGATTCTGATGCATGTTTTCAGTGTTTGTGTGAGTTTGTGTGTTTGTGTGTTATTGATGGGAGCAGATGTTGCAGATGGCCTTTTGCCACAGATGGCCTGTCTTGTCTTGGTCATGTCTTGTGTTGTCTTGGCAGGTCATTAGACATTCAAGGGGCTTGTAGAGTTGTGTGTGTGTGTGTACTGTGTGTGTGTGACTCCTATTGCTACTGCTGACCAGCTGCCTGCTCTTACAGCCATTGTTACTTCAGACGCCAGTGCAGTGTGTGAGTGTGTGTGTGCGTATCTGTGACTTCAGGTGTGTGTCTGAAAGTAACAAAGGGAAAGTATGTGGTTTATTTTTGTTGATATCCAGTGGAAATTCCAGTATGTGTATGTAGGTTATATCCATGGTCAGTTGAGTGTGTGGCTTATGTAATTTCTTGTCTGCCAAGACGTCTTGAATTATTATTTCTTGTTTCTTCTAATATCCATATGATCCATATGTCAGTCGTAGCGTGTGTGTGTGTGTGTCTGACCCGTGTCTCCTTTTAGCCCCCCTGACCCCAGACAGTCATTAACTGTAGAAACC
Source organism: Thaleichthys pacificus (assembly GCA_023658055.1). NCBI lineage: Eukaryota > Metazoa > Chordata > Actinopteri > Osmeriformes > Osmeridae > Thaleichthys > Thaleichthys pacificus. Next base: position 19,508,220 of record CM042868.1, read on the forward strand.
TCCTGTTGCTGGGTGCCTCCAAGCCCCAGGGTGTGTGTGTGCGTGTGTGTGTGTGGAAGCAGGGACAACAATGTGTGTAGGGGACTGGCTGCTGACTGGCTATCGGGAAAGTGCTATTGTGTTCTCTCAAGTCCCTACACACACACACAGAAACACCCAGAAACACCCAGACGCGTCGTTGGCAAGATGACCTGCTGTTACAAAGTGTAAACGTACGCTTGCTATCTCTCTGTCTCTCTTTCTGTCTCTCAGCTCAATTAAATTTAATATGCTCTATTGTCATGAAAGTTCAGGTTAAACAATGTTGCCAAAGCAGTCCACAGTGAAGGGACAACACATGTAATTTTAAACACTGATAAACACTCAATTATTACAAATACAATAATTATCGAATAATGTATTTTTTTATTTCAAGTGCTTTTTTATAAGGATATTTCAAATACCAAAGTAAACATACAGTCTAGTATACATACATTACAAACATAAATGTACATCTACGTGCATATGCTATATACTTACATATACATACACACACTGAACATTCAAATAGTCATTGCATAGTGTAAATAAAACAGATGAAAAAAGTGATTAAAATAGAACACAAAAATGAAAATATGTTGTACCTTACGCATTATAGCATGTTCCACTGAGCAGAGTGAGCACAGACTCTCCTTTCTGGGTAGCCAGGTCTGCCTGTAACTGCCTGTTTCTATGATCACTCTGTGCTCACTGAGTCTGTACATGCTTAATGTATTTTTTTGTTTTTTATCAGACACAGTGGTCAGGTAGTCTGCCATTGAGTACTGTCCAAATATAATTCTAGTTTATTCTGTTTAGATGTAAATTCTAATAAAATCTTATAAACAATGTAGTTTTCTCTCTGTTTCCAATTGTTCTTTACCCTCCATTCAACTTATTCCATCTCACTTCCTTTCTTTCAATTATTTTTTCTCTCAACCTCTCTCTCCACCATTCCCACCCCTCTACCACTCCCTCCCCCACCCTCGTGTTTCTCTATGTCTCCTGAAGTGAACAGATGAACAGATGACAGTCCTGAGGGCCTCTGGATGTCAGGACCAGGGCTGTTGTCTATAACTTGAAAGTTTGTGTGCGTGTGTGTGTGCATGTGTGTTTGTGTCAGCCTGGCTGATGACAGGGCTAGGAAAGAAGCTTTTATTGTGTGAGTTAGGCTTCATGTCTCAGACAGGAGAAGCTAACTGCTTGTTGAACCATCACCAAGGAAACCAAGACCATTTGACAACTTTTGTTGATTTATTCACTGTAATCCACCATTGGTTTATTACAAATGTACACAGCTACACACCATTATCTAACCATGTTTCAACTCATATTTTTTGCATATTCTTAGCAAATTCATATAGCTATTTGTTGAGAATAACTCTGCCACACTTGCTGTACACGTGAGTGCACGTGTGTGCACGTGTGTGATTGGTCCTTCTGTTGATATTGATGAAATAAAACTTGAATGAAATGGTAAAAAGAACCAATGTGTGTGTCTGTGTATGTCTGTGTGTGTGTGTATGTTTACAGGGTTGGAGTGATGTGCAGATGTTCTGCATTAGGGTTGTCATGGAAACAGTTTTTCAATTACCAGCACCACTGGTGTTGATCTCTTTGGAGCCAGATCCATCCTATCTGAGACCTCCCTCTGTTACTCTTTTTCTCTGTCTCTCTTCCTGTCTCTGTCTCTTTCTCTCTCTTTCTGTCTCTTGCTCTCTCTCTTTGTCAGTCTCTGTCGCTCTCTCCATCTCTCACTCTTTCTGTCTCTGTTATTCTCGCAACAGCCACTGATAATGTAGTAACAATTGGAATGTAGGCATGAAGTAGGTCATTACAGACTGTGAAAGGATTGTGTGTGTGTTGGATTCATGTGTCCAGGCTGCCTCTCCTTGCACAGTATGACATTCAACAGGACAGATGAACGGAGCTCTTCTCCAGCCTGCTCCCCCTTTTGCAGAGAGCCCAGTAGCCTGGCCTGGCAGGCCCACTCAGGACACTCCAATCTGGGCTTCACCCTTTGAGCCTGGCTTCTGCTGCCCTGGAGGGCAGTGTCCTGCAGGAACAGCCCTGGTTGTGTACCATGTGTGTATTGGCTATTTGGGGTTAACAAAGCATACACACACATACACACCTAAACTCTCAGTTTTTTCCTAATGAAGCCCGTCTCTGGCCAGTTAATTAGTGGAAAGGAAACAAAAGCTTCTAGAAAGTCTGTGTTGTCTGTCTTTGTTCTGCTCCAGGGCTCTGTGATATGAACCCTTCCTCCACCCCCTCTGTTCTCCCTCTTCATCTTTCTCTCTTTCTCTCTCCCATTCTGTCCTTTCCACAAACAACCCTAAACTAGGTACGCTCAGCTACACACAACCACTCCCTCGCTCTCTCTCCCCCTCCCTCTCCCCTACATCTCTTTTTCTCTTTCCCTCTCCCCTGCTGTCTTTCCCTCCCTCTCCCGCAACATCTCTCTCTCTCTCCTGTCTCTCTCTGTCTCTCTCTCTTTATCTCATTGCATTGCTCACTCTGTCGGTCTAAATTTTTAAACAGCTCAATTAGTCGGGTACCTGATGCCGATGAGAGAAGTGGCCTTTCATGTCTGACAGCTTCTCTTGGGGTGTGTGAGTACGCGTGCAAGTGTGTGTGCATGTGTGTCTGTGTATCTGCATGTCAGTGCATTAACACATTGTGTGTGTTTGAGTACAGTGTGTGTGTGATTGTGTGTGTTTCAGTACAGTGTGTGTCTGTTTGTGAGATTGTGTGTACGTGTGTGTTTCAGTAGTGTGTGTTATTGTGTGTGTGTTTCACTATAGTGTGTGTGAGATTGTGTGTTTGTAATTGTGTGTGTGTGTGTGTTTCAGTAGTGTATGTGTGTTTCAGTAGTGTGTGTGGTTACGTCAGTGCTGAGTGCAATACTGTACTCCAGTCCTGGACAATGGCAGAGTGGTCAGTGGAAAACAACCACACTTCTGTTTTAGCATGGGACACGCACATGCACACACACACACGCACACACACACACACACACACACACACACACACACACACACACACACACACACACACACACACACACACACACACACACAGGAGCCCATTCTACAGACGTCAGAAGTGGAAGAAACAGCGTTTTCTGCTATCAAGGAAAGCCCACTGCACACAGCACAGCAGTGAGGTCAGCACCTCCAGATAGACAACCTCTGTTCTAACCCTGACCCTAACCCTGACCCTATAATAACAGCCTCTGTTCTAACCCTAACCTTAACGTTAAAGCTGACTCTATAATACAGTTTTTTCCAATTGCTTAAGCACAATTTTGAAAACAGGGCTCCCTTTGTCAAAACACAACACACGATTCACACAACTAGACACACAAGTAGCAGAACACCTCCAATCTTTTGCAAAATGAAACACTTTGTTCAAAACTATACAATCATTCATAAAAACCCATTTCTGTCACCGTATGCCACACACATGGTTCATGAACTTGGACTCTGTTTGAACCAGTTACACACAGTAGTGCAAAATTTTAAACACTTTTACACAAATTATTCTTTTCTAATTATATAACCTGCTTGATTTTGTCAGAGATATTGTTCCAGTAGAGTACGTACAAGTACATGAATATGTTGACCAAACACAAGACACAAGACTAGTACTGCACACTGCTGAAAATATTTACTGTATTTCTTCAAATTTCGGTGTCTAATGTAGAAAAGTGTGTTTAGTTATTTGCAAAACACTGTGTGTAGTATTTTGCAAATGGGATGAGGATGAGAATGTGCTTATAATTGGGCAGTTCTGGGCTTTTGTTTTGCTCCTTGAGTGTCAAACTGTGTGTTATTTGACGTTTTTGTGTCTAAGCATTTGGAAAAAACTGTAACAATCTGTCCTAATCCGAACCCTATAATTACAACCTCTGTACTAATCCTAACCCTGACCCTGTAATAGCAACCTCTGTAATTATCCTGGAACCTTACATTTACATTTATTCATTCAGCAGACGCTTTTATCCAAAGCGACTTCCAAGAGAGAGCTTTACAAAAAGTGCATAGTCCAATGATCATAAACAACGAGATAGCCACAAAAAACATTGCAGGAAGCCAAAACATGAGCATACACTGTGATAAGCAACCAAGTGCCAATGGGAAGAAACATAAGAGCAAGTAATTAAACAACATGAACATCAAAAATGCAAGTATACCTGTAGGAATGCAAGCAACAATAATACAATTTACAGCGAGTAAAAGTAGTTAACTCAGTTACAACTAACCAACAAGTTACAACTAACCAACAAGTGCAACAAGTCCCTCAGTAAGTGTCATTGTGTTCCTGGAGAAAATAAACTAACATCGGATCCAACAAATCTTTCTTAAGTACCGTTGTACTCCCGGGACAAGTGCGTCTTTAGCCTTTTCTTGAAGGTGGGGAAACAGTCAGTATCTCTGATGGAGGTGGGGAGTAGATTCCACCATTGGGGGGCCAGACAGAACAAGAGCTTTAATTGGGAGTGGGCGCTCTTGAGAGGTGGGACCACCAGACGGTTGTCAGAAGAAGACCGTAGGTGGCGGGTGGGGGTGTAAGGCTGGAGGAGAGACTGGATGTAGGCAGGTGCAGTCCCATTCACCGCTCGGAAGGTCAGTACCAGGGTCTTGAATCGGATACGGGCTGTGATGGGTAGCCAGTGAAGGGAGATGAGGAGCGGGGTGACATTGGAGTGTCTGGGTAGGTTGAAAACCAGGCGGGTTGCTGCGTTCTGAATTCTCTGGAGAGGGCGGGCTGCGCATGCAGTGAGAAGCGAGTTGCAGTAGTCCAACTTGGAGTAGAACCTTGTTCTGCTCTGGTTCTGAGTCATCTACAGTGCAGTGCTTCTCTTCTGCTCTACATACTATTTATCTCTGGACTTGATTTATTTATGCTTTTTTAAATGAGTGTAGTAATGAGTCACCTTTGTCCTGCAGTGTTTTAAACTGTGTGTGTGTTTCTCTTTATGCGTGTCTGTGTGTGTGTCAGAGAGTGACTTGTCATCTCTATGATGAATGGCAGTTGTCTGTAATAGGACTAGGAGGGATATGGCCCCACACAGTTCAATAACCAGAAGATGTGACATGGTTTATGGGATGGGGGAATGGGCCGTGTGTGTGTGAGTGGGGGTCATTGCCATAGTTAATGAACTTTTGGCCCCTGGCATATAGTTATCCCTGTTGTGCTCTTTCTCTGCTCTCATCTACAGTCTATTTCCTTCGTCTCTCTCCCTCCTCATTCTCTCTCTCTGCCCCCTCTATCTGTCTCTATCTCCCTCCTCCGTCTATCTGTCTCTCTCTCCCCATCTATCTATCTCTCTCTGTCTCTATCTCTGTTACTCCCTCTCTCTCCCTCTCCCTTTATCTCTCTCTCCTCTCTGTCTCTCTCCCCTCTCTCTTCCCCTTCCTCCTCCTCACCACCCTTCCTCCACCTCTTCCTCTCAGCACATGTTCTTGTGATTTGAAGAGAAGCCAGAATTGGTGCTGGACTGACTCTGTGTCACTCTGTTAGACACAACACCTTTTGGATTGGATCTTGTGTTAGACACAACCTCTGTGAAAGCATTCATGGAGATGTGTGCGTGTGGTAGCAGGGGTGCGTATGGTCTAATGTGTGTGTGTGTGAGTGGGTTTCCAGGCCTCAGAGGACAAGCTTTGTTTAATCAGAGTGACTCCATCTGGTCCTGGGCCAGTGAGAAGCTGTCTGCTCTCTCCATATCTGTGTCAAGATGCTGGGATGCTGCCGTATCTGTCTTATGAAATGAGGGGGGAAAGTGTGTGTGCGGGGATGGGATGGGTAAGTGTGTGCGGGGGAGTGGGGGTGTTGTCAGAGGGGGCCGTGTCTGTTTAGGGTCAGTGTATGATTTAATCATACGTGCAGGGGTCTTTGCATATTGTCCTTCCTTGTGGCATGGTTATTGATTGGATGGGGGAGGGGGGCTCAGGATAGGATGCAGTGGGAGGGAAAGGAAAAGGGAGGGGGAAGGGATGGAGGGAAATAGGAGGAAGGAGTAGCAGGGAGGGAGGAGGGGAGGGGTGAAGGCAGACGGAGGTGAGATGCCGGCCGAGGTGAGGAGGTCAGACCAAGACGCCACAGTTGGGATTTGCATACACACACACCCACACACACACATGCACGTGTGTACATACATACAAAGATACATAGACACACACAATACATACATGCATACATACACACACACACACATACACATTTACACGCATACACACAAAAGCACACGCAAAGTGAGTGGGCCAGTTATCTAGCAAGCTATCTATTAATTTGTGCTAAAAGTTGGCTTGGATAGTTAACAGCCTGAAACAACTCCACCAACATTTTTTGTCTTGATACAAAATGCTGATGCCAGAAAATGTCTTTAATTTAGATTCATTTATTTGAGGGTTATTTTGCAACAAGAGCCAATTTGATGTATCTTTACCCCTCCTTTACCCCATCTACAGAAGAGGCTGTTATGGCTATTGAACATGCCCCTGAGGTCATTCTATTCTACCCCACCCCCACACACACTCTATCACTTGTATATGTGTTAACTCACTCTCCCATGCCTTTAGCCTACTGTCTGCCACCCACACTTCTGACATTCTATAGACATGATACACCCATGCCAGGGGTCCCCTCTCTCTCTCTCTTTCTCCCTCTCTCCCTCGACCCCCTCCTCTCTCTCTCTCTCTCTCTCTCTCTCTTTCCCTCTCTCCCTTGACCCCCCTCTCTCTCTAACCCCCCCTCATCCCCAGTCATGAGAAAGATGCAATCCTCCCCAGCTGAGAGCTAGGCCTTAGCCCCACATGCATGGACAGACGTGTGTGTATGTGTGTGTCTATGTGTGTGTGTTTTTGTGTATGTTTGGGTGTATGTGTGAGAAATAGTGTGCTCAGGGTAGTAGTACATGCATGATGTCTGCATGTCAAATATGTGTGCTCAGCGCGTGTGAGTGTGTTCACGCATGAACGACGTGTGTGTTTGAACGTTTGTCCCCTGCATGGATGCATGTGTGTGCATGAGAGAGCACATGCGTGTGTCTTTTCCAACTGAGCAGCGTTACCTTGTGTGTCACTTTGTGTGTGTTTCTGTGTGTGTATCTCTGTGTGTGGCTGTGTGTATTTGTATGTGTGTCTTTGTGTGTGTCTGTGTGTGTGACAGTTGTGCACAGTTGCATGAGTCTGTAGGAGAGCTTGTGTGAGCAGAAAGGGGGAGGGTGTTTGCCCTGAGGGTCATTAATAATTCATGAGGTGGGCTGGGTGAAGGCTGAGGGGGCAGCGGCAGATGGAGGATCTGTGACAGAGCAGAACAGGGAGGACAGGGAAAGAGAGAGGAGAGACATAGGAAAGAGAGAGAGGAGAGATCATCATCAAGACATTTTCTAGATTTAGAATTAAGCTTCGCTGTTTAGTTTTTGACTTGTCATTGGATTTCAAGGACAGTTGGTCCATTTGGTCCTGACAGACAGAGGCAAGCAGAGAGAAGCCCTGACATGGGGATGCACTGTTTGCCAAGGGAGACACGTTTTCACCAGAGAGGTAAGCTCTGTTTTCCACTGCTCTGTGTGTGTGTGTGAGAGAGAGATTGAGAGAGAGAGAGAGAGAGAGAGAGAGAGAGAGAGAGAGAGAGAGAGAGAGAGAGAGAGAGAGAGAGAGAGAGAAAGAGAGAGAGAGACGATGAATGTGTTTGAGTTTCATGTCTGTGCTCGGCAGAAAGGGGCTTTGTTTGGAAGCACTTGCGTTGTCAGATGCATGGGGTTAGAAAGTGTGTTTGTGAGAGAGACTGTGTGTTTTTGAGAGAGTATGTGTGTGTGTTTAAGAGAGAGAACATGTGTTTTATAATTTTATAAATAAATGTAACCTCTCACTCACAACTGAAAATGAAACCTGAGAGTGCAACCTCTTGCACACACAACTAAACATGCTTACTGCTTTCCTTTTTTTCATATTACGAAAGTTAGTGTCACTACATTTTTTGGATCACTGAATATGCATGATGTGTCCACAATGTAGGCTTGTTAAGGCATGTTTGGTTGAATATTTTTTAGGAATTACGTATAATTAATATCCTTTGTCCTTAATTACAATTGTGTTACATTTATGTTGACTATCTCTATTGGCTTAAAAACATAATACACATTTTAGCTTAATATATTAGGCTTTTCCACATTTTATGATGCTTATGTTAGCGATGGAATTTATTTTAATGTACATTTAGCAATACTAACTTGTCAGCCCGGTAAGTTTGTTTCTGAGGGTTGGCAATGAAAATGACAGAAAATGAAGAAAATGACAGGTAGCATAGTGAGGGATGGGTTGGGGGTGGAGTTAACCAGCTTTTGTTCCCACCCATTACCATACAAAAGTCTTTCAAGGGGATTTTCTATGCTTATTGATTTAAACTGTACTAAGCTTTACTATTTCAATATATGACAAATAGTTAGAAAGTTTGCAATCTGCACTTTCAGAATCTGTAAACAACAAAAAATGTATCTTGACCTATTTGAGGACCAAAGTACCAGCACCTGTCACATATTGTATTATACCTTCTATTAAGTGTGAAAAAATACTATACTTATTTATTTTTCAGTTGTATGTGTGAGAGGTTTTCACTGTGGTATAAGAGAGGTTCCCACTCATGATTATGAGAGGTTTTCAGTTGTCATGGTGTGAGTTTGCGTTTTCACAAGTATACGTGAGAGGTGTTCAATAGTGAATGTGAGTGTATTTCAGTAGTATTTGTGAGAGGCAAAAGGTCTTCAATGGTGTGTATGAGAGGTGAGTTTTAATTATGGCCTACACAGCCCCTCTTTGTCGAGCCCCCCTTGACAGTACCCAACATATACACACACGTACACACACAAACAGTCTCTGATTAGTCTGTCTGATAGAGTTGATTGGAACCATCGATTGCTGGATATGTCTGGCTACATGCTGGGTCATTGGCCACCATTAGTCCTGATATGTCTGACTGTAAGTCTGCCTGTCTGTCTGTCAGTCAGTCAGTCTGCTTGTCTGACTGCCTGTCTGTCTGTCTGTCTGCCAGCCTGCCCAACATGTCTGTCCGCCTGTATGTCTGTCTGTGTCTGTCAGGTATTTATCTAGTGTGTGTGTGTGTGCGTGAGTGTGTTAGTGGTGTGTGTGTGGTGTGCATGTGTGTTAGTGGTGTGTATGTTGGGAAGTGGGGATGTGAGTGTGTATCAGTGTGCAGCACTGTTAAACTGCTGACAGAGAGACTGCTGTTCGACCCCAGCTGACTACATTGCTGTCTGTCATGCTACAGTACCATGTACACACACGTACACACCGATGCACACACACTCACATGCACACAAACACACACTTGAACACACGCACGTGCACACAAAGTTACATGCTCATTCACACACACATACACACACCGCACCACACATATGCAATGTACGTTTAGTAGCTCTATACTAGATTGTGGGAAACCAGCTTTTCATCCAGTCCTGCAGAATCCCTGGGTGCAGTATGTTATAGTATAGTAGTGTATGAACACACACACATTAATTATTCACATATTAATGCTGACATAGTGACATACACACACACATCACATATTAATGTAATTAATTACATTCATGAATATGTGAATATTTAAATGCCTGCATACCATCACCAAAGTCGTTATTCTAACAGTTGGCAGGGGAGAATAGAACTACAGCATGAAGCTTTAAATGCTCTCACAGTCACAGGGAACACTACTGACGTAAACACACTTCCTAGAATGCTTTCAAGACAGAAACCAGAATACACACACACACTCATGCACACCCACAGACACCCTTGTACACACACACTTGTACGCACACACAAGTAGCCATCAGACGCAGAGCTGTTTCTTGTTGTCTTGACAATGTCATCAGGAGGTTGTGTAACACACACATACACACACACCGAGAACACCATGTGTAGGAGGGTGCACAAGTACAGGCCTGTCTGTGTGTGTGTTGTAGGAAGAGAAGGGAGCAATAATGACAGAGGGGTTCTTAGAAAATAATGTGTTTATGTACATGTATATGTGTGTGTATGCATGTGTGTGTGACATGCTCATCTGTGTGGGGGAAGTGAGGAGGAGTTTTTTTGCGTAGATTGTTTAGTGATAAGGGTCAATGCACTGTACACAGATAGAGAGAAATGGAAAGATATATATAGAGAGAGCGCTCTCTGACCATCCTTTGTTCCTGAGCAGTAGGAGGAAGGGGTTAATGCACCCAGAAAAGAGAGGAGGGAGGGATGATAGGGTGAGGAAAGAGAGAGGCGGACTCTAATGGAGACCGGCGGCCTTTCACAGCAAATATTTAGATGGAAGCCTTCAAATCAACCTCCCCCATCCCCCTGCTCTCTTTCTTTCTCTTTCTCTTTCTCTCTCCCTCTACCTCTCTCTCTCTCCCTCTACCTCTCACTCCCTTCACCTCTGTCTCCTTCCCACCACCTGTATCTCTGTCCCTTCTCCTCTCTCTTTCTCCCTCCTCCTTTCCCTCCCTCGACCTCTCTCGCTCCACCTTTATCTCTCTCTCTCTCTCTCTCTCTCTCTCTCTCTCTCTCTCTCTCTCCATCTCTCGTTCTCCCCCCACCAACCAGTCCCAAAGGGTTAGAGCATATTTGCCAGCTCGCTCTCCTTTACGTAAATCCCCCTTTTCTCTGGGAGAGGTTGTTCTGTTCTTGGGCAGTCTTCTTCTAACATCAGATGCTTGATGGAGAAGGTGCTGCTGAGAATGAGTGTTTATCATTTCACCATTCTCCTCTGCCACTACTCCCCTCTCTCAACTGCTCTCTTCTCTCTCTCTTGTTCTGTCTCATTCTCCCTCCCCTCTTTGCTCCATTGGACCTTTGTCCTCCATTTCACCCCATCTTGCATCCATCCACCTCTCTCTTTCCATCCATCAATCCATCCCTCATTCCCTGCCACTATGTACAGCCTGGTACACAGCAACAGCTGAGACCTACTCAAAGGTAGTAATCTGCTCCAGGGTTAGACCCCTGCTCCAGGGTTAGAGACCTGCTCCAGGGTTAGAAACCTGAGCATCTTGCCACAATACAAAAACTGCGTCTCCGTAGTTTTGGAGGAGGGGAGGGAAGGGGGGAGGGTTTGGGTGGGGCTAGAAGAGAAGGAGGAGGAGGGGGGTGAGGAAGAAGGGGGGTGTAACAAACCCAGTAGTAGTGACTCTCAGAAGCCCAGGTGGTTTATACAGATGTTATCTACGAGCTGACTTTAACCTACATTACAGTGGTGTGTATGTTTTGAGTGCGTGTGCATGTGTGTGCAGTTGTGTGCGTTTGTGTGCATCCACCCTCACTACCAGGCCCCTAGGTTAAGACTGTCTGCTACTCCAACAGAAGCAGTATATCAAAGATTTACACTCTGGAGCTAATGTGCCAAAAAATGCCCAGAGTAGTTGTAACCTACATACAGTAGCTCCACAACCACATCAGATGTGTGTGTATATGTCTGGGTGGATTTGTGCGTGTGTGCTAGATCTACTAGAAGGCCTTCTGGATATGACTGACAATACTGATAATAATTCAGCTGTAACAGAGCCAAATAATTCCACTCTTAGTAAATAGTTTTTCCCCTCTCTCTATCCCTCTGTCTTGCTATTCCTTTCCCTCTCTCTTTCTATCCCTCTCTCTTGCTATTCCTCTCCCTCTCTGGCTATCCCTCTCTCTCTATCTATCTCTATCTCTATCCCTCTCTGTCTCTGTCTCTGTCCAGACATGGACTGGTCAAACCAGCCAGACCATCAACTCAACAGTCCGGTTCTGTTTACCAGTACCAGTATTCATGATGCTAATGAGGTGAACTGTAATTATGGGCATGTGTGTTTCTTTGTGTCTGGAGCTGAGCTTCTCCTTCATGTCCGGATATTTCTGGTGATGAGGACAAGGGGAGGGGCTCCTCTGAACTATTTAGGATTATACAGAGTCAGACTGACAGTTAGTATTAACTCAGCTATTATGTGCATATATTACCCCCTGCCCTCCCCCCTGCCAAACTTGAGTGTAACCCTTGGTTTGGTATCTTGACACACACACACACACATACATTTACACACCCAAGCACACACACTTGCACACACAACACATGCACACCATCACACGCACACAAGCACACACACATGCACTCAAACATACACAGACACACTGGACTGTACAAGGCCTACAGAGTACTATAAGCTAGCTGGGTGAGAGGAGCCTTGAGGCTTGGCATTCTGTTCTACAACTCTGGAAATAGCACAAACACACCAACACACACACTCACTAACACAATGTTCTAGCAGTAGGCAGGAGCCTAACAAACATAGATCTCTATGATCTCTTTCGGGGAAGTTCATTCATTGTCTTCACAATAGAAAACCCATTTTCAAAGCTTTGTCTTTTTACAAACAGAAAACCAACAGAAACGACTAATCTTGCCTCATTGAAAAGGGCATGTCAAAGTCTTCAAATAAAAGCCCTTCTAGGAGATAGCACATACCTTTGATCCTTGTAGTCAGTAGTCACAATGTTCTTCAGCTTGTCTTGTCTTGCCTGTATGAACTGAGTGGATGTACACCAGTTGAAGACAAACCTGAGAGTCTGAAGTCTCTGAAACACATCCTCACCACAACACCTCATTCTCATCCCAACACCCCAACACTTCATCCTTATCTTCATCCCAACACCTCATCCTCACTCCTACACCAATGTTTCATTCTTGCTCCCCGTGCCTCCCCAGCAGGTCTGTTTGGTCTCAGCAAAGTGTGTCTCAAGCAATTTCAGATGTGCTATAAATCTAGCATGGATTATTCAAGCGTTGAAGGCTGGCGTCTCTTTGGGCACCATTGGAAGGAAATTACCCAGTGTACCTTTCTGCTCAATGACATGGTTGACCGCCCCTCCACCAAAGGAGATGTTCTTGTCTGTTTGTTCGTTTCTCTCTCTCTCTCTCTCTCTCTCTCTCTCTCTCTCTCTCTCTCTCTCTCTCTCTCTCTCTCTCTCTCTCTCTCTCTCTCTCTCTCTCTCTCTCTCCCTCTCTCTTTGTTTCTCTCTCTCTTCTCTCTCTCCTCTCTTCTCTCTCTCCTCTCTCTCTCATCTCCTCTCTGATCCTGTGTCCTGTGTCCTGTTGGTGGTGCTTGGAGAGTTCTCTTACTGTAATCTCAGGGAGCTGGAGACAGAGGACCTAACAGTTCATGAATATGTGTATACTGTCTAGTCCTGGTACTAGAGATGAACAGCGCTCATGTCTGTGACTGAACCATGATCATAATGTTGTGGTTCATAATGGTGCATCAGTTCCAGGATTTCAACTCCATGTTTTTAGACTGTAAGGGTAAATATTATTAAAAACGTTAAGTTATGATTGTTGTTGAGTGTGTTTTGGTGTGATTGTTGTTGTGTGTGTTTAGGTGTGATTGTTGTAGAGTGTGTGTTTGGAACATTGTGTGTTTTGCTGTGCATGTCTCTCTATGACCCTGCTTTATCTCAGTCTAGTTGACTGTGTGCGTGTGTGTGTGCTAATGGGGATAAATTGGTAGCAAATCACTAGAAAAGCATAAATTAGTTATTGTAGGATGTGTGTCCCTCTGACTGTGTGTGTGTATGTAAGTGAGGGGGGTTCTAACCGGTGTTATTGTATCCTGGAGAGATTTCTGAAGCTAACAAATGGATTTGTCAGCTGTCACACATCCACACAACTCAATTCAGCAGACAGACAGGCTTGTGTTAGGTGTAAACACACACACACATAAACAGAAAAGGAAAAACATTTTTACTCTTGTTCACATGCACAGGCACGTATACACTTACTTATACACACCCTCACACACACCACACACACACACACCCTCACACCTTTTAACACCCCCACCACCACCACAGATGCACATTATCACACAAACACACACTGTCATGTCAGCCATCAAGCTCCAGCATCCCAGGGGACGTCTGTTCACACATTTCTCTCTCCTCCATCTCTCCCTCCCTCTCTCTCCAGTCTGTAATTTCTCTCTCTCTCTCTCTCTCTCTCTCTCTCTCTCTCTCTCTCTCTCTCTCTCTCTCTCTCTCTCTCTCTCTCTCTCTCTCTCTCTCTCTGTCTGTCTTTGGGTCTCTTTCCCTCTCTCTTTTTCTTTGTCTTTTTCTCTTTATTTTCCTTTGTCTTGTTCTCCCCCACTCTTTGTCTTTGGGTCTATCTCTTTCTCTTTTCACCCCTCTCCCTTTCTCTTCTCCTATCCTCTTTCTCTGAGAATAGAGAGTTTCACAAGGCACACTTGAGATTCTGCGGATAATTGACACTGAAGGAAATTAATATCCCTATGACTGGACAATAAATAATATCTGAAATCAAATATCTCATTCACATACATCTCACTACAGAGGGATGCAAATATGGAGAGAGAGAGAAGGGGATAGTGAATTGGAGGGAGAGAGAGATGAGATAAAGAGAAGGGAGGGAGAGAAGGAGGGAGAAGAGAGAAGGGAAGAGAGAGAGAAGGAAAGACTACTATGATGTAATATGTGCAGTACTTACAGAATCATGGAAAGATAGCGAGTGGGAGGGAAAGATGCTAAGAAGGAAACAAGGAAATGATGAGGGAGTGAAGGGATGGAGAGATGAAGAAAGGGGGTGGAAAGAGGAGTGGGAGAGACAAGAGATAGAGAGGGCCAGAGATTGTAATATAGGTGAACAGATTTCGAGAGATGGGAGAGGGGGAGGGGAGTGATGGAGATGGGGTAGAAATGGAAGGATAGATAGGTGTATCTGCATGTGTGTGTCCCCCAAGAGAAGCATATCACTGGAGGACATAGTCAACACTTCAGCACCAAATGACTGACATCAGAACCTCTCTCTGTTTTAGAAGAACAGAGGAGAACAAGGTGGAGGAGTAAATCTACAAGCTCAGGGAAAGAAAGAGGAGGGGGAGATAGAGGAAAGAGAGGGGGAGAGAGAAAGAGGGGGAGAGAGGAGGGAGATGGGGGAGATGGGGGAGAGAGAGAGAGGGGAGGAGAGATGGGGAGAGACAGGTATAAGGGGTTAGATTACATTAAACTACAAAAACCTGGTTGAGGGATAAGTAGATAGGGTGTGTGTGTGTGCGCGTGTGTGTATGTGTCCCAAGAGGAGGTAGGACTCCAGGTCTACACTAGCCAGTAACAGAATGGCTTTATTAACCTCAGGCAGATGGGCCCATGCTGGGAAATTAGGCCTTGTAGCCATGCCTACAGACACACACACACAGCCAGTAGCACACCCTGCCAAAGCATTTTCATAAACACTTTTTATGTAATGTTTGCATTTCTATTTCTATTACACAAAGGTGTGTTTCTATAACAGTGTGTATGTATGCGTGTATCCTGAAACACACACATCATACACACAGGCTTTTAGCAGAAAGCAGTCAGAAATAATGAGCACATTTAAAAATCACACACTTTCTGTCCCACTTAATCACATGGTATCACTGTACCTGAGTGTGAGTCTAACTGCATCAGTGGGATCATAGTAAACATCCTTCCAGACGGTATGTTTACTGAGGACAGGCTCAACAATCTGTGTTCCTCCTTCCTCACGGTAACCTGGCAACCAGACATCTGACAGTGGAACATCTTTGTAATGCATCTTGTCAGGAGCAGGAGACACAGACATGACCCACACACGCACTCACCACACACGCATACACACACACATGCACACACACACTCACATACACACAGACACATACACGCACACACAAACACACACTTACACACACAGACACACACATACTTCTAATGTTGGGGTTTAATAGTGGGGAACACCCCTCCCCCTGGGGTCAACCCTCCCCTCTCCCCTCGTGGGGCTGTTGCTAAGAAGCCATAGCGACCAGGGTGCTTCTCCATTGGACGAGGTGTGATGGTGGGGGATGATGAAGGAAGTGAAGGGGGAGGTAGGGAGGGGGAGGTGGTGGAGGGATGGAGGGAGTAAGGGAGGGAGAGGGGGAGCAGGGGAGGGAGGTAGATGGGAATGGAGAGAGAGATATACAGAGGATGAGGAGAACGAAGAGGACGAGAAAGTAACACCCAAATGAGAATGAGGGTTGTGTTTGACATTTCAGGGAGAGGAGAAGGAAGGTCCTCCTTCATTTGGTTGTGCAATGGGGAAATATAACATGTTTTTTGACCACACTCACACACAAACACACACTCATTCAGGTTGAATCAGCTATTTCTGCTTGGTAGATCTTGAGCATCCATGACATATGCCCCTGGGTATTAATTTATGGTTAGACTAAAAGCTACATCACCTCTCTCCTACAGTCTAGCTGAACTATAACCTTTCAGAGACACCTGTTACTGTAATAACACACATTCTACACTGGGCTCATCCGGGTCTCTACCTAGTGTTTAGTTCTGGATATCTAGGGTTTAGTTCTTGGTCTTGGCTTTGAACTGGTTTAGTCTTGGTCTTTGTACGTGTGTTTGTGCATGTTTGTGTGTGTGTGTGCGTCTGTGTAAGTGTGTGTGTGCATGTGTTTCTTAGCTTCTTGGCTGATCTAATTGTTTGTAAATCTGTCAGGTTAACAGTATTCCTTGTTAACTTTGATTGTGTGTGTGTAATCTATGCAGTTTCATGACTGAAGTGAAAGGGGTTGGCAAAGTGGCAACAGAACTGTGTGTGTGTGTTAATATTTCAGATGGATGGACAATGTTTGTAGACACGTGTAGAAGTAGATTAAACTGTGTAGAGATGCGTGTCAGTTGGCATTTCTGCACATTAGAAAAAGTCACTTGCAGGGTCTAGAGCTGGAAGTCAAGTATTTTTGAGTCACGTCATATTTTACTACTGAATGTGTTGAGACTTACACAGCATCACAAAAACAGATTAAAATTCAATACCGTTATGGAAAAGTGTATTTAATCTTTGCAATATACATAATGTGTGTGTATATCGAGAACCTTTTTAAGCTTTACGCTTCTAAGAGTGGAGCTCCGAGTGGAGTTTGGTAGGAAATATACTGTAATTGCTGTGTGTAATTATTGACATAATTGCATATTGAGTAAAAGTTGTTCATGTTTTTACTTTGCCAATTAGTTATTTATATAAATACACACTGCAATAAGGATGCTAATATGTGACCTGTGTTAGCTTCATAGACTAACTGCAGTTTGTTCACGTTCACAGTTTCACTAGCATGTATGTTTCCCCAAGCAGTAAAGCCCAATAACTTAACTTGACCAGAAATATGAGAGGAATCTGAATAGTTATACATAATTATACTTAAAATAAATATGCTTGCCGGTATAAACATACAGTTTCTTGAGGTTAGATTCACAAACCTATGAACACCCTACCGATGTTTTATGTATAGTGTTCTGATCATGTAAAAACACACTTACACACACACACATTTGTCACTTAGAGGATGACAGAGTTGTGGACTTGTTTATTCATTCATGCATTAATCAATTGGTGATTCTGTTAGCAGGATACGCTTCATCAAAGTGTGTGTGCGTGTGTGTGTGTGTGTGAGCGAGGATATGAATGTGTGTGAGCAGGTGTATGTGAGAGAACACTGATATTTAAGCAATATAGTACGAGTGAGAGTGGGGTAGGTAAGGGATATTCCCACAGGTGGTGTTCGGCCGTAGCCACGAGCCAGAGGCCGAGTGGCATAGGCAACAACACCCGTGCTAGCTAGGCTACTAGTACAGTACTAGGCTACAGTACAGCCGCAGCCTGTGGAGCGAGTTGAATACAGTACAGTACAGCAAATGGATGTGAGATGACCGCATCAAAGTTGACATTTTCTCCAAACAGTAATTATAATTTAACAGTATGTTTAACAACAAGACTAGCCAGCTATCGAGCCATGTCATTGTCCCCATCAAGATTTTCAATCAAGATTTTTAAGAAGAAAATAATCGGCCATGTGTAGAGTTGCTTCTACTGTCGTGTTGGCCTCAGCCTGTCTGAAGTAGATTGACTAGCGAGGTGAATAGCGAATGGGATGTGAGATGAGCGGTTACGTGACACTGACACAGTACATTCTGATTTTTTTTTTTTTTCAAATAGGTTAAAATAAATATTGAAGTCACTCATTGTTGTAAATACAAGTTAGCTTGTTAAAGTGTTTTGTAAATGTAAATTGTAAATGTAGGCTTTGACTCGTCCCTGTTGTTATGGTTACTTATTTGTATCAACGCAAATGTTTCATCGTGGAGTGATTTATGATTAGCTGTGAAAAGTCTGAGTTGGGATGTCCTGGGATATTTCAACTCATGGAACGTCTCTCGTCCAATCAGAAACAGCTAAATAAGTCGATAGAACCCAATTGTTTTATAATGATCTGTGAACACTGAACCAGATATTATTCTTTGCCGGAAGGACTGACCTCATGGAGCATCATTAGACAACATTAGTGCATCTGGCACAATCATCTCTCTCTTTCTCTTTTTCTATCTCTCTCATACACACTCTCTCTCTCTCCCTCTCTGTCTCTTTCTTTCTCTCTCACACACTCTCACATACATTCTCTCCACATACATTCTCACTCTCTTTCTCTCTGTGTATAGTCTGGTGACCTCAAGCTACCCTCTTATGTCTTTCCCTCTGAACCCTTCTCTCTCTCCTTCAACAAACCACTTCTCTCTCTCTCTCTCTCTCTCTCTCTCTCTCTCGCTCTGTCTGTCTGTCTGTCTGTCTGTCTGTCTGTCTCTGTCTCTCTCCTTCCTGTTCATGATGCGTTCAGACATTGACAGGGGCTAACAGTGTTTTCCAGAATTTCGCTCCCAGTCCAGTGACATTGATGCAGATACAATTTAGGAACCTGGGAGAATATACCCGGATTTCAAGGAAAGCTCTTTCCAGAGTTTCACTGTCCTATAGTCAGTCTCATCTTTGTTCTGATGTGAGTGTCATCAGTCACAAACAAATCTTCCTGACGGAAATATTTGGTGTGTGCACAGTATCTCAAGTGTGTGTGTGAGTGATTTGCCTCAGGTGGTTCGACCATCATTTATTTATTAACAAGCTTCATAAATAGAGGACAGTTGGACACAGGAAGTGCTTAAGCAAGCCTCCTGCCAGGAACCCTGGGATTGATTTATCCCTGCCTCTTTATGACACCCCCACCCCGCCCACCCCCAGGGCTGGACACACACACATACACATACATACACATGCACACACACAAACACACAGATGCACTCGTACACACACACTAACAAATACCCACACACACTTTATCCCCCGGCCATACACCCCCCCACTTCCTACAGTAATGGACACAGCTTGGCCTCTGCTCTCCTCTCTTCTTCTCTTCTCCCCTTTTTCTGCTCCTTCTGCTTCTCTCTCTCTCTCTGTTTGTTTGATCCTGTTTTCTCTCTCCCTAGCTTGAGCCCTCCTTGCAGCTTCTTTTCCTGTCTTTTATCAACTTATTTTGTTTTTAATGTCTCTTCTGTCTCTTCTCTTTTTCTCATCCTCTGTCCTTAACCCCTTGCTTGCTTGCATTGCCACATTTCCTGCATCTGTCTTCTCTCTTACTCCCCACCCCCTATCTCTCTCTCCCCACCCCCTATCCTCTATCTTCCTCTGTTAAAACTAGGTCATTCTGCAACATCGAGCTATAGCTCCTGCCAAGTATGACACCCCCCCCCCCCCTGCCCAGCAACCACTCGTTTATCCTCATCCCTCCATCCTTCCTTACCTTCCCCTGAGGGCTCAGTGGAACAGGGGGATCGTTTTGGAATTAAACACCCTTACCTTGGATGGATGTGTCCCTCCCGTCTTCTGATACCCACTCCAATCCTCCTATCTCCAACTCTCCTCCTTTCCTCTCCCCCAACTCTCCTCCTCTCCTCTCCTTTCTTTTTCTCTCCTCCCACCAAATCTCCTCCCCTCCTACCCCAACTCTCCTCCTCTCCTGTCCTCTCCTCTCTCCCTCTTTGCACCAGGGTGGTACCCAATTAGGTTTTCTCCAGGGGTGTTACCATGACAACAGGCAACATCATTAGATGGGGTAATGCTAGGCAATGGTGTCATGGCTACAGACAGTATAACCCCTGACCTCATTAGCATATTACCCCTCACCAGGAAGTGTGTGTAGTGGTCATTAACGCCATGCCCCTATGGGTGAGTGGTAGGGCTTAGGAGGAACATTAATGGACAGGGGCAAAGGTTAAGGCTCCGAGATCGTAAATGATAGGGGGAAGTAGTAGTAGTCTATGAGGGGCCATTTAGGAAATATTTCAGACTGTCAATACACAAACATATAGGAAACACATACACATTCACATGTGAAACGCTCACCGATGCATTCATACTGCTGAAAACTCACAAACTTTAACTGAAGATATAGTTTTTTGATATTGAACAGACATTCCATTGCTGTCTCCGCTACATTCCAAAAAAAATATTATTTCTAAATGTGTCTTGATTTTAAAGGGGAATGAGTACAATATTTTACCACCTTAATATCCTGATATATTTTGCGGTGTGTTATAAGTGCGCGGAACTGCATTACCACCGACCATACAGGCAGGGTTTAATACGTTAGAGAGTAAGGGACAGAGGTAACCGAAAGAGGTACAGTTGTGTTTTTGGGAGCACTCACATACACTCTGACACACAAACTCACACACATCCTGGTTATTTAGGGTTAATGTTAGTATGTATTCATTCATCTGTTTCCATGTTTGGGGCTTAAGCTTTATGATGTGTTTATTTTCCCATTATGGGTTAACAAGTCCAGTGTTAATGAATCTCATGTTGACTAGTCTTATGTTAACCATGACAACTAGTCCATTGTTAACTAGCCCCATGTTATCCATGTTAACTAGTACTGTAGTCCCATGTTAATTAGTCCTGTGCTTTGAACACGAGTGGAAATGTAGTCACTTGCTACAGGAAGACTTTAGTCCCGGACTCTGACTACAGGAAGACTGGTGGACCCTGACTACAGAATAATTGGAGGACACTGACACTACAAGAACACTTTAGCCCAGGAGCCTGACTAGAGAAGTGGTATATGTTTTCCTTTCCACTGCAGTTCGCTGGACAGAACGATCTCCTCTCTCCCCCACAAGTAGGCCACAACTGTGCTATGCCTTTCGGCCACATGACCCACTTAACCTAGAAAAACTACAACCCCCAGCTGCTCCACTGCTTGGCATGAAGCACCAACATGAAGCATCACTAGACTGGAGCCCCTGGGTCACAGCCTTCAGTAAACCTTCATAAGGCCTGGAATTCCTGGGTCATGTAGCTTTCATAAGGCCTTGAGACCCTGGGTCATATCATTTTCATAAGGCCTTCATAACGCCTGGAAACCCTCGGCCATAGCCTTCAGACAACCTTCATAAGGCCTGGAGTTCTTGGGTTATATAGCCTTCATAAGGCCTTGAGACCGTGGGTCATATCGTTTTCATAAGGCCTTCATAAGACCTGGGGAGCCTGGGTCATAAATCCTTCATAAGGCCTGCGTAGGTATGACATAACAGCTGGAAGATGAGGGTTGTCCCACAGGGGGAAGACGGCTTGTGACAAGAGGGCCAATGGCCAGCTTGTGTGACTATGTGACCAGGGGTCATGGATACGGCGAGGAGTCTAGATGATTGACATTTGAAGAGTCAGAACTGTTCTTTTTTGTTGTTAACAATAAGGATGTCAGTTAGATTGAGTTTGGTCAGAGCTATGGAATAATACATTGTCCATCTTTTCTCACGACATCTTGATGATGTAAGATGTAAGGGAAGCTTACAATGATGTAAGCTTCCCTTACATCATTTTTACATCAATATTTGTGCGTATGTACAGGTAAAAAATAAAGAAATTGCCCAGTAGTAAACGTTTGGGTCTCCCCCATTATATGGCATGGGACAACTTGTAAAAACGATTTCTCCAGTTCTGAATGTCCTAGGAACTCCAGCCTGGTACCATCATGTTCATATGAGTCCCATGTAAAGCCATTTTCTCCCACGCCTGTTTAACCGTCTCCCATCTCCATCAGAATTCGGTAAAAAATAAAAAATATAGGCTACGGGTCTTAAATTAAGTTAAAAAAGTACAATAGTTAAACTAATTCCAAGAACTAAACAATTTAAAAAATAAAATATAGGGTAGGCTATATAAAAATAAGAATAAGAATTTGAATGAGCAGCATGAGCGGGCAATTTAGTGCAATGAGAAAACTGCTCTGCCTTTCCCATACAATGTCACTTCTCTATCTGTTACGGCCCTGACTAGAACGTCCGTCTCCTCGGCTGTGAACCGCTCCTGGCGTGCGCCTGGCAAATCCGCCGTTATAATAGCAATCCACCATGGAACAAGCGCTGCTCTTAAAGGGAATGTGAGATGACGCTCTAATTGGTTTATTGCACGTTACGCCCAAACCACACCCATTAGTAATGTAGCTACTTCGGACCTACCCATTTTAGATTTGCGCCAGGCGCAAAGTCATTTATCCCGGCGGCAAAATAGCAACCGAGCCGGAGTCCCGCCCACAAAGTTACTTGCGCTTTGCGTTTTGATACTTGCGTTTCAGATCGTTAAAATAGGGCCCATAGTGTTTATATGTGTATGTGTGCATGTGTTTGTGTCTTTATGTGTGTGTGTTTATGTGTGTGTGTCTTCCTACCCCCCATGTGGTTTTCCGACTGTGGACTCTCCTTAGGGCAGTCTGTGGGCCCGATCTTGCACCCAGCGCAATTGACTTTGTCAACGACGCAAGTATCATTCCTAGTTTGCACTCGACGCAAAGCGGACTTTTCCCTCCACAGACGCACGTCGAAATGACCTTGCGCTCCCGTGGGCGGTTCAGCGAAAAAGGAGGCGTGTTCCGGCGCAAACTTTCCCTGGTGCTATTTTGCAGTTTCCGAAAAACAATTCCGCCACTGACCAGGAAAAACGTGGTCTAAAGTCAATGGCGCATTATTCAGATGCTATTTTAAGGGCGCAAGCTTGGTCCGTGCACACTGCTGGCGAGGCCAGGGTCTTCTTTCTGCGAAGCTACGTTACATTGTTTTGATTTATGGCGTGTTACATTTCTTCAATGATTATAAAAAGATTTTCATGAGAAATCTCTATGTACGTGAACATGATTTGTAACAAATGTGGCAATTTTCTCCCATGCCTGTTTAACCGAAGCTAATTTGGGTGGGTTTCTTCTCCCATCTCCATCAGAATCAGAATCAGAATTCGGTTTATTCGCCATGTAGCCTATGTTATACAAACACGGAATTTACTGTGGCAGGAAGGTGCAAACAATAAACATATACGGGTCTTAAATTAAGTTAAAAAGTACAATAGTTAAACTAATTCCAAGAACTAAACAATTAAAAACATAAAATATAGGGTAGGCTATATAAAAATAAGAATAAGAATTTGAATGAGCAGCATGAGCGGGCAATTTAGTGCAATGAGAAAACTGCTCTGCCTTTCCCATACAATGTCACTTATCTATCTGTTACGGCCCTGACTAGAACGTCGGTCTCCTTGGCTGTGAACCGCTCCTGGCGTGCGCTTGGCAAATCCGCCGTTATAATAGCAATCCGCCATGGAACAAGCGCTGCTCTTAAAGGGAATGTGAGATGACGCTCTAATTGGTTTATTGCACGTTACGCCCAAACCACACCCATTAGTAATGTAGCTAGGGGGGGGGGGGGGGGGTGTTTCTATGGCAACAAAGAAGGATGAACAAGAAAGAGGGATGGGAAGAGATACAGCAGGGTTTTTTTTACATCTCTCTTTCACACTCCCTCCTTTCCAGCTCTGCCTCCCCTGGTGAGGTTGGAAACCTTATGCCATGACTGGCAAACAGACGGCTTCCTTTATACTCGTGCACAGACACACATATATACACACACACAGCCTGAAAGAACATTAGATATATGTCTGGCTCTGTGTCAGACACATACACACGCTCACACTCCCGAGGCGTGCAGTTTCCTCTGTGTGTGTGTGTGAGGTTTGTCACTTGTCCTGTTTGGCTCCTCCTGTCTTCCTACACATCAGGACATAAATGAACAGTCAGCAGTCTTGACTAGACAGTGTTCATGAAATACACTAACAAGCCCCAACATCCTAAGAGTTATCCAGAGGTCATTATAATTTCCTTACTTTTAAGGCTTTTCACAAACACCACTTAATTGTTTTTTTTCCATTACATTACACATTGGTGTACCAAGGTGTATTCCATCCACCTCAAGGTGTCTAGCCAAAGGTGACAATAGGCTAACGGCACCAGCTGGCTCTGAAGCTTCTAAACTTTGTCATTCTGAAGGCCTCCTTTAGGGTTCTAATGCAGGAAGTTCTGGGTTGTAAACAGGAAAGACCATAGCCAGAGAGTCAGTGGAGAAAGTTAGGCCTGTAGCTACACAAAGGAGGAGGATTGATGAGCATGATTGTTTCTGGCTGGCTGGGTAGTGAGTTAGGAGACTCAGAGACAGACATGCTGCCTCATATACAGATATGATCCTTCTGCTGCTGACACCCAGAGAAAACAGAGAAGAGAAATGGTTTTATTCAAACAGGACTGGAAAGACTACAGGTTGCTGTACATTTCTATGCAATGACTTTTCCGTGCCTTATTCTGGCTGGTGTTAAAATTCGTTTTTTTTGTTTGTTTCTCCTCTGCAGGTCTGCTCTAGTGTGTGAAAGCAGGATACCATCCAGACATTTGTAAGTCTTCTCTTTTTCTATTGATTTCTATATTTCCTTAACCTCACAGTCTTGTCAAATGGGGTGCTTTTGCCTGGCCCTCTCAATTTTCATGCTGGTGTCTGTGTGTTAGGGTTTGTGTGATGTTGACTGTGGGTGTGAGTGTGTGCGTGTGTGAGGTTCTGTGTGTGTACGATTGAGGGTGTGTGTGTATGTGTGAGGGTGTGTGTTCAACCGATCGTTCCCCAGGCCCCAGTCCTGCTCACTCAGACTGATGTGTCTCTGACTACAATCCACATCAGCTCCTCCTGTCAGTCTCACCTCAACTGAACCATCTCTGTCTGTGTGCTTTTCTGTCTGTGTCTGTCTTCCTGTGTTGTCTGAGTGTGTGAACATGTGTTTGCGTGTGTGTGTGCATGTACTAGCCTGTTTTTATCAACTGGTGTCGCAAACAAGGGCTATCGTGGCTAGTTGTATGTGTCCTCTTGTGTGTATGAGGGTGTGTAAGACTCTAAAGGCCGATTTATACTACTGCGTATCCGTTACGGACAGACACACGGACGGAGTCGGACGGATAGGTTGAATTTATACTACTCCGAAGGCTCTGGGTGCTGAAAACACTTCACTGCCAGAAGAGTAGGTGGCGCTGCACTGCGATGCTAGCTAGGTCATCGAAAAGTCGGAGCAAATTTACAAATTAGCCGTTTCATCAATAAAATAAGCACATTTTCAGCAACTACACTGCCCATTTCTCGTCACATTTTAATTCAGATGCTGATTTACATGTACTGTTTAGCTGAAATATGAATTATAAAAACGTACAGCAATGGCGGTCAAAGGATTCTGTTCGTCTTGTTGGTCACGGCAACCCCGCCCCCGCCCCTGACGCAAGCGGTTCTTAATACGGACCAATCACAGCCAAGGGGTATCCGTAAAATGACGGACGGACAGACGGATAGTTAGGAAAATCAGGAGGTGCACGTAGAGCTCTCCGAGGGACACGGAGAGGGCGTTCCTCGTCGGAGAGGGCGTTCCCTGTCTCCGTGTCCGTAAAAACGCAGTAGTATAAATCGGCCTTAACTGTGTGTGATGGGTAAGGGGTGGGGCCTGCGGTATTTGGGGTATTTTTAGTTCTGGAGTAACTGCCCTGGGGGTATGGAGAGGGAGGAGGAGAGTTACCTTGTCAACTCCAAGGGTTCCACTGCTCTCTGAGACTGTGAGAGAAGAGAGACAGACAGACAGAGTGTGTGAGAGAGAGAGAACCTAGAACAAAAACATGTACATTATAAGCTCAAATTACTTGTCCAGAACTCTCTTGATTTTCCAATTACATTACTATACTATAGTTCTGGGTACTATACACAGGAATCTCTGTGTGTCTGTGGCTCGATTATCTCACCAACCGAGCACTATATGAGGATGAAATGCGTCAGGTGTAGTGCTCAGGACACAAAGACATCTAGTTGTGTGTGTGAAGTTGTTTGGATGAGCGATTTGCATTAGCAAAAATGTTAAACATGTTTTTTGCCATGTTGATGTTGAACCATGGATCTCGCGAGACGCCAACGGCCCTGCACTATAAAATAAAATGCATATAGTGCATATTAGTGCTGTCAGTTTAACGCGTTATTAACTGCGTTAACGCAAACCCAAATTAACCCTGTAAGACCCTTTGTTGTAATATTACAACGTCACCTTTAGTTGTCCAAAAAACACATTATCCCAAAAACAATTTTTGGGAAGGTTTGAAGGTGAACGTCGGGAGCTGGCTCGCATATCTGAAGAGCCGACTCTATAATAGATTAATACAGCCTATAAAAACTAAATGATTATGAAATAATTCATTTTAATTGTATTTAAAATAATTGACTAATTCAAAGAACAACAAAAAAATACTTGTAGGCTTAAAGGCGCTCACGATCATCCTCACATTCACTGTCAATCCTGCATGAGGGAGGGCCGAGCCAACTCACACACAGTCAGACGAGTAGTCAAAACTCGGAGGAGAGCCATGACAAATCAATGCATTTTTAAAGATATGTGGTTAAGGTCGAGTATGATTTAATTTCATAATTTAATTCAAATTGTTTTCACACCTATCATAGTCAAATTCATAGTTAAAACATGTATTTTTTAAAGAGCCGTTCGGGAGCCAAAAGAGCCGGCTCTTTTTAGTGAGCTGAGCCATACGAGCCGGCTCACGAAAAAGAGCCGGAATGCCCATCACTAGTCTGAAATACCACTTGATGGCCAAGCACACAGCTGATGCGAATTCTCCGGCCCCTCGTCAAAGCCAGGCAATTGCAATGTTGTTTTCAATAAAAAAAATATTTGCACTAAGCAATCCGATCCACTTTTCCATGTTGATAAGAGCATTAAAATGAGAACAAATAACGTGATAAAAAGAAATCAAAAAGGGACATTTAGAATAGATAAAAATGTGAGATTAATTGTGATTAATCGCAAGTTAACTATGACATTAATGCGATTAATCGCGATTAAATCTTTTAATCGTTTGACAGCACTAGTGCATATATATAAGTAGAAATAGAAAATAGAAAACACAGGACATGAACACTGTTCTTTTGAATTTAGCCCATTCTGTTGGCAAAGCCTACCTGACTTTGTTGGCTGCCATGGTGTTAGATTCAGCCGTTAACCCTTCTTTAAAGTCCTCATTACCAACAACAACTGGCTCAACCATTGTGCATGTATGAACGAAATGTGTAGATGTTTGTTGTGGTAAGTCATAACAGATGTTTCCCTGCTCCAACACACCTGATTCAAATGAATGGGTTGACCCATTTCATTTTAGGTCAGGTGTGTTGGAGCAGGGAAACATCTAAAACGTGCAGGACAGGGGGTACTTGAGGACCAGGGTTGAGAACCACTGTACTAGAGCATTGGCAATTTGTTTAAATTTAAATATTGAGAAATTGCTTTTATGATATGCATATGAGTGACTAGTATAGATGATGTGGAGGTTGAACAAGTACTTCAGAGATGACAGAATTTCAATTGTGATCTGAGAAATATAGGTACCAAAGCCACTGAGAAGAACTGTTATCACCAGCTGCATCACAGGCACTGCAATATCTATCTATAATTCCAGAAATCGCTGTATGTCACTGACATCATTGCGGGCACTGTGCCCTATCTATAATTCCAGGAATCTGTATTTGTGTGTTTCACTGACGTCTTATTCACTGACTGCATCATGGGCACTGTGCACTAGTTAATAGAATTACAGATTACAAATTGTAATTGGCCATACTCAAACTATACACTAATCTCAGCTCTGGTGTTTTCCCCCAAAATCTGGAACCGAGGACTGATCACCGTACATTTGATTCCAATAATTACACTGGGATATGTGGCAACAGTAGACTGGGTAAAATACTCAGTATTATCAACAACAGTTCCCTCCACTTTCTTAGGGGAAAAAGTATACTGAGCAAATGTTGAGAGAGGGAGAGAGAGAGAGACAAACAGTGAGAGGGAGATTTTTTTGTTAATTTTTTATATTTATTGGGCAGTCAAAACTGCCCCTTAGCCACCACACTGGACAGTAGAAACCTACTTAATCACGTTGACTCAGGCCAAATAAGAGAGAGACACAGAGAAAGAGGGAGAGGGAGAAAGTGGAGGGGAGATAGAGAGAGAAAAGTGGGGGAAAGAGATGAGAGGGTGAATGGAGTGTCTTCCCCCGGGCTTCTCAGTCTGACCACAGGCACACTGACCCTCACCCTAGTTTCATCATCACAACATCAGTCATCCTATTTGTTAATCTGTACGCCAATATTAATCGGCCCCTATTTGACACGCCCTGACACAAACACACACAGACACACATATAGACATTCTCTAGCTCCCAATAACCTTGACCCCCTCCTCTACCTCTATCACCCCATTGTCCACCTCCCCCTCTACCTCCACCCTTCCTTTACCTCCCCCTCTACCTCCCCCTGAATAGGTCGGCCTGAGCAGAGAAACTAAATTAAAATGCACATATACAGGCACAAGTACATTACCACAATGTTCAAACACAAGGGGCCCTATTTTAACGATCTGAAACGCGTATCAAAACGCAAAGTGCAAGTAACTTTGTGGGCGGGACTCTTGCGCTGTTGCTATTATACCGGCGGGATAAATGACTTTGCGCCTGGCGCAAATCTAAAATGGGTTGGTCTGAAGTAGCTACATTACTAATGGGTGTGGTTTTGGCGTAACGTGTAATAAACCAATCAGAGCGTCATCTCACATTCCCTTTTAGAGCAGCGCTTGTTTTGCCAGGCGCACGCCAGGAGCGGTTCACAGCCGAGGAGACCGACGTTCTCGTCAGGGCCGTAAAAGATAGAGAAGTGACATTGTATGGGAAAGGCAGAGCAGTTTTCTCATTGCACTAAGTTGCCCGCTCATGCTGCTCATTCAAATTCGTATTCTTATTTATATATATATATTATTTTTTTAATTGTTATATTTTTTAATTGTTTAGTTCTTAGAATTAGTTTAACTATTGTACTTTTTTTAACTTTAAGACCCGTATATGTTTATTGTTTGCACCTTCCTGCCACAGTAAATTCCGTGTTTGTGTAACAGGCTACATGGCGAATAAACCGAATTTTGTTTCTGATGGAGATGGGAGAAGAAACCAACCCAAATTAGCTTTGGTTAAACAGGCGTGGGAGGAAATTGCCACTATTTTTACAAATCAAGTTCACATACATAGACATTTCTCATGAAAATCTTTTTATAATCATTGAAGAAATGTAACACGCGATAAATCAAAACAATGTAACGTAGCTTCGCAGAAAGAAGACCCTGGCCTGGCCAGCAGTGCGCACGGACCAAGCTTGCGCCATTAAAATAGCATCTGAATAATGCGCCATTGACTTTAGACTACGGCTGTGTCTACTACCGAGCACTTGTGCACTTTGAGCACTGACTTTCAGTGCTTAGGGCGCTTACACTGACAGAACCAGCAGAATTTAGGGCACTGAAAGTACCCGGATGGCGCACTGCAAACAGTAAAAAAATGCAGTGTACAACGATGGACACTACTCGCCCTAAACGGGCGCCATCTTGGCTACGTAGCGGAAGAGGAGGAGCCCTTTCGGCAGCTTTTCATTTAATTTCTAAAATAATGGCGGACGAAATGACTCGCGAGCAGATTTGAGTCTGTCACTTCCGCCTTAGATTCGCGGGTGCCGCGAGCAGATTTGCATCCGTCACTTCTGCCAAGTGGTTAACGTAAGTGTTCCATTTGAGACAGCACTAATCAGCGACGGAGTGCAATACAGATGTGCACTGTACTGTATTGCACTGTACTGTATTGCAGTGCACTGTATTGCAGTGCACTGTATTGCAGTGCACTGTATTGCAGTGCACTGTATTGCAGTGCACTTCGTAAAGTGTTTGGTAATAGACACACCCTACATACCCTGGTCAGTGGCGGAATTGTTTTTCTGAAACTGCAAAATAATAATAATTTGCGCCAGAACACGCCTCCTTTTTTCGCTGATCCGCCCCAGCGCAAGGTCATTACCTAATTTACCGACATGCGGCTGCGGAGGGAAAAGTCCGCTTTGTGTCGAGTGCAAACTAGGAATGATACTTGCGTCGTTGACTTACCACAAAGCTGATACTTCATTTAATTTCTTCATGCCTCCCACTCTGTAGTGCTCTGGGCTGTGAGAGCACCATTAGCTGGCACCTAACCTCTAATGGAATTTACATTTATGCATTTAGCAGACGCTTTTATCCAAAGCGACTTCCAAGAGAGAGCTTTACAAAAGAGCATAGGTCACTGATCATAACAATGAGATAGCCCCAAACATTGTGAGCAGCCAAA
Source organism: Thaleichthys pacificus (assembly GCA_023658055.1). Lineage (NCBI taxonomy): Eukaryota > Metazoa > Chordata > Actinopteri > Osmeriformes > Osmeridae > Thaleichthys > Thaleichthys pacificus. The sequence goes on from CM042868.1 coordinate 19,538,743, forward strand.
ACATGAAGCATACATTGTGAAAAACCAAATAAGTGCCAAAGGGAAGAACCATAAGAGCATGCAGTTAAACAAGTTACAATTAAACAACATGAAGCTCAAAAAGTGCAAGAGTGTACCTGTAGAAAAGAAGACAAAACAACAATCAACAGTAAAATAATTCTCAGCGAGTACAAGAATTTAAAACCGTTACAACTAACCAACAAGAGCAACAAGTCTCTCAATACGAGTCATTGTGATCCTGGAGGAAACTAACATCAGGTCCAGCCAAGCATTCCTAAGTGCCGTTGTACTCCCGGAACAAGTGCGTCTTGAGCCTTTTCTTGAAGGTGGGGAGCAGGGCCGGTCCTTCCAATAGGCGACATAGGCAGCCGCCTAGGGCGGCATGAAGAGGGGGGCGGCATTTTTCCAAGTGCATCCATTAATTACCGAGCGGTGAACAGGACTGTTCACCGCTCGGAAGGTGAGTACCAGAGTCTTGAATCTGATACGGGCCGTGATGGGAAGCCAGTGGAGGGAGATGAGGAGCGGGGTAACATGGGAGTGTCTGGGTAGATTGAAGACCAGACGGGCTGCCGCGTTCTGAATCCTCGCGCATGCTGGGAGACCGGCGAGCAGCGAGTTGCAGTAGTCCAACTTTGAGAGGACAAGTGCTTGGACTAGCAGCTGGGTGGAATGCTCAGACAGGTATCTCCTGATCTTCCAGATGTTGTAGAGGGTGAATCTACACGACCGGGAGACCGCAGCAATGTGGGCTGTGAGGGAGAGGGAATGTCTAATGTGGAATGGGGGGAGGGGGGGGACATTTCAGACATTTCTTGAAATCCTTAAACCATAAGACCTGGACTAAAATCAGTTGAATGAGAGAGCAAATATCTGAACATACTGTCTCGTTGTGAATATTTCAGTGCTAAATCCAGCCTAAACCCATGTCACATTAATATGCAGTTTGCAAATGGGAAAATAGCTTTTAAAAGCTTTTAGAAAATGGCTTAAAAGTTGCATTTTCGTCAAGGCTTCAGTGCTGTAGAAATGAATGGTTACGCATGGAGATTAAAAGGAGGATAAGTTACATGGGAATTCTTTGGAGAAATTCCCTGGATAAATAATGGAATAAACTATGCATAATTTAGCGGGTAACTGAAAATAATAGTCTCAATTTAGCATGTTAGCTAAATTCATGCTAATTTACTGTGATGGTAAGAATTGGGTCTTTATCCTAATGCATGATTTTGATGAAGGGTGTGTTGAAGTAAACTTCAGCTTGGTGTTTCTAGTCTCCATGGAGACACGGATGTGCACGTATTCAGTTGATCCTTAATTCTCTCTCTCACACACACAAACACACGCATGCACACACGTGCACACACATGCTCACACATACAAGCACGCACACACACACACACGTGCACTATGGGGGTTTTCCGTGCCTGGTGCAGCTGCATAGGGTGCATTCACACAAAATGCAGTTTAGCAAAAGTCACTATAGCTGGTACTCAAACTCATACTCACGGTACAGAAATTTAACACGCCATAGGACTGTACCTCTGTTATGATGTACATGTTAATGTCCGAAGTTGTTGTTACATAGACATTTCAGTCGTACAAGTGCTTCCAGTTGCGTCCAGTTGAAACGATAAATGAAAACTAGAGAGGGTACAATTTCTGGGGAAATTTTAGGGTATGCTTGCTTGGTTGCAGGTGGGTCCGTCCCCTTAAGTTTTTCTCTTCTAGTGAAATTTTTCAAGCATTTAGCCTACTCATATTGCGTAATTCATTAAGAACCCTCTTTGAAACAAAGTACTGTAACAACGTTGTCACCGGCAGTATTTTAGGTCGAATCGCGATTCAAACAGTACCATCTGCTAACTGAAAATATGCCCCCAAAAACGTAAATAATCTATTTAGGGAGAATTGGCTAATTCAAAAGAGGTTTGCTGCATTGCCATAATCTGTCTTGGCTCAGCTGTGTTTGTGCTGCATCTGTAGGTTTGTGACTTGGTGACCTAAGATATATCAGCTGTGGGTACACACACACACACACACAAACACAGGGCAAACAGAAGGGAGCAGCCCAGGTTTCCACCTCAAGCCCAGGGGGGTACAGAATGAAAGTCTGACCTGGTTGTGCTACCACCTCCATTTTCTCTAATAGCTCACCCGTGTGTGTGTATCTGTGGGTGGGTGTATATGTGTGTATGTGTTGTTATCTATGTGTGTGTATTTGTGTGTAGGTGTATCTGTGGGTGGGTGTATCTGTGTTTGTTTGTGTGTGTAGAAGTATGAATCGATTTAAGGTATCACTAAACCAGAGCTTTTAGCAGAGTTAATGCTGGCTTCTCTTAGCGCAGTATTGCCGGAAAGAGAGAGAAAGGGCTGGATCGAATCCTCCGATGTTTGCAATAGTTTTTCATTCTCTATTGTCATTTTCCTTTGTGGTGTTTCTTTTCCATCTGTTCCAGCGTCCTGCTCTGCAGAGCTGCAGTGACGAAGCATTGTCATTAAGCATGTGGGGTTCAGGTTGCACAACAGCTGGGCTGCGGAAGTGCATTTTTGTGTGTGTGTGTCTGTGTGTGTAGCATCAGAGTGTTTGACCATGTGTGCATGTGTGTTTTGTCATCCATTCATCTGAGTGTGAGTGTGTGTGTGTCTGAATGGCAGATGAAGCCAACGGAATGCTGGGATGTCTGCTTCTTTCCTTGGGGCAAGATTAGGTGTTTTGTAGAGAGGTGTTGGGTTGACATGCTACCAGATGGTTAGTGTGTGTGTGTGTATGCGCGCAAGTGTGTGTGTGCAAAATTGTGCATGACAGGTTGTCTGTGTGTGTGCGTTTGTGTGTGTGTTTCCATTTGTGTCTATGTGAGTGTGTGTCAGTATGTGTATGTCTGAGTGTGTGCAGGTTGTTTAGCTGGAGATTTGGGGCCTGGCCTGCAGGCTACCAAGCTGTTGTGGACCAACATTTGTAAATGAATCCCTAGCTTGGTTCCTCATTATCAGTGTACCCAGTGATCCAGAGAACATCTGTCTTCAACAGTAGAACCTCATAAAACATCTGTCCTACAGTAGACCCTCAGTGTGGACATGCATGTACACATGTTCACTATACTATTACCATATAATATTACCACCAATAAGAGCTGGACTCTCACAGCAGGAAGCCCCTACATGGTTCTTTGAATGTGGGGTTGTAGAGGCTGATATACCATTGCTTTAGTTCTAAAACACACAAATCAGTTTCAGATGTCTTCAATCTTAAGACTTACAAACTACGGCCTACAGTGGTCTAGGTCTGGGTCTGGGATGGGTCAGGTCTGGTATCTTGTGTAGACTTTGAGACAGTAGGATGTATATGCTGCTAGCTCTCTCTCTGTATCTTCATCTGTCTGTGGACAGCTCTCTGGGGAGTAAGAGACTCAGCTTCAAATGTTGGCCAACCTCACCACTCAGACACACCTAAAAAACGATTGTATGTGTGCGCACATCTACACAAAGCAACCCATCTCTCATACAGTAAGAACCCATCTGAACACATACTCTGTAGTCTCTAAGCAGCCTCTCTCTGTGTCCCTGCCTCACACTCTCATAGGTCCCAAACGTGGCCCAGTGCAGAGCCAACCAGCCAATCAGGAGCAGTGACAGGAGAGGCCAGCCAATCGGAGGGGAGAGATGTTGGCGCCGGGTGGGCTATCTGCCCTGACGGTGATGTCACTACTGCTGCTGGTCTGGCAGGACGTGTCCTCCATTGAGGTTCCTCTCGATCGTAAGTGACCTTCACATTTCACATCTAGTTTTATTATTCACAAAGAAGCAATCTTTGTAACTTGCTTTGTTAGAGTTTTTATGGTCCAGTTGTAATAAAATAAATGTCACTTTAACATTGTTAATGCACACTGGGATAAACAACATTTAATTATATATGAAAGCATTTTGACTGAACTCGGAATAATAATAATGTGTTTTGGTTTAAACCCACCTCACCAGAACTCCCTTAGGCCATGTGCCAGCAGAGCGTCATCTCAAATTCCCTTTAAGAGCAGGCGTGCTTGTTCCATGGTGGATTGCTATTATAACGGCGTATTTGCCAGGCGCACGCCAGGAGCGGTTCACAGCCAAGGAGACCGACGTTCTCGTCAGGGCCGTAAAAGATAGAGAAGTGACATTGTATGGAAAAGACAGAGCAGTTTTCTCATTGCACTAAGTTGCCCACTCATGCTGCTCATTCAAATTCTTAGTCTTATTTTTATATATATTTAATTTTTTAAATTGTTCCATCCATCCATCCATCATCTGCCGCTTTTCCGGGGGTCGGTCGCGGGGGCAGCAACCTAAGCAGGGAGGCCCAGACTTCCCTCTCCCCGGCCACTTCCACCAGCTCTTCCTGGGGGACCCCGAGGCGTTCCCAGGCCAGCCGAGAGACATAGTCCCTCCAGCGTGTCCTGGGTCTTCCCCGGGGCCTCTTCCCAGTGGGACGTGCCCAGAACACCTCACCAGGGAGGCGTCCAGGAGGCATCCTTATCAGATGCCCGAACCACCTCAACTGGCCCCTCTCGACGCGGAGGAGCAGCGGTTCTACTCTGAGCCCCTCCCGGATGACTGAGCTTCTCACTCTATCTCAAAGGGAGAGCCCGGACACCCTGCGGAGAAAACTCATTTTGGCCGCTTGTATTCGCGATCTCGTTCTTTCGGTCACTACCCACAGTTCGTGACCATAGGTGAGGGTAGGAACGTAGATCGACTGGTAAATAGAGAGCTTCGCCTTTCGACTCAGCTCCTTCTTCACCACGACGGACCGATGCAGAGCCCGCATCACTGCGGACGCCGCACCATTCCGCCTGTCGATCTCGCGCTCCATCCTTCCCTCACTCGTGAAAAAGACCCCGAGATACTTGAATTCCTCCGCTTGGGACAAGATCTCCTCCCCAACCCGGAGATTGCACTCCACCCTTTTCCGGTCGATAACCATGGCCTCAGATTTGGAGGTGCTGATTCCCAGCCGCTTCGCATTCGGTTGCGAACCGCTCCAGTGAGAGCTGAAGGTCACGGCCCGATGAAGCCAACAGGACCACATCATCTGCAAAAAGCAGCGACCCGATCCTGAGGTCACCAAACCGGACCCCCTCAACGCCCTGGCTGCGCCTAGAAATTCTGTCCATATAAGTTATGAACAGAATCGGTGACAAAGGGCAGCCCTGGTGGAGTCCAACCCTCACCGGGAACAAGTTCAAATTACTACCGGCAATGCAGGCCAAACTCTGGCACCAGTCGTACAGGGACCGAACAGCCCCGATCAGGGAATCCGGTACCCCGTACTCCCGGAGCACCCCCCACATGAGCCCCCGAGGGACACGTTCGAACGCCTTTTCCAAATCCACAATTCCATTTTTAAATTGTTATATTTTTTAATTGTTTAGTTCTTAGAATTAGTTTAACCATTGTACTTTTTTACTTAATTTAAGACCCGTATATGTTAATTGTTTGCACCTCCCTGCCACAGTAAATTCCGTGTTTGTGTAACATACATGGCGAATAAACCGAATTCTGATTGTGATTCTGATTGGGATGGGAGAAGAAACCCACCCAAATTAGCTTCGGTTAAACAGGCGTGGGAGGAAATTGCCACAATTGTTACAAATCAAGTTCACATACATAGAGATTTCTCGTAATTTTTTTTTTAATCATTGACATGAAAGAAATGTAACACAGCCATACAATAAATCAAAACAATGCAACGTAGCTTCGCAGGAAGAAGACACTGGCCTCGCCAGCAGTGCGCACGGGCCAAGCATGCGCCCTTAAAATAGCATCTGAATAACGCGCCATTGACTTTAGACTACGTTTTTCTTGGTCTGTGGTGGAATTGTTTTTCTGAAACTGCAAAATAGCACCAGGGAACGTTTGCGTCGGAACACACCTCCTTTTTTCGCTGAACCGCCCGCCCCCGGGTGCGCAAGGTCATTCCCTAATTTACCGACGTGCGTCTGTGGAGGGAAAAGTCTGCTTTGCTTCGAGTGCAAACTAGGAATGATACTTGCGTTGTTGATAAAGTCAATTGCGCTGGGTGCAAGATAGGGCCCATAGTGTCACAGGATGTCATAGGCTATAGAATCTTATTAAGATGGCTCTCTCTCTGCAAGTGCAGTCACTGTCGAGTGTTGTTTAATTGATTTTAGTCAAAACATCAGTATAAATACTCATAAATTGTAGACACACACTCAATCGCACACACACAGAACAATATCCCATGCTAGACCATTATAACAGTATGAAAGCTCTTGAAATCTTGCAGGCTGCAGTTTGACTCCAGTGGGAATAGGCAACAAAGAAACAAAGGAACCTCTTTCTCTTCTCTCGCTTCTCTTGAAGTAGAATAATAGTGGTGAATGTCTCACACTGGTGTTGTGAATCATGATTTGACAGAGATAAAGCCTCTGGGCAGCTGCTATGCCTGGTCTGGCAGATACAAACACACCTTTACACACACACGCACCTTACTTCCGAGCTATGCTTTTTATGTCGTCAATTATCCTTGCAAAGCGCAAAAATGTAATCTTAACACTTAACACAATTATATGCTTCTCTGCAACACACATTCACACACACCAGGCTCCAGCTGTCAGCACCTTTCCAGTCTAAAGCTCCTCTGCCCCCCACGGCGTTGTCTCCCTCTTTATCCTCCCTGACCCTCAACCCTGCTGCTCTATTGATCTAGCACAAACACACACACAGACACGCACACACACTTTCACACACACACACACACACATGCTGACCTCTCCCAAAATGTATTCATCTCCCTACAAGGAGAAGGAGATAGAGAGAGGGAGAGAGAGAGAGGAAAGTAAGAGAAAGGGAGAGAGAGAGAATAAAAGAGAGCCAGAGGGGGAGAGAGAGAAGGGAAGATAGAGAGGGAGAGAAAGAGATGGAGCAAAAGAAGGAAAGAGGTAGAGAGGGAGGAGGAGGAAGAGGGGGAGAGAAGAGGGTGACAGACACAGTAAAGAGACTGGTGTCATTCGTCTGTTAACATTATAGATGGTTAACCCTTTGTTCTTCTGTCTCCGCCCTCTGTTGGGATGGGGCTGGGAGTCCAGACTGTCTCTGTGGTGGCTGGTCTTTTACACAACATTCAATATAGTAATAGTGTTTCTACACAGATAATGATGAGTGGCATTGGGTCTATAAATAAATAGTATATTGTAAGTATATTGTAGAATTCTAGCAGAAGGTTTAAAGAAAGACGCAGGGTCAAGGTCTCTGGAGTCAACGTGACGGTTGTCATAGACCTCACATAGACACGTTAATGTGATTGGTTAAAATTGGAAGAGACATAGGCTGCAGAGAATATCTTTTAGAAAAAATGCATTTGTGAATCTAAGCGCGTCAGGACAGTTCCAAAAATCCACACTAAATGCAGGGATTTGTAACTCGTGTTTGTCAGGTTGCAAACAAATGTAATGGGGTCATTTATTTGTGAATCACAAAATACAGTTGTGAATCACGTTACATTTATTTTTGAATCATGAAATACATTTGTGAGTCGTGTTACATTTATTTGTGAATCATGAAATATATTTGTAAATCGCGTTACGTTTGTTTGTGAATTATGAAACTAATCTAACTCCATATAATTCTGCCACAACAATATTTATATTAGCGTGCACACCCCTAACAAGGACTGCTCTGCTGGGAGAAGTGGAGTGCTATCTGTTAGTGAGGACAGATGAGGAAAGAGGGATGGATCCATTTTTGTCACTTGCCCTTCCCCCCTTCACTGGAGATTATCCCCCCTGCCGACCGTCCTCTACTGACCTTTACTGATGGAGTCTGTCATCTTTCCTGAGAGGACACACACACATACACACACAGACTCACACACTCTCACACATACACACACCTACCACTGTGGCAGTATGGTATTATTAAAATTAACTGGGGCCCCAAAATATCAGGCAGGTAGTTTGGTGCTTCACCGATCAACCAAACCTGTCCCACAGCCTTGGACCCAGGGTCGGGACTCATCTTCAGTAAGAAGACTTGAGGTCAAGCCCCTGACACAAGGCAAACAGATCATTGTATACGTGTGTGTGTATGTGTCTGTGTTCAAGGACCTCATCTTCAATCACATACAGCCTTGACTGATAATGTCAGATCAGGGTCTATAAATGTCAATTTATAGACCCTTGTCAACACAGCAATTTGTACTGCTGTTTCAGTCCTACTACAACCCACGGAATCTACAGCCTTTTTAAAGATTTCTTTATTTGTCACAGCTCTCTGTATCACACTAGTCAAAAAGAATCTCACGCTTTACAAGTTTATCTTAATCTTTTTGGGTTGAGATGAAAGGGAAGAGGGGGGGATGAGGGAGGGAGGGATGAGGGGGTAGGAGGGAGGGAGGGAAATGTTAATACTGGCTAGGCTTGGGAGTTCACTCAGCTTTGAACAATTTTGTAACTTTTTTCTCTCCTTCCCACCCTGAACTCCGATCTCCTTCCCACCCTGAACCCTGGTCTCCTTCCCTCTCTGAACCCTGGTCCCATGTTTGGATTCACAGGTAAGTTCTGCTCTTTCTGTTATTCCTTGAAAATAATTTCCCCACAGAACAAACACCTGTTCTTAACTAACATGCCATGTCTGATAAGATTAATATGTTGTCAGGCTTCATGACTTTAGTGTAACATAGTGATTGTGTGTAACTCTTGTAATACAGTATATAACCATATATAGAAGCAGGTGTTGAACCATGTGTAGAACCCTCTAATATGAGCTCTAACAACACTGCTGCTCTGCCTCATCCCTGCCGTCACTGGACTAACAGCCAAGATCCAGCAAGACTGTAAGTGTGTCAACACAGTACTGTTTCATGAAGTGTGTGTGTGTGTGTGTGTGGGGGGGGGGGGGGGAGGGGGGTGCATTGTCTGCATGTGTGTGTCATATGACTTATGTACTGTACATGACTGTTCGTAGAAAAATATGTAGTTCAAAACATTTTGTAAATACTCTAAACACAGATTTCACCTCACCCCTCTCAATCTCTCTTCCTTCCCCTCTATATCCCTCCCTCCCTCTCCCTCCCCCTCTCCTCCCCTCTTTTTCTCCCTCCCTTCCTCCCTCCCTCCCTTCCTCCCTCCCGCTCTCCCTCCCTCCCTCCTCTCTCTCTCTCTCTCTCTCTCTCTCTCTCTCACTCACTCACTCACTCACTCTCTCCTCACTCCTCTCTCTCTCTCTCTCTCTCTCTCTCTCTCTCTCTCTCTCTTCCCCTCTCGCACCTATCTCTTCCCCTCATCTCTCCCCTCTCGCTCTCCCTTCTCTAACTCTCCCCCTCGCTCTCCTCCCCTTTCTCCCACCTTTGTCTTTCGTCTTATACCCATTAGACTTTTGAAGCTCTTTATTGAGACACACGCACATACATAGATTAGTTGGAAGTACGTTCAGCTAGACAATGGAGTGCGGGTTTAGAGAGGGAAGGAGAAAAGGAGGTAGGAAGGGAGGACAGGAGGGGCTACATATGATCCAATCATTTTCACAATATTTTGTATTTGTGAGTTTGGTGTGCATTCCCAGTTCACTACAAACACTTAAAGCATGGGTGTGGATGATCGGCTGGATGGGGTTGAAATGCTTACAAATGCAGGACTGACGTTCTCTCTCTCTCCCCCCCCCCCAACAGTGAAGCAGCCCCCCACCATTGTGAGACAGTCACAGAAGGACTACATTGTGGACCCCAGAGATAACATCATTATTGAGTGCGAAGCCAAGGGCAACCCCGTACCAATGTGAGTTGGCTACACCCACACGGACCCACACACATACCCACACACACACACTTACACGCACACGTATACATATGCACACACCAGCATGCACAGTCAAATGCACACACTTGCAGGCAATTTGTTTTATATGAGAGGCCGTCTAGGGCGAAACTCCTGAAAAACTTGCTCCTCCACATGCACTCATCACTTGTGCTACCCCATGAAACACTCATACACATGCACTCATCAGCTGTTCTTTAGCACTGTTGTACTGATATCATGCCAATACATCTAGAATTAACACATTAAAATGAGTAATTGGGTGTGCTTTGCCTTCGGCAAGGGCACAACCTTTGTTCTCTCACATATATCTTATTATTATTATTATTATTTTCCCACCCCTAAGGATCAGTCAATATTTGGACTACATAGAAAACGGCGGTGTCAAAATGTTCGTCTTGGTCTCGATTGCGTTGCTTCTATTGGGATTTATGTTCCGTTGCACGGTTTAGGCTGAACAAAAAGTGCCTTGTGTCAACAAAGGGTACTCAGTGCTAGCCTACGTCACAACGTCAGCACACATTAGCAACGACGCATGGATACAACGTGCATAGATGTGCTGTTGCACAGCGAGTATCGTGCCATGGTGTACTAACAGCATCATACATGTACATTTAAGCAAATCAAGACTTGCATGTACAGTAAGTAATGTAACATTAAACTAGAGAGGGTACAATTTCTGGGGAAATTGTAGGGTGTGCCTGCTTGCGTCGGTTGTAAGTTTTTCCCTTCTAGTGATATTTTCAAGCATTTAGCCTACTCATATTGCATATTTCATTAAGAACACCCTTTGAAACAGCTGCAAACCCCCTTTGAAACAAGCTACTGTAACAACGTTGTCACTGGCAGTATGGAATCGCGATTCAAACAGTACCGTCTGCTAACTGAAAATATGCCCCCCAAAACGTAAATAAGTTTGACATTAATGTAGGGGGAAATGGCTAATTCAAAATAAGTTTGCTAGAGGCAAGCTAGCTGCTGTTGCTCCACATTTCACTGATTGTTTGAAAGCGCCTGAAATGAGAACGTTTCTTTTGACATAAAGTTTAGCTGTGGCATTGAAGACAGTACTACACACTGCCAGTGGGTGAGCCGAGTCTGACTGAGGCTAACGTCAAAACAAGCTGTGGTGTCACTCAAATTCCAAGTTTTACACAAATCAAAAAAATATGCTGACGCGCTGGCTGTCTTCGCAATCGCCATATCTTTATAACACTGCCCTCCTTCTGATTTTTGATGTAGAATTGACCCTGGTACGAAATTAAGAAAATACTCATCAAAGATCGACAACAGCTGACGCAATCGTCAACGGAGGCTGACGGGGCTCTCACGTAGCAAACCAATCAACGTTTTTACAGCAACCTACATTAAAATCTCACCTTCTGGCTATCTTCACAATAGTCATATCGTCATAACATTGCCCTCCTTCTGTGTTGTGGTGTAGAATTGACCGAACTATAAAAATACGAAAATACTAAACTACTATGACGCTTGCATGGCTGCCGCCTAGGCAGTCTCACGGGCGACCCGCACTCGCTCAAATTACAAAGACTTTCACAACCTAAATAAAAAATCCGAGATGGCAGTTCCACTCGAAATTGCTTTCTCAACAAAACCCAATGGTTGGTAATTTTGGGGGTTGGCATTTTTCACTCATAATCCAAGCTCCAATTTGCGTGCTAGAACGTCTCTATCACGTTGTATCCATGCGTCGTTGCTAACGTGTGCTGACGTAGTGACGTAGGCTAGCACTGCTACCCTTCGTGGACAGAAGACACTTTTCGCCACAAAAACTTAAGCTCAGCCTAAACCGTGCAACGGAACGTAAATCCCAATAGAAGCAACGCAATCGAGACCAAGACGAAACTTTTGACACCTAGGTTGTCTATGTAGGCCAAATATTGACTGAGTTTTAGGGGTGGGAAAATAATAATAAAAAGAAGAAGATATATGTGAGAGAACAAAGGTTGTGCCCTTGCCGAAGGCAAAGCACACCCAATAATGTATTAAACTCAAGCTTGTGTGGTGCGTCGCTGGCTTCAGTGCCACAGCCTAAACTTTATGTCAAAAGAAACGTTCTCATTTCCGGCGCTTTCAAACAATCCCCTCACTCAGTGAAGTTTGGCTAGCCACCGCAACTAGCTTGCTCGTAGCAAACCTCTTTTGAATTAACCAATTCTACCTAAATAGATGTCAAGCTTATTTACGTTTTGGGGGGCATATTTTCAGTTGGCAGATGGTACTGTTTGAATCGCGATTCCATCTGAAATACTGCCATTGACAGCGTTATTACAGTCGTTTGTTTCAAAGGTTTTTTTAATGAATTACGCAATATGAGTAGTCTAAATGCTTGAAAAATGTCACTAGAAGAGAAAAACTTAAGGGGACGGACCCACCTGCAACCGACGCAGGTGGGAGGGGAGAGAGAGAAGAGGGGAGAGAGAGAGAAGAGGGGAGAGAGAGAAGAAGGGAGGAGAGAGAGACGGGGGAGAGACGGGGGAGAGACGGGGGAGAGACGGGGGAGGGACGGGGGAGAGACGGGAGAGAGAGTGAGAAGGGAGGGGAGAGAGCGAGAAGAGGGGAGAGAGAGAGAACAAGGGAGGGGAGTGAGACAGAAGGTGGGAGAGGAGACGATTTTCAGTGCCCCTGGAAGTTTTCGCACAGATCGAATTCTAGGAATTTCAAGTTTTCAAGTTTCAAGTTTTTTATTGTCAGGTGCATAGGACGATCCATTCGTGGCTTTTCCTAAATATTTAATCATTAATCAATCCAGACTTGATTGACTGACAATAAAAAACTTGAAACTTGAAAACTTGAAACTTCTAGAATTCGATTTGTGCAAAACAAACTTCCAAGGCGCACTGAAAATCGTCTCCTCTCCCACCTTCTGTCTCTCTCCCCTCCCTTCTCTCTCTCTCTCTCTCCCCTCCCCTCTTCTCTCTCTCTCTCCCCCCCCCTTCTCTCTCTCTCCCCCTTCTCTCTCTCTCCCCCTTCTCTCTCTCTCTCCCCTCCCTTCCCTCTCTCTCCCCTCCCTTCTCTCTCTCGCTCTCTCCCCCCTTCTGTCTCTCAATTCAATTCAATTCAGCTTTATTAGCATGACAGTCATTTCAACCGTATTGCCAAAGCAAGACGCACAACAACAGACAACCATACATCAACAACACCAATCAAAAACAACATAAGGAACGACAGTCTGTGTTGTCCGGAACATGTGGTAACAACAAAGTGTCAAGAACAGAAAACAAATCAAAACAAAACAACCTAAGTAAATAGCTACATTGAGATGGACAACACATATTACAAATAGAATTTCAAGGCTGGTCACATTACATTCAGGTTTTCCCTGATTTCATGGCACTCTTTTAGAAATCGTCCAGATAGGGGGGCTGTGTGTCCCTCCCCTAAGAGCACTTTTAGCTTTTCATTATCAGACAGTGTGGTGAACGATGGTACAAGGGATTCAAATTTATCAAAGAAATGCTGTCTGGTATTTTTGTACCGTTGGCAGTGTAGTAAAAAGTGCATCTCTGTCTCTACCTCACCTGTATTACAGTGGCCACACACTCTGGACTCTTCCGGTAACCAGGTTTTCTTATGTCTGCCTTTTTCAATGGCCAGACTGTGGTCACTGATCCTGTATTTGGTCAGGATCTGCCTCTGTTTTACGTCTTTTACAGTATAAAGATATTTAGCCAATTCATAGTTTCTGTTTAGGGCCCGATAGCAACTTAGTTTGTTTTGTGTTTTGGTTTGGTTGTTCCAATGTTCCAGATAGGCCTTTTTGGTTTGTTGGACAATTTGGTTTACTCTGATTTGGGATTGTGAAGCAGTGCTGGTCTGAGATGGGGCAATGTTAGGTGTTGGTTGGTTAATTAGTCTCATGACCAGCTGACTGAAAGGACTCTTTTGGGGGTTCAATTCTTGGGTTAGTAGTGCTTCAAATTGCAGAGTATCTTGGGGACTTAATTTGAGATGTATCCAGAATTTTAGTGATATTTTTTTAATGTTTATAATTAGTGGATATCGGCCTAATTCTGCTCTGCATGCATTGGTGGGTGTTTTCCTTTGAATGTTCAATATAATTCTACAGAATTCAGCATGCAGAGCCTCTATTGGATGTTTGTCCCATCTAGTGTAGTCATGCTGACTGAGTGGACCCCATACCTCACTGCCATATAGAGCTATTGGTGCTATTATGCTATCAAATATTTTAGTCCAGATTCTGATTGGTATGTCTATTTTATGGAATTTTTTTCTAATTGCAAAAAAGGCTCTTGAGGCTTTCTCCTTCAGCGCATTCACTGCCAGTCCAAAGTTTCCAGAGGCACTGATTTTGATCCCCAGGTAGTCATAGGACAGGGTGTGCTCTAGTGTGGTGTTTCCTAGAGTGAAACACCTCTCTCTCTCTCTCTCTCCCCCCTTCTGTCTCTCTCCCCTCCCTTCTTCTCTCTCCCCTCTTCTCTCTCTCTCTCCCCTCTTCTCGCTCTCTCCCTCCTTCTCTCTCTCTCCCCTCTTCTCTCTCTCTCCCCTCCCTTCTCACTCTCTCCCCCCACCTCTCTCTCTTTTAAATTAATAAATTACAAATGAAAATTACTCATTTTGGCATGATATCAGTACAACAGTGCTAAAGAACAGTGTGTTTCATGGGGTAGCACAAGTGATGAGTGCATGTGGAGGAGCACGTTTTTCAGGAGTTTCGCCCTAGACGGCCTCTCATAGTTTTCAGGCAACAACACAACCACAAACATATACTTGCAAGCCTTTATATGTGCGCACACAATCCTCTGGTCTAATCCCTACATCCATGTCTCATCCATCTCTTCACTATTAATGACTCCCTACCTCACTCAACCCCTTTGTGTTTCAGTCCGTTCTGCCCATCCTTGTTACACTCTCTCTCTCTACCGCCTTCTCCCTCTTTGTCTGTATCATTTGTCTCTCACATTCCCTTTGCCTCCCTCTTTCTCTTTCTCTCTGTCTCACCCTCTCTATGTCTCTCTCTCCCTCTCTCTCCCTCCCTCTCTCAGCTGTCTGTTTTCTTTGTGCTTGTTTATTCTGTCCTTTCACTTTCTGTCTTTCTCTTTTTCCTGTTCTACGCCTGCATCTCAAACTCTTTCTCCCTCTTTGTCTCTCACTCCATCTATCTCCCTCCCTCTCTCTGCTGGCACTAGCTCTTTCTGTTTTGACCCCCTTCTCTCTCCCTCTCTCTCATCACGCAGTGCTGTTGTCACCATACTCCTCCCTTTGTCTCTGTTTGCACTCCACCCTCTCTCTCGCTCCCATCTCTCCCTCCCTCAATCTTTCTGTTTTTCTTTCTCTCTCATATATATGGAATGTATATATATCTCCCTCCCTATTCCATATATCTCCCTCCCTATCTCTCCCTCTCTCTCCCTCCCTCCCTACATCTCCCTCTCTCCCTCCCTCCCTCTCTCTCTCCCTCTCTCCTTCCCTCCATCTTTTTGACAGTGACAGTCATGAGAGGTGATGGTCATTAGTGCTGGTGGCACGAAAATCTCCCCTGACCTCTGTTCCAGACATTTTTTTTACACCCTTGCCCTCTGCAGTGTTTAACAGTACCCCTCTGCAGTGTCTAGTATGCCAGTCTGTTTGTATATCTGTCTGTCTGTCTGTCTGTGCCCAATCCTTTCCTCTGCCATGCCTCTAAAGTCTTCAATGCATCACATAGTACAATATGGACCACCAAGCTTGGACGTGCACACAGGCACACACATACGCACACACATTCACATACACACTCACACATTTAAGTGTAAAAGACACACAAAAACTAACAACAATTTGAACTGCACACACATGCACCTGATGGTGGTCCAAACCAGCTCTGTAACTCAGGGTTACAGAGCTGGTTTGGAGGCAGACTGAGGGTTTACATAACAAACACGCACACACCCTCACACACAGACACAAACTACATATGTACAGTTCCCAAACTCAAACACGGATATGTTCTTGTGTACTACACACAAACACACACACACGTATGGGTCCCCTTCCCAGGAAAGTCATTGTGCTAGAATAATGTGCCCAGTTGACTATTCATGAAATGTTCAAGCAGAGAGATTGTTCACTCATTCACTCCCTATCAGTATCTCTTTCTCCTTCTCTCTACATCTCTCCTTCTCTCTCTCTTTCTCTCACTGTCAGTCTCCTATCTCTCTCTCTTTCTCTCTCTCTCTCTCTGACCCACACAAACACACACACACACATATTCTCACAGAGGCCCTTTGTGCTAGCTTCAGTTTCATGGCTAGGAATCGACAGAGAGGTAGAAGGGTGGGGGTAGTGTAAGAAAGAGAGAGAGAGAGAGAGAGCAAGAGGAGTGATAGAAGGGGTGGGGGGGAAGTGTAAGAGGGAGAGTGGAGAAGAGGGTTAGATAGAATGAGAGAGAGGACTCAAAGAACTCACTTTACTCCACCCAGTGTTTCGTAAACAGGAAGGTAACAAACATTGTAAATCCCCCCCATACTCACACAAACACACACACGGACACACACATACACACATACTCATTGACACTCCCCCCCCCACCCCCCCACACACACACATAAAAGCTGTTACATACGTGCATTCATAAAATAATCTAACAAAACGGATTGTTTGGGGGAAACTGCTAATGGGCCCACTGTAAGCCTAACCACAGATGGATGATACTTCCTGGGACTTTCACTGCTGACAGTTTTATTCATAGCCATTAAGAACATCAACTCAACAGCTCGGTGGTAGCACCTGGTAGCGCCCTGTGACTATGGGTCTCTGCTTCTTTACAATGTTGTTTGTATGACTTGTATGACTATTATGTGAAGTTATTTATCAGGTATAAAAGCTGTTGCAGGAGTGTGCCGTATTACCTACTTTCTATATAAAACGTTTTTGCAAAGGTTGAAAGAGAGGCATGATGATGATGTTGTTCTAGCTGCCAGGAAGTCAGCTGAGATCATCTCTGATGGGTGAATGCACCCAGTCTACAGTAATACACAGCACAGGGCCCATCCAGCTTGTCAGATTGGGGATGTGATATCCCCCTCCTTTCCTCTCCTTCCTCACTCCTCAAATCACCTCATGTTTCCGGATGCTTCCAGGTTCTCCTGGAGACGGAATGGGAAGTTTTTCAACGTAATGAAGGACCCACGGGTGAGTATGCGGAAGCGCTCGGGGACGCTGGAGATCGGTTTCCGCAGCGGAGGCCGACCGGAGGACTACGAGGGCGAGTACCAGTGCTTTGCCTCCAATGAGCTCGGCAATGCGCTGTCTAATAAGATCCTACTACGCGTGTCCAGTAAGGAGCCACATGAACACAAAAACACTCAGGCACAGTCATACACACAAACGCATGCACACAAAAACACACAGTCAATGGCAAATCCATAGAGTCCAATTCCACACAGAATAAAAGTAAAAACACATAATTTAACCAGTGAAGAGTATATTTCTGTCCTAATAGGAAGTGACTGTGTCCCCTCCCAGAGTCTCCCTTGTGGCCTAAGGAGGTTCTGGACCCCGTGGTGGTCTCTGAGGGCTACCCCCTGGTCCTGGCCTGCAACCCCCCTCCAGGACTGCCCCCGCCACTCACCTTCTGGATGAACAGCTGTGAGTCACACACACACAGGATTGTTTTACTATCCTAGTGAGGGCTGACAATTTACTACTACTCAAAGTTGTGTCATCCCTAACCCCTAACCCCAACCTTAACCCTTAATGTAATTCTAATACAAACTCAAATTATAATACAAACTCTAAGCCTACCCCTTAACCCCCTGAAAAACCCTAGAAATAACATTTGAAGTTGTGGGGCCCAAGTAAATATCCCACATGGTCATTTTGTCTTAATTTCCTTCCGGTCTCCACAAGGGTAGTTAAAAAAGACCACACACACACACAGACACACACAACATTTATACTTGTAGGGACTGTCAATTCAGTCCCATTCAAAATCCTGTTTTCCCTAACCCCTAAGCCTAAACCAAACCGTAACCTTAGCCTTACCGTGCAAACCTAATCTAAATCGAACCATCCCCAAATCTTAATGTAATTCCAATTTATTGTAATTCTAACCCCTTATCACTAAGTCAACCCCCTAATACTCCTTAGAAATAACAGAAAATGTCCCTACAAGTTTAATTTATTCTTAGTATAATATCCTTGTGAGGACTTCTGGTCTTCACAAGGGTAGTTAAATGAATCCACACACACACAGACACACACAAACTTAAGTACATACAATATCCGCAAACACACATATCTTTATGGCACTGTCGTCGAATTAATCCAAGTTTTTTTAACCAATATCCAAGTTTTAAAACAGCACGGAAACGGCAGCAAAGTATGATGCAAAGTGTTTATTCGAATCCAACACAAAGGATTGATTCCAACAAACGTGAGTAGACCCCGGGGTCTGACTGGAATTTTTCTCCGGACATTTGCTTATATATTTACTCTCCATTATTTTATGATATTTTATCATTGGTACATTATATCTGGTCACAGATGCATTTATGTATTTCACACCCGGTTGGTCAATTGTCACAAAATTTACATTGCCAGTACTTTTCCTCTATCTTCCCCTTCCAGGGCCCACGTGAGGCCTTGCAGCCCAGCTGCACAGGGACACTGAGTTTAAGAACATAAATCTGTCCCCTGATATCAGGCGCTTGTAGTTCTGAATATCTGGGCTTTGTAGTCCTTCATGGGAGAGGCCTACACACATACTTCTCTCTCTGGCACTCAAACTCTATCTATCTGGTCTTCCACATTTGGCCTTTATTTGTATATATTTTAGTGGCAATTCTAATCAATCAACAGTTTTGCATCTGGTTTTCAATAATATAGCATATAAAAGTAAAATAGGTGATTAAGTGGTTCTATATCAATCATATAAACCATGATCATTTCTCCATTGTCATAATTACAGCAGTGTGATGTTTTTTCTACAACAGCACCTTTCTCGTTATTATCTTTCTATCAAACACACACACATTTAGCTATATCTCTTTTCACCCTGTCTTCTGCTGAGACTGCATCTCTCTCTCCATTCACTCTTTACTCTTTACCATTCTCATCCACATACTTTGATTCTCTTTAGAAACCATTCAAACTGTTTACTTTCATCCTGTTCCATGTCCTCCCTCTGTCCTTCTTTCCTCTCCTCTCTTCTCTCCTCTCCCTTCTCTTGTCTCTTCTCTCACTTTTGTCTGTTCTCCGTCCTTCTATCTTCTCTGTACTTCTCTCATTCCTCTCCCTTCTCTCTCTCATCTCTCCCTTCTCTGTCCTTCTATCTCTTATCTTTCTTCTCTCCCTTCTCTATCCTCTCTCTTCGCTCCCTTTTCTCTCTCATCTCTCCCTTCTCTCCCTTCTCTGTCCTTTCTCTTCTCTCTCTCATCTCTCCCTTCTCTGTCCTTCACTTCTGCTCTTCCTGAGTGGTGTGTGTTACTGCTGAGCTCATGTAAATGTTAGTGTGTGCTGCTCTGCACCAGGTAAAGAGCTGAGAGGGCAGAACCCAAGTGCAGTCAGCAGCCATCTTAGAGAGAGGCCAGTCTGGGATGTCCTTTAGAAGCTGACGCTGTCGTTCCTCCACTCACTCAAACGAACACGCTACGAGAAGTGGAAATGACACATGCCTCAGCCTGATGTTAATGCTCAAATATTCAAGAGTCAATGAACGTCTTTTTGCTTTTCATGCCGTGGCCAACATTGGAAAAGTGTACTTTTTAGTCTAGGATGCTAGTTTGCTACACTATTTAGGGGTTAATGTTATGTGAATGACATGGCTTGTTATGCAGTTAGGTATAGCATATATTACAAGTATTGCACTGTATTGTACAGTTATATATACATTCACCATGTGAAATGCCTGCAGCCCATCTCGGTATTGTGGACACATCCAGTGACACATTGTTGTGGTCATTGCTCTTTTAAAAGCTTTTACTGCCTTTTTATAGATGTTTTACTCAAACTTTTCTGATACTCTGAACTAACTACGAACCATGAAAGTGGTTAATATTTCCCTCGCCCTCTCTTTCTACTTCCCTCCTCCAGCCATGATGCCTATATCCCAGGATCGTCGTGTGTCCATGGGTCTGAACGGGGACCTGTATTTCTCCAATGTGCTGGCTAAAGACGGACACACAGACTACAGCTGCAACGCTCGCTTCCTCTTCACACACACCATCCAGCAGAAAAATCCCTTCACACTCAAAGTACAAACCAGTGAGTATCTAGAGAACACACAGACACACACACACAGTTACGTCCAGGAAATAGACAACAAATTCAACTCAAGTTCTTTGAGTTCTCTGAACATAAATTAACTTTTTTCATATGAAATTTATTTTTATATGAAATGTCCCCATCTAGAGGTGGCATGGAGACACGACAAGTTGGTTCAGGACCTGCGTTCTCTGCTTGTGTGTTCTCGTTCAGCTAACAGTCCTACCATCAAGTCTGGTTCTCTTCAGGGAACTGGACTGGATGTCTTTCAGTCCTCTTTGTACCATAAACGCATAGATATTGGACTGTAAATGTATAGAGAGTGGAGGGTAAATGCATAGACATTGGAGTGTGTGTGTCCATAAAACCGTTTATTTCTCACATATATGTGCACATATACAGTGTGTGTGGTGTGGAGTGTGTGTGTACACCGCATGGTCACCTGTCGTTGTGTACCTCTGTACTTCCAGTGGAGCTGTATAACGAGACATCTTCTGTCAACGTCACTGACCCCTACGGTGGTGAGTCGCACCCACTTTCTGTGGAGACAGGTCCACTTCCTGTCTCACCCGTGTGCGTCTTAACACAGCTAGTAAATCTCAACCCTCTCACCGCTGGTAACCTTAGAGTCACTAAACCAGAATGGCTAAGCACCCTCTCACTAGTTCATAGAACTATTTTAGGTGAATTTCAGTGTTCTGTACATACATTTATACATACATTCACATACTAACCTTTGCTGAGGTTTTCCTTCCTTAAGTCTAAGTAAACATTGATACTGCAGTAAGCTAGCAGATGAACTCTCCAGCTTGGTCCTCAACTCCAGACTTTCAGTCCTCCTCAATAGGAAGAGGTGACACTTTGGTACTTTAGTTCTGTCTTCCTGGAGCCCCTAACTCTTCCTCAAGAGTCTGGAAGAGAGAGGACACTCAAACACAAGGTCTGTCACAAGCACACATACCCATTCAACCTAATGCACATAAACCCTGAACCAGGCGGTACAGATTTCGTAGAGGACCGACATGGGGTTTAGAGCTCTGAGAACATGTTGTGTCTAGGAGGGATGTGGTTTTGTGCCCTAAGGAAATGTGTCTAGGAGGGATGGGGTTTAGACCCCAAGGACATGTTATGTCTAGGAGGGATGGAGTTAAGAGTCCTGAGGACATGTTGTGTCTAGGGGGGATGGGGTTTAGAGTCCTGAGGACATGTTGTGTCTATGAGGGATGGGGTTTAGAGCCCTGGGGACATGTTGTGTCTAGGAAGGATGGGGTTTTGTGCCCTAAGGATATGTGTCTAGGAGGGATGGGGTTTAGAGCCCTGGGGAGGAGATATGTCTAGGAGGGATGGGGTTTAGAGCCCTGGGGACATGTTGTGTCTAGGAGGGATGGGGTTTTGTGCCCTAAGGATATGTGTCTAGGAGGGATGGGGTTTAGAGCCCTAAGAAAATGTTGTTCCTGGGAGGGATGGGATTTAGAGCTCTGAGGAGGACGTGTGTCTAAGAGGGATGGGGCCCTAAGTTTGAGGCCCGAAGTGGGAGTAGCTACTGATGAGAGGGGGGCCCAGGGCTCTGGAGTAACCAGGGATTTGAATATTCATCTCTTCAGAATTCATGATGCATTTAGTCATTTTTTGACCAAAAAAAATGCATTCATTAATAGTTGGGAGGAGCCATGCTGACTGACACATGCTTGGTGCTTGCACACACACACACACACACACACACACACACACACACACACACACACACACACACACAGACACACACCCACAGACAGACAGACAGCCAAACCTCACTAAAGGCTTCAGGTTTGGTTTTCAATCCCAGGGTCTGCAATGCATTCTAATGTGGCTTTCTCTCAAGAACCATGGACCCAGGTTGTCAGGGTGCTGTGTCACCATGACTACACATCACCAGGGGTGACGTACATATGATCTACGTCACGGTTGTCACTAATCCTGGAGGACACCATCTTCTTCTCTCTGTGTCCTCCCTGCTCGTCGCTTCACAGGGGAGATGCTAACCGCTAACAGATGCTTTAATCCCATACAGATCTGCATCACAAAGGAGGCTAATGCTAACACCACACTTATCCAGCCTGCAGCCATGGCTAGCTATATTGACTGCTGGCTCACCTCCCTGACTGCAAACCCAGCATATAAAGGGTTTAGCTGAGCATGGACCAGACTGTTGAGTAGCTGTTGTTATGACATTCTGTGTCCATGGAGCTTTGCTATTACTGAGTTTGAGTTGAAACTGTTTAAAAGTACAATGTTCAAGTCCAAAATAGAGGGATTAAAATACAAGGTATAAGCATCGGTAGACTAGTCATTTTTTAAACATTGAAGTATAATTAGTAATTTTTTTAAACATTTAACCAAGTACATTTGAGTTACTTAATGCATAATTAGCAGTTGAGAGACAACGTTTTTACTGGCCAGGGAATATCTAAGAATATCACAGAGAAGTTTGTTTCTGTGTTGTGAAGCCTGTTGTCACTGGGGTCTCTTGGTGAGTCCCAATAGAATATGTCTCTCTGTTTATATTGTTGGTCAGAAAAAAATATACAGATTGGGAGATTACTGTTGTGGCTGTTGTTGCTTCCGAAAATGGCTGCCCCCAGGGAGGCTTTGTGACGAGACACAGACCCGCCAGGCTTTATGGGGGGGCTCACAGTCAACAGATATTTACAGATTAAACAACAAAACAACAACAACCAATAAGAATGAGTTTAATTACAAGCAAATTCATGTGAAGGGGGTTGTACTGTACAAGTTCCAGGATGGAAAACCTGATTTTGTTCAATCCTTGTTTTAGGGCTTTCAATCAGTGTTCCAAGGGTGCAATTTTGTTTGAGTGTTTGTTTAGACTGTGTTTGTGTGTAGAGTGTGTGTATGTGTAGAGTGTTTGTGTGTGTGTATTAATCCCCGTCCTCTCCCCTTCCAGGTCGCATGGTTCCAGAGTCTAGGCCTAAGTTCCTCTCCCCCTCAGAAACAGCATCGGGAAAAGACAGCTCCAAGATGGTACTGCGTGGAGAGAAGTTGCTCATAGAGTGTATCGCAGCGGGCGTGTGAGTGACACACGCACGCACACACACACACATCTCTCACACAAACCACACCCTCACAAACACACACACACACATTGTAATGATTGATGAGGGACTTAGAAGCTTACTTAAATAAATGTATATTGGATGTTTATTCGTACAGTCCTGGATCATTAGTCCATCACAGCTTAGTGCTTGGTGGTCAAATGAATGACATGGGTATGTTACAGAGTTACTATTATACAATCGAGTAAACAAGTTCAAATATGGTTTCCATCAGGGGCGGATCTAGAAAAATATTCAAGAGGTGGCAAGAGGGTGGCAGGAGATTTTGAGGTGTGGCACCCTGTGGCAGAAGTGTGTGAGATAAAAATGAAAAAACTAAAGGCTGTGCAACATGTATGCATAGTCAGTGAACACTCTGAAATGAATTTGAGGATTATAGGTCCCATGACCAAAAAGCTATTGAAGTTTGAAGATTTATTTTTAATAAAAAATATATTTTGAATAACCTGAGATGAAAATGAACAAATATAAGGCTGTGCAGCATGAATGCATACATCTTCAACAGTTTAACATTAATTTGACGCTCCTAGTTCATGTTATTGAAAAGCTATTGGCCGGGTTTCCCAGATTCGTTAAGAAGCTCTTAACGCCAAGAGATTCTTAGGAGCGTTCTAAGAACGCTCTAGAACGCACGAAAAATTCTAGTGGCACTGTGTAGATCTGAAGAGTCCAGAGATGGCGGTTTCAATCAAATTTATTTAGTTTGTACAAATTGAGAATTAACAGAGTACTCTGTGATCAGTCTTAACGAAGGGGGTGCTAGCCACAGGTCGTTCGCAAGAGTGATGAAGAACAACCCTAAAACCCTGCCTTATATAAACTTAGAACAAATGGTTCTTCTGATGGTCAATCCATCAATATAGCGGTCTCTGTGATTGGCTAACTCAACTCAGTGACAGTTTGAAATGATACATCTCCATACCATTTGTCCCACAGTTCTTTGATGTCACAACTCCCTCTCTAAATGAGGATAGTAAAGATACCCTTTAATGAAACACAAACAGGACACAGGACACAATCTCCTTGGAACAATACAGTTGAATCCACATTGTCTCCAGACCAACTGTCCTCTTCCTCCCCAGGTGACAAGAACTCTCCCAGGTCACCCAGATTTCCCATCTCTAGACTTCACGTCTCCTAGTTAGGTGTCATAAACTCAGTGATGGGCAGTAGCGTCGCTACTTGTAGCGACGCTACTAGCTTAACTACATTTGTCAGTAGCTTGGCGGTAACGTCGCTATTTACAAAACCAAGTAACTTTTCAGTAGCTAAGCTCTTTTATTGATCAAGTAGCGCAGTAGCGTCCTCGAAAGCTAATTTCTCCTGGACATTTCTGATGTTCATACATAAGGTTGGTGGGTTATTGTGTTGACAAAGCACTGACAGCATCTCACATATCCCGTTCTGCAGTTCACGTTACAACCGATTTCACGAGAGCTGAGTATAGCGAGGGCTGTCATCGTCTCATCTCCACTCACACAGCGCCTGCGCGGCCAGTCTGACTAGATAACAGCAATTGTGTATTAGCATTGTGGATTAGGCTATTGTTCAATAAATAAATCTAAACATATTTTAGCCTTTATCTGAATGACAATTGTGTTGATCAGTAAAATTGCATTGACTTGGCATGCAGTTTGTTTAACTGAAAGTAGCTACTAATGTATCAAGCTACTTTTGACAGATTTTTGTAATTTAGCTTGCTACATTTTTATGAGTGGTAGCTTCTGTGTAGTGAAGCTGAATTTATTGTAGAGTAGCTAGTAGCTTAGCTCACTACACATATCAAGTAGCTTGCCCATCACTGCATAAACTGCAAATGGCATCTCTACCAAATGGAGTTGAATCAATCATTCATTGTATCAAGCTTCTTAACCAACTTTAATTTAACCAACACATTCCTTATTAATCCACATTACGTATTGTAAATTTCCACCACAGGTTGGAGTCGTCTAATGCTGCATTCACTTGCAGTGGGATATTAGAAATTCACTCTCGCAAATGTCCAATGAGCCACAACTTTTCTTTGTTTTCAAAGTTGCCAACTGGGGTGGCAGCTGAGGTGGCAAGGCTATTTTTAGGGTGGCAGTTGCCACCCCATGCCACCCCGGTAGATCCGCCCCTGGTTTCCATATATTCCTTCCTTCTAGGGTACAGTATAAAATATGTTGCAGCATTTCTCTCTGTAAAGGATGTAAACAGTATCATAACTCATCATACATACCTGATGTCATCATGTATAATACATACAAGTCTCCTTACTGTCCCCTTACATTCTCGTCGGAGGCCCGGTGTCATATATAGAACTGAGTAAAGGGTGACCTATGACTTTGGCTAAACGGGTGCCAAGCCAAGCTCTATGAGACATGTAACCTTCCTAATCACACGCATGCCTGTTTGTAACTTTTATTCACAACCTTCAATCAACTTTCCCTCGTTCCTTGTTCTCATTGAATACACAATAAAGAGTTTATATGAACTCCAATGTGAAAATCGTAACATTTAAAAAAATGACTCTCTTTCCACATCCTCCCAGGCCGACCCCCAGCATCAAGTGGCTGAAGAAGGGGGGGGAGCTGTCAGCCGAGAGGGTCCACCTGGACAGCTTCAACAAGACCCTGCGCATCACCAGCGTATCAGAGGAGGACGCCGGAGAATACGTCTGCATGGCCAGCAACCTGATAGGAAGTATCAGCCACTCCATCCACGTCCAGGTCAAAGGTCAGGACACAGGGGTCACACTGCAGGGGGCTGCAAGGGGATTATGGGATTATTTAGTTATTGTTGGTGTCCAGTGGTTACAGACTGTGCAAAACTGTGCCCAGGGCAGAGGTCAAGGGTCAGGGGCCGGAAGAGAGGGAGGTTGAGGCTGTTGGATTTTGTTTTTTATTTATTTGTATGTTAATGGGGATTAGGATAATTTAGAAAAAGGTATTTTCATTCAGTTTGCTTGATTCACTTATTTTTCAAGGTTTACACACCAATGATTGACAATTGCTAATCTCCCTCCCACAGCTGCTCCCTATTGGCTGGACAAGCCGACCAATCTGGTGCTGTCCCCAGATGAGAACGGGCGACTGGTGTGTCGGGCTAATGGAAACCCTAAACCCCACATCCAATGGCTGGTCAACGGAGGACCCATAGATAGTGAGTCCACTCTCACACACTCACACCACTCACACAGGTATACACACTCACGCACACACTCACTCAGACACTCATAACCTCACTCACTAAAGCAATAAACCATGAGAGGGTGTGGTATATTGCTAAACATCCCATGGGTTTTAGTGCGGTCATAGTCGACCAGCTCAACCTATGGATTATTGGGCGACCTTACCCCTTCCCCATAGTGGTTTATTGTTTTTATATGTTACTTCAACAGGCACATTCTTACAAATAATTAACAATTCAGTGTGTTTTAGATCCATTTCTATTTTTCTCTACTAAGAAATTAAGTTCTTAAACTACAGTATGTCCGTTGCTTTGAAACAACTCACGCAAAGCCACTGATCAGGGCTAGCTAGCTATTTGGAGATGTTGAGGTGGTCAAACTTGTCTTAATTACTTGCTGGACAACAATTGAATTGGAATTTCATCAAAACAAATTTACAACAAATTAGTTATGGTAGCCAGTTTTCTATAAATGTTTTCAGCTATTTAAACGTTATTTTGACAGACTGTTATTTAGTAGATGCTAATCTTCGAATAGCTATTCCAGAGCAGATACTGCCATAGATACGCTGGCACAATACTGTAGTTGGACTCAACTGTCAAAGCTAGGGTTTTCTTTATGGATGACATGCTGGTTAGCTAACTAAAAGTTAGAATATATAAAGTACAGATGTAGTGAATTTACATTTTAGTCATTTAGCAGACGCTCTTATCCAGAGCGACTTACAGTAAGTACAGGGACATTCTCCCCATCATTTGTGCATGGCTGGGAATTGAACCGGCAACCTTCTGATTACTAGCCCGATTCCCTAACCGCTCAGCCACCTGACTCCACTCGAATTGTATCTACATGTTAACACATTTATTGATAATCCATGTGGATGGCATAGTAATATCTCAAATTGAACTGTGAAAAGGTTTACCCGGGATATACCGTAAACATATGATGGCTGTCAACCAATCAGATTTCAAGGTCTGAACTAACTGTTGTATAAACATCATACACACTCCTCCAGTGTCTCTGCACTGTACTCAGCGTTATCACAGCTTGCCAGAATCAGTATCTCAGGAGGAGAGATACCGTATTTCTTCGAATAAACGCTGCAGCGTTTATTAAATAACGTTCATTTTTGGTACAGCGTTTATTCGAGGGCGGCGTTTATTCGAGGGCGGCGTTTAATTAGTAAGGGTGATCTCGTGAATTGTAACTGCAGTGCAGCCATAGACATTTGTTGCTGGCATTGTGAAAAATGAATCATGCTGCTAAAAACGCAGGTTTCATTTACTACTGCTGACCTCCTTGTCTATTCTTTGTCTATGAGTGCGGCAACTCCCTTTCTCATTGGCTATCAATTAGGTGTGCGTTGGTAGTACAACTGTCTCAAATACAGATGTTCTACATTGTGTAGAAATCTGAAGCAGCATGCCTAAATGTTCATACATGTTAGCTTTCAAACAGAAAGTTATGTAGGCCCTACATGTGTAATAAATACTGGGGTTGAATTTAACCAATTAAATAACCGTTTTCAGATTTTTTTGGTGCAGCGTTTATTCGAGGGCGGTGTTTATTACACAACGTTAATTTTTGGTGCAGCGTTTATTCGAGGGCAGCGTTTATTCGAGGGCGGTGTTTATTCGAAGAAATACGGTACTGTTGTACAGAAAATTACAGGTTTCTCACAGATACAGTACAAGGACAATACAAAATGACTCACACACTTTGGATCACCTCCTTCTCTCTCTGTTTCTCTATCTGTCTGTCTCTCTCTCCCTCTTTCCCTCCCAGGCTCCCTCCCCAACCCTAGTAGGGAGGTGATGGGGGACACCATCCTGTTCCGCTCGGTGCAGATCGGCAGTAGTGCTGTGTACCAGTGCAACGCCTCCAACCACCTGGGCTACCTGCTGGAGAACGCTTTTGTCAACATCCTGAGTAAGGCCGGGAGAGCTGGTGGTCTTGGGGTGTATCCTGTGGGTGTATACTTGGGGGCTGGGCATGTATCCTGGAGAGAATTGTTGCTTGGGGGTTGTGATGATGATGGAGGACCATTGCTTCTTGGCCCAATGTGCTTTTACTTACGTCCAATGCAATGTAATGGTGTATCATAATCTCTTCGTTTCCCGCTCCCTCTCCCTGTCTTCCTCCCTCTCTCCAGACATAGCTCCCAGGATGCTGGGTCCTAAGAACCAACTCATCAAGGTCATTGAGGCCAAGCACATCTTCCTTGACTGCCCCTTCTTTGGCTCCCCTCAGCCTCAGTTGCGCTGGTGAGTGTCTGTTTCTGTCTCTGTCTGTTTCCCTGCCTTTTTGTCTTTCTGCCTGTCTTTCAGTCTGTCAGTTTTTTTGTTTGTCTGTCTGCCTTTCTCTCTGTCTGTCTGTCAATCTGTGTTTCCATGGCTCAACCTTGTTAACGTCCTACCGTGTGTGCAGGTTTAAGAACGGGCAAGGCAGTGGTCTGGATGGCGGGCACTACAGAGTGTATGTGAACGGCTCTCTGGAGATCAAGCATGTGCGTCCAGAGGACCAGGGCACCTACACCTGTGTGGTGAGCAACTTCCTGGGGAAGGAGGAGAACCAGGTCCGCCTCGAGGTCAAAGGTCAGACATCTGCTCCTCCTCTGGTCAAGTGTGTGACATAGGACTCGCCTGAACTGATCCTGTCAAAGTGTCAACTGTAATCTTGTTTTCCTGCGACATTTCCCTGACAAATTGGTACTTTTAACATTAAGGCATTACAGTGGAATTACGTCTCTCTAATCCTCTAACCCTAACCGTAACCCTCATGCATGTGTATGTACACTCCCCTTGTGTGTTTGTGTGTTGACCCCTAGACCCCACCCGTATTGTGAGGGCTCCAGAGCGCCAGCAGGTGGTCCGGGGCTCCCAGGCGCGCCTCGACTGCAAGGTTAGCTCTGACCCCTCCCTCCGGGCCACGGTCACGTGGCTGAAGGACAACAAGCCTCTCACACTGGACTGGAGGTGAGGAGGCCATCCCAGCACACACACACATATGGGGCATATTCCATGTCCCTGGTTTATATGCAAAGGGCTCACTAGTGCCTGCATTCGCCTGCGTGATGATTTCAACACGTTTAAGATGGAATAATCAAATATGATGATGGGTCAATAAGGGGATGTCAGTGGAAAAAAGTGTCAAAGATCTATACTGCAGAAAACGCATGAGGGCATAATCAACAAAGCTAAATTAAAACAGTGATTTCAGCGTGGCACTGTCGCCTACTAAGAATCAACTTAGATTCAACTTTATTGTCATTCAAGTACTGAGAATGAAATCCAGTTTAGCAAAAGCCACCTCAGCCGGGACTCAAACTCATGAGACATGCACTTAATATCTTAAAGATGCTGTAAAGTGGAATTGAAAATTAGTTTTAAGTTCATCACACCACAGAAGAATGTGTTGTTAACTACCCATCCAAATTCGAATGAAAAAAAAGTATTGATAAGTATGTTAAATTAGGCTTTGAAATTGTGAGAAAATCAGCAGTCTACTCTGCTTGAGACTGGCGTGTTGCCAGAAGGAGCTGAAGCTCCACCCCCTCAATTTTATTGAATTTAGCAACAAACAGCAACACTAGCTAAATAAATTGCCGATATCAGAACAGACCTACCTTGCAGTCTCTGTGTTTTATGTGTTAATTACTTTGTCTTTGCATCGTACCAGCTGAGTAACAGAATGCAACCGTCTGTGATCTGACTTGTCGCTGTGAGTAGATAGGTTGGGTTTTTGCTCCGCCTATACAAAACCTGAGCTGAAAACGGGAGAGAAACTGTTCAACGGTCTAACTCGTCATTTCAGTGCGACAACGTTTTGCGCTTTGCACATGCTTTCAGGAACTCATTTCACACGTATATAATGTACTGAGAAGCAAATCATGGAATTAGCTTTACAGCATCTTTAACCGAGTTGTTAATACGTAGGCCTAGATATTTCTATCATACAAGTGCTTTCCGTTACATCCAGTTGAAAGAATAAATGAGAAGAAAGTGAGTTGGGTAGGCCTCAGTCGCTTTTCTTCTCTGGTGTTAGGCTACTGCCAACTAAAGATCACAGCGAAGACTCACAACTTACAATATAATAACATAACTTGTATAGGCTAGGTTACCTGCAGGTGTTTGCAGGGGTTTCTGTGCTGCGCTGGCATGTCAGCTATGCGCAGCACTAATAACGCCTGTATATGCGCATGCCTTATCAAATGTAATATGCGATAATTACGCCTGCCTATAAGCACGCCTTGTTATCTATCAAACTGTAAGGTGTAGTGTTCATGTGGCGTTTGCTACAACTCGCCAAAGTACACTGTCAGAAATATTTATCTATCAAGCATTGCACAGTCAGTCGGTGAACAAGTTAAGAAAGCTTTATTGCTTGCGGCCGCAAGGAGACAAAACATCACACGCCATTGTGCTACAAAGTTTGTCTGCTAGCATGTTGTGCTAGCTACCTATTTAAACAGACCCGTTCTTGACAGTCATTGGTTAAAACAATGCATGAAAATGTCCCATGGCTCTTCTTTCATTGGTTCCCTTGCATAGACCTGGCACGCGCGTGTGTGCGAGTTTACGTATGTGCGTGTTTACAACATCAACCCTGATTGAAACACAACAACAGGATCTCCGGTCCTGATGTTGTAAAAGCTTCTTCACATAGGTGTCAAGCAAATGGTCACTAGACCTTGCGTCTCCACCTATAGTCCTTGTCACACAGTATCTCCTTAAAACAACCAAAACCCCCCTCTTCTTAGTCCTCAACCCCAAGATAAGGGTCTTGTATGTTTACCCAGAGTTCAGATTTGGGGGTAGGCCTTTCTTTGCACCGAAGGAATACTGAGCTCAGAATCATTCTTATACAGGATAACAGTTACATCTTCAATTTTTCCAACATATCCCTCCTGTTTATCCTGAATAAAATGTGTTATTCCAAAACCATGCCTACACACAGTCAATAAAATCCTGATTGCTCCTACAGAGCAATCAGGACTTTAGGTCAACAGACACTTCTCTCCAGCCTGCTGCTAACTCTTTTACAACCTCTGCATGATAAGACACTACACACACATCCTGAAATCTCATTACATGTTCTCAATTTCCGTTTCTTTTCAAATTAATATCAACTTTCTGTAGTACAAACATGTTTCTCAAAAACAAAACAATGGGCCTCATTCTCGAACGCAGTTAAGAAGAATTTAAGAAGGAATTTCTTCTGAATTGGATTTAGGAAAACATTTGGCATTCATGAAAGTTTTCTCATCTGGGATTTGTTCTGAACTTCAGAAGACTTTCCGAACTCGAAATAGCAGTCGTAAATCGGCCAGAGTTGTCTCAAATGCAATTCCTTAAAAAACCACAAGGGGAATCGCATTTAAGAAAACTCTCTGTGTTAGAAGTGTTAATGAATTTGTGAGAAATCGTTGGTGATTGCGTTCACATCAACTCTACAGACATCCTCGGATTAAAATAATTATAATAATTTACCTTGCTTAGTGTGCACACTGTTAGATCCAGTGGAGAACAATTCCACTACTCATCTTACTGGTATGATGTTGTATGTGACAAATAAAACCTTTAAATTGCACTTGGACTTGAACATCATATAAATTCAACCAGGCCATCCAATTATCACTGATCACTCGACCTATTTAAAGGGACGAGTGTGCACCCTAGGCATACAATATGGCACAATTGCTTTTCGCTTGGACATAACGTGCGTTCCTGTTGCTTTCCTAATTGTGTCGATTCTGACTGCACACGTCACTGCTGTTGCTTCTTTCGGGGGAGCACAGCTCAGAAAACTTCTGCTGAGTAGGAACACATTTTCAAGCGTTCATGAATTTGGCGGATGTCTTTTTCTTACGTTGTTTTTCCGAAGCCCGTAAGAAACATTTCAGAAGCAACTTCAGAAGATGTTCGAGAATGAGGCCCATTAAGCTTTAAAGCAACTCCCAAATAATATTTCATCAATTCACATAAATGAAACAGTATTGTTATCACCTCTTCCCGACAGTCTATAACTGTTCTCAAAACATTCAAACTTCTGCCCTTGAACATAACAAATCAACTGGAACATCTTTACGTAACTGGTAGAACATACCATGATAGGAGTGTTTGTACCTAAACTTTATTCCACAGAAAACGTTGTTTACTTATATCAAGATTAAAACTTCACTTCTGAATCTATTTACCATTTGCATCGTTACCAATGAAACAGTTAAATCATTACGTCCATAGTCATAGCACCATTTTAGAATTGTACATACGTTTTTCAACATACAAAACGGAATGTCATTCCCAAGACAATTCCCATTGTTTCTCTATCACAAAGTCCAAATTTGCTGAAACAGATGCCATGATCATAGAAAATGTAGTCTAGTTGATTAAAACGGCAACCTCAACACACTGTACTATAGGCAGAGCGCAGAGTTTTCCTTGATTTGACGCAGAACGCGTTTCCTTTGTTTGATGCTATCAAACAAAGTGCACGCTTGACTCACGTGTACCATGCCTCCTCCTCTCCACTAGCCAGGAATGACCCTGTTCACCTCGGGTCATTTCCAAGACTTTACGTGTAAAATCCGTCACCACAATCCAGTCTCCTTAGGTCAGCAGACCTCTCACTGGATTGAGACAGCATCTCCCTCCTGTCTGTGAATTTCAGAATGAAGTACACTACACAGTAATTAAAATTACATTCTCACAGAGGTCAGTTGAAAGCAACTGAGTCGGCCCATTCCTCAGTCTCTACAACATTTCTTCAGCTCAATAAAGTTCATGCATATTATGTTTTCTCTCAAACAGGGTATGCTAAAAAAGTTTTTTTCTTAAAGTTTTCTTGAATAGTTTGAAACTCCATATGCTATAAACACTCTTTCGTTATCTCCATCCCTCCTGTTTGAGACATGATTCATCCCATGGATCAAATCAGCACATAACGAAGTAGATTCTTCAGTAACATAAGTTCCTCCTGTGAATTTACATAACCCACCATTTCGGTGACACTGCCTGCTTATCTCTCAAGTCTCATCCACATTTCCTATTGTTAAGACATCTCATATGGCTGCCTCTTTTGCTGACACATCTGCTACCACATCTGCTGTAGCATTCCCAGAAAAATGAAATTAATGTTATCAGTATGAACTTTTAATAGAGCAAACTAATTCTTTATAATCAATATCTTCCCTTATCTTCCCCTTCCGTAGATCATTCCCTTATTCATCATGCAGGAGCAATTCCCTTTTCAAACCATAGTATAGGGAAGACTATTATGAATATTAGCAACAGTAAGCTACATATGGTACCACGAATGTCACAATACTACGGACGAGGAAATAGGTCAGCCATCTTTTCTACCTTTCCCTGCTTACTGTCTCCTATCTTTTTAGCCTATTTAGTCTACACCCTATGTCTCTTTCTTGTCCGGTCGGTTTCTTCACTGAGGTTGAGACGGGCCTTTCAATAAAAGAAAGACTCCCCTTTGTAGTCAGACTTGTGCTTCAAGAGACGGTGATGTGTAACTAATCTGACCCTATATCAATGTCCCTTACTTTCTTACCAAGTGGCAAATGTATCCACAATGTCCTCTCTGCTATTTTGACTGCAGTGGGTGTGGTGATTAGTACCTGATATGGTCCTTCCCACCTTGGGCTGGACCAGTACTTTCTTTTGATAACTTTAATCAATACCCAATCTCCTGGTTTGACTCCTCCACTCTTTGGTTCCTCCTAACCCTGCTTCACCTGGAACGGAATTTAGCAGAAGGTATCTCTTTTCTAGTTAGCATTTTTATTAAATGGGTTAATGTTTATATCCGCCTCCGCATCATGCTATGTGAAAGGTTTAAGTTGTGGTATTACATGATCTTCCATACATCATCATTTCATATTCAACTCCTATTAGTCATGCCTAGAAATCATGACAATGTAGGGGGTTAAATATTGGCCAAACGAATTCCCCTATGGTTTAAAGGAAGATGGGAAACTGAACAGTGTATTAGCATGAACCAAATAATGCCAAAACAAATAGAATTACAGTTATTTGACTCTATGGGTTAAATCAGAGTACGGTTAAATGAAATATGCATTTAATAACATTGCAAATTAATGAAATCAATTACAAGGCAAACATGTTACAAAATGAAAGCTTAAAATCTTACCTACTCTACCATGATCATTGTAAATCAGAGAGAAAGCAAGAGGTGAGCAAGGAGTAGGACAGTAGGACAAGGGAGAACTGAGGAGAAGGTCTCAGGAGAAGAATCCACAGAACAATGCATTACAATTCCCTTTATACACAAGGACAACCAATCAGACCAAATCTTGAATGGGGTGTGAGACACATCAAGTTGAGACCGTCCAGAAACTCCAGACTTTAACATATGAGAGGTGGGGGCAGGTTTGACACCCAGCCTTACAACAATATTTATTTGTTCCCTTATTTAAATAAAATCAACTGTTAGTCTAATTTCTTTCACTCCAAAAAAACTTTTTCTTTCTTTTAAAACAGTTAAGTTTAAGACCTATATTGTTTTAGATTCTCCATTTTACCAAATCACACCTCTTTTTGTCAAAGATATAATAAAAACCATTGTCATTATCCCAAACCAGAATTTAATCTGTATGCTTCATAAATTAAATATATGTTCTTAATGTAGCCATTAACCAAACATATTTCCCAACTAAATTTTCAATAAAGGTCAGATAGGTAGAACTTCATAACTCGTTTTGCTGTAGTTCAAAACGAGCTAATTAGCTCAAACTATCATAACCACAATTTATCAGACTTGATGAGTCTTCCCAAATTATTTCAGAACAAAGGTTATAATAACCCTCTTTATGCACTAATACCATCATTAAAACAAACCTCATCACAGCCTGACTGTTTATCCCAAACAGTATACCAGGCTCTGAAAAAACTCAAATAAAAACATAACATGTTTAACCCAATTGCATCTAATACCTTTATCAAAACTCTTAAAAAAACCTAGATTTTACTATTTTGACTTAAAATGTTTGCCCATATATCTTCAAAGTATATGCATAGTTCCTTTTTCAAAACATCAGTGTTTAAACCAATCATCTCTTCTAACACGTCATAAAACGTTCTTTTGTTTCAGTTCATAACCTTCCATGATCACTCTAAACTTTTACTATAGTAAAAGGCTAATTTTGAAATCGATAGTTTATAGCAAATTCAAAGGTGGGATCTGACCCACATTTGAATTTGCTATAAACTATCGTTATCATAACTTTGTTTCATGAAATCCATGTTTAGATAGGTTAAAAACTGCTCTTAGACTATATAATTCATGCTAGAATTACGCTATGACTCATAATCACGTCAATCAAACAATGCCTTAAGACAAAAGAAAAAATAAATTCTCCCTTTTTATTTTTTAAATCCACAATTCAACAATGTAACTTAAACCCATAAGACACAAAACCTTACTCTTTAACTTCTCAAAAGTCTTATCAAAGCATGTAATACAGAATATTACTTTGAATATGCCTATATTATTTGCCAGCCATTACGCCCTCAGCATGCGTCAACTTTCTTAATTCAAAATTTGCGGAATCAATTAACCCAAAATGAAAATATTTAATTAGAATATTTTGTAATTTGTATCTGATTTAATGTAACACTCTTTCTCACTTTCTCAATTACTCTTAGTTTTTACTCAATGAATCAACTCCAATAAACAATAGGCTATCTATCAGAGAGCGTTTCAAACTCGAATCAAACAAACAGCGCGCTCTGGGACAAAGCAAAAACTCTAAACCTTTTTTCTCTTTGAACAACACAGCTGGTTGGCGTTTACCTTCTATTCACTTAATTTCGCTAAAGTATAACTTTTCCAATCTAATTAGAACCGATTTATGAACCAGGGGTTTAATTTCTGAATTTTTATCGAATACCGTCCGTCACACATCACAGATTTGACGCTCTATAAATAGAAGTTCTGGTCGGAAAGGCAAACCTCCCTGTTTGGTTAGAAATTATAACAAATTGTGATCACGCATTTGTTAACCACCAAACTTCGAATTCATCCAAACGAACAAATCTCTCAGCATTTAATATTCACATAATTATGCAGAACTATACCCTCTGGTATTTCACCTTTGTAAGATCTCAACGTAACGGGACTCAGCCCCCACCTTTCTCCAGCGCTCCTGTGAAGTTCTGTAACTCATATAAAATTTAGCTACTCAAACAACCAAAAATCTTGTTAGCAAATGTATCAAAATACTCATCACTTAATATATTTAAAAAGTAACCAAATTAGTATATCAAATTCGCCTCAAATTCGTCTATTTCTCTAAATTTGCGTCTTTTACATTGTCAATCTCTCAATATCTCATCATTCTGCGCATGCGTCATGCCGTTACTCATCCTGGATCTCAAATGTCAAGCTGCAATTCCTTTACTAGCCTGTACCCGCCGCTATCGCTGTTGAGTCTGTCTGTAAGTTTGTTAGCTACAAATGTATTTTCCATAGTTGCAAATCTAACTTTCTGGAGTCTTCTTCGTCTCAGGACAGAGCAGAATGCACAACATTTGTAACACAATGGCGTGTGATGTTTTGTCTCCTTGCGGCAGCAAGCAATAAAGCTTTCTTATCTTATTCACTGACTGACTGTGCAATGCTTGATAGATAAATATATCTGACATACACATCCTTCACCCGTACCAATTGCTTATGTCATGTTGATCAGTATGTGTATTGGTTTTCTATTGAATAGTGTTACCCCATAATTGTAATCAAAACCTTATTTTATCCATATTTTACATTAGAAAATACTTAAGAGTACTATGTTATAGCCTATTGAAAGCATGGTTAAGCATTTTGACTATCTTGTTTGTGGACAGTGACACAAATAATTATTTGAGTGGTTAAATTCAGAAGAGTTTTCTTATCGCATGCCTGCTCGCAAGATCCACAATCGCTTGCTGTGGTGCAGCTCAGCTCACTGCACTTTTATTTATATCTAAGGGCCAGCTCCATGGCTGAAGACATATTCATTGTGCCAGCTCCATGGCTGAAAATCTGGCAAGTTTACTAACAGCAAAACAATCTAAAGTGGATACTTTATAGATCGGTGAATAAAGTTATGTTTACATAACGCATACTACACAAGTTTGCTCTAACATCAGCAAGATAGCATACAGCCTTCTGCATGCTGGAATGACATGTTCACCTCAGATAAACTATGTTCACCTTTAATAAACAACGTATTTACCTTAATCTAGAATATATACTCAATTTAAGGCAAATTTGCCAAAGGCATATTTACCGACCTGTGATATAAAATAGAAAATGTGAAACTAAAGCTATCCTAGTGTGGAATAGCCAACATCATTCTCTTCCAGTCTATATCCTTCTTAATCTCATTATTCAATCAGTATCCTCCTTATTTTTGCATTAAGTGCAGTCATGCAATACATATGTAACCTTTTAGGAATAGGTTTTATTTATTTCGGAAATGCAAAACGCTCATCCAAGCAACGTCAAAAGCAACGTCTCAGCACCACACAGCCTTGGGTGCTGAGATGGACACCTGCAAAATCCAAACTTTGCACAGTGCCCGGTTCTCGAGCTAATTGTTTGACAAAAATCCTACTATAAAACATGGACATACACACACACATACACAAACACACAGATTCCTGGAATTATAGTATAGATGTCATGTCCCTGGGTTGGACCTGCCCTTTTCGTTCTCTCTTCTGTTCTTTGGCTTCGGTTCCTTTAATTTCAATTACAGGCTCCTGCATTCCTGCCCACACGCTCCGTGTTAACTACGCACATCTGCGGATCATTGACTAATCATCATCTCCTATATCAACCCCGGTTTCCCATCCACTCTTCGCCAGTTCAACGTCGTCATTATAGTCCACACCCGGTTCATACCCCTGCTTGGCCCAGTCTGTCCCGTCGTTCCAGCATCCCCCCCGGATTCTCCGTTACCGCAGTCCTGCCTTTTGTTTTTTCAAAATAAATTCTTAATTTACCTCCTGGGTCTGAGTCCTGCATTTGGGTCTACCTGCCAGCCAGCATCCGTGACAGATTGAACTGGCCATGACAGACCCAGCGGACTCAGAGCAGCTCCGCCAAGCCTTTTCATACCAGGGTGACGCCTTGGGCCGACACGAAGAGGCGCTCCAATCCTTGTCTAACCAGATGGCACAACTCGTCGCCGCTTTCAACAGCCTCCGGACGGAGTTGTCCACCAAGACACTACCGGTACCAGCCCCTGTAACAGAGCCTGTCAATCCGCCTCCACCCCAACTACAACGGGAACCCCAA
This sequence comes from Thaleichthys pacificus, assembly GCA_023658055.1. Classification (NCBI taxonomy): domain Eukaryota; kingdom Metazoa; phylum Chordata; class Actinopteri; order Osmeriformes; family Osmeridae; genus Thaleichthys; species Thaleichthys pacificus. Next base: position 19,577,376 of record CM042868.1, read on the forward strand.
GTAGCCCCCCCGGAGAGGTATGCCGGAGAACCACACCGCTGCCGGGACTTTCTCATGCAGTGCTCCCTAGTGTTCGCCCAGCAGCCATCGTCGTATCCCTCGGATAGATCACGCATCGCCTACGTCATCGGGGTCCTTTCAGGAAAGGCCTTGTCCTGGGCCACCGCAGTGTGGCGTTCAGGGGGATCGCGGTCTTCCTCTTACGACGCCTTCACCGAGGACCTCATGAAGGTGTTTCATCATCCGGATGGCGGTCCCGATCCTGGGAGGCGGCTCGCCTCTCTCCGTCAGGGTTCCCGCAGTGTGGCTGACTATGCCATCGAGTTCCGTACACTTGCGGCTGAGAGCGACTGGGACGACGCTGCACTGCGGGCTACGTTCTACCGTGGTCTGGCGGACAACATGAAGGACGAGTTGGCATCCCGGGATGAACCTCGGAGTTTGGACCAACTCCTCGAGCTCGCCATCAGGATCGATAATCGACTACGAGAGAGACGAAAAGAGAGGTCTTCCCGTACGTTTCCCCGACCGTTGTCTCCTGCAAGGGGTCCTCCAGTGTCGCCCCGCTCTCCGGAGTCCTCCCGAGGTAGATCCTCTCTTGAGTCCGAACCCATGCAAATTGGCCGCACGGGGTTGTCTCCAGAAGAGAGAGCACGCAGGCGGGTGGAGGGTGCTTGTTTCTACTGCGGTCAACCCGGCCATACCAGCGCTAACTGCACCACGCGGTCGGGAAACGACCGTGCCCGTCGGTGAAAGGGGAGATACTGACGGGCAGGGCCGCTGCTCCCTCTGTTCCGCGCTCCACCCTAGAAGCTGTCGTACGGTGCCAAGCAACATCTCTACCTCTCCAGGCTCTCATTGACTCAGGCGCTGATGGGAGCTTCATAGACCGGGAGGTCGCCAGACAACTCGGAGTGGAGCTCGAACCTGTGATCCCACCGGTAATCGTTAGAGGGCTGAGCGGTCGTCGGATTGCATTCATCGAACATCAAACAGCTTCACTCAGTATCCTTCTCGCCGGAAACCATCACGAACATCTTCGCCTGTTTGTCCTGGAGAGTCCCCAGTTCCCTCTCATCCTTGGATACCCATGGCTACGACGACACAACCCCCACATTAACTGGACCTCGGGCGAAGTGACCTCCTGGGATTCCCGCTGCTTTTCCAGTTGCCTGGGCTCGGCTACAACGCCAGACTCCTCCGAGCCCCTTGGTTCCGATCCACCCGACCTGTCCACGGTACCCAAGGACTACCATGACTTGGCCCCGGTTTTTAACAAGAAGAGCGCTCTGTCTCTACCACCACATCGTCCTTACGACCTGTCCATAGATCTGCTTCCTGGTGCGCCTCTCCCCAGCGGGCGTCTATATAACCTGTCACGACCGGAGACCACTGCCATGGAGGAGTACATTAAGGACTCGGTAGCAGCCGGTATTATCCAACCCTCCTCTTCGCCGTTGGGGGCAGGATTCTTCTTCGTGGGCAAGAAGGACGGAGGCCTGCGTCCGTGTATAGATTACCGGGGCTTGAACGCCATCTCAACCCGCAAGAAATATCCTTTGCCACTCCTCAGCTCTGCTTTCGTTCCCCTCCACGGAGCCTCTGTTTTCACTAAGTTAGACCTGCGCAACGCTTACCATCTGGTGCGCATCCGGGAGGGGGATGAATGGAAGACGGCCTTTAACACACCCCTGGGCCATTTTGAGTATTTAGTGGTTCCGTTTGGCCTCACCAATGCTCCCTCGGTTTTCCAAGCCCTGGTGAATGACGTCCTCCGTGACATGCTAAACCGCTTCGTCTTCGTCTACCTTGATGACATCCTCATCTTTTCTCACTCCCTTCCGGAACACATCCAACATGTTCGGTTGGTCCTGGAACGCCTGCTTCGGAACCGGTTGTTCGTCAAGTTGGAGAAATGCCACTTCCACGCCTCTACTGTCTCGTTCCTGGGCCACGTTCTTTCCGAGGGGAGAGTGGAGATGGACCCAGCCAAAGTGGCCGCGGTGAAGGAGTGGCCAGTTCCAGGGACCCTAAAGCAACTCCAACGGTTCCTGGGGTTTGCTAACTTTTACAGAAGGTTTATTCGTGGCTACAGTCAGGTCGCTGCTCCGCTCACCACGCTCACCTCCACCGCCTCTCCATTCAAATGGACGTCGGAGGCGGACACCGCCTTCAACACTCTCAAGACCCGGTTCATCTCAGCCCCGTTACTCACTCAGCCTGACCCATCCCTACAGTTTGTGGTGGAGGTAGATGCGTCCAACACCGGAGTGGGAGCTGTCCTCTCTCAGAGGTCTCCCCAGGACCAGAAGCTCCATCCCTGCGCCTACTTTTCCCGCAAGCTAACCCCTGCTGAACGGAACTATGATGTTGGTAACAAGGAACTACTGGCAGTCAAGCAGGCGTTGGAGGAATGGCGTCACTGGCTGGAAGGTTCAGAACAACCCTTTGTGGTCTGGACGGACCACAAAAACTTGTCATACATCCAGACAGCTAAACGCCTCAACTCCCGTCAGGCCCGTTGGGCGCTGTTTTTCGGTAGGTTTAATTTCCACCTGACCTACCGACCAGGCTCCCGGAAAACACCAAGCCCGACGCTCTTTCTCGGATACACGCTCCTGATGAGGACGACTCGCCACCAGAAACCATCTTGCCCCCAACCTGTCTGTTGGCCGCCGTCACCTGGGAGGTGGAGGCCCTCATCACTCGAGCCCAACAACAGCAACCCGACCCCAGACCCGGCCCACAGAGCCTCCGTTTTGTCCCCGACACCGAGGTGCTACAATGGGCTCACTCCACCAGGCTCACATGCCATCCCGGAATCACACGCACCATGGCGTTTTTACAGCAACACTTCTGGTGGCCTACCATGGCGAAGGACGCATGCTCTTTTGTGTCTGCCTGCTCTACCTGTGCCCGCAGCAAGACCTCCACACACCCACCAGCGGGTCTCCTGCGCCCCCTACCGGTTCCTGGCCGCCCTTGGTCCCACATCGCCATGGATTTCGTCACCGGTCTCCCTCCCTCTGACAACAACACCACAGTCCTCACCATAGTTGACCGTTTCTCCAAGGCAGCTCATTTCATTGCCTTGCCCAAGCTCCCATCAGCCCGCGAGACAGCAGATCTCTTGGTTGCCCACGTGTTCCGGCTGCATGGGATCCCGGTGGACATCGTATCTGACCGTGGTCCACAGTTCACGTCACAAGTCTTGAGGGCTTTCTGCAAAGCCATGGGGGCAACAGTCAGCCTGTCCTCGGGGTACCACCCCCAGACCAACGGCCAGACAGAACGGGTCAACCAGGAGATGGAGGCGGCTCTCCGCAGTGTGTGCTCCTCCAAACCCACGTCCTGGAGTTCTTACCTGCCCTGGGTGGAGTACGCACACAACTCCCTAATCAGCACCTCCTCCGGGTTGTCACCGTTTCACTACTCCTACCAGCCACCTCTGTTTCCGCGCCAAGAGGAGGAGATATCTGTTCCCTCGGTCCAGGTCCACGTCCGCCGCTGCCAGCGAGTGTGGAGGAAAGCCCGTTCCGCCCTGCTGCGCACCTCAGCCACCACCAAACGCCGAGCAGACCGACGACGGGTCCCCGCCCCGGTTTACACCCCCGGACAACGGGTTTGGCTCCTGGCTAAGGACCTGCCCCTCAAGGTAGCCTCGCGTAAACTGGCTCCCCACTACGTGGGTCCCTTCGAGGTCGTATCGATGATCAACCCAGTGGCTGTCCGCCTCAAGCTGCCGGCCTCACTGAAAGTCCACCCAGTGTTCCACACCTCCCTCTTAAAGCCTGTGTCATCCAGTCCACTGTGCCCTCCCGATCCAGCTCCACCGCCTCCCAGGCTGATTGACGGTCACCCGGTGTACACGGTGAACCGCCTGCTGGAGGTGCGCCGCCGTGGACACGGCTTCCAATACCTTGTGGACTGGGAGGGTTATGGTCCAGAGGAGCGGTGCTGGGTGCCCCGTGCCCGTATATTCGACCTCTCTCTCATCCAGGACTTCCATCGCTCCCACCCGGGCTGCTCCGGTCGTGCGCCTGGAGGCGCCCGTTAGGGGAGGGGTACTGTCATGTCCCTGGGTTGGACCTGCCCTTTTCGTTCTCTCTTCTGTTCTTTGGCTTCGGTCCCTTTAATTTCAATTACAGGCTCCTGTTTGTTTTTTCAAAATAAATTCTTAATTTACCTCCTGGGTCTGAGTCCTGCATTTGGGTCTACCTGCCAGCCAGCATCCGTGACAATAGATTTGAAGTGGCCTTGTAAAAAAGGTTACATTTTCTTATTTTATTTTAAAGAAAGAAATGCCCAGTAAAGGTACACTTTGATCTTGGAACATCAGTCTAATCATAGGTTCTCTTTTTAAAAAGTCTCTCCCCCCCCCCCCCTCTCTCTCTCTCTCTCTCTCTTTCTGTCTCTCTGTCCTTGCAGGGTAAAGAGGGAAGAAGAATATCTGTCCATCCTAGATGTCCAGAACAGGGATGAGGGGACATACACCTGCTCTGTTAAAACAGACTTAGACCAGGACTCTTCCTCAGCTCGCCTTATTGTGTTAGGTAGACACACACACGCATGCACACACACACGCACATACACACCTAACAGAATGGATGACAACCCTCCTCCTGTCACCTGGAGTAGTCACAGTAACGTTAACACTAGCTGGTAAATAACTGCACTTCTGGGTGCCTTCAAATGTCAAATCTGCATGTTCTATAAGCTCTGTACTAATAACTGTTTTCTGATTCTGCCTTCTACTCCTCGTCTGTATACTTGGCACACACTTAAGATGAAACAGATACAACATGTTAATATATGTATATACTTGTGACTGTATATGTGTGCTTATATATACATATATGAACACATGCTGTCAACAACAGTATATGTACTGTATATTTCCACCTCTGTCTGGAGTGGTGTTGAAAGCATGATGTTAGCTGTGTTCATTAGTTCAGATGTGGTTTCCTCTGCTAGTGCTAAAACGACTAAATCTACATAGACTGACCTCTAACGTCTACCCCTCCTCCCGCCTCTCCTCGGCCTCACAGAGGATGAGTCGCTGTCTCCCACATATAGTGCCTTGCCTGCAGGTAACATCCATGGCCTCTCCTAGACACACACACACACACTCGGTCTGCATACACATCATTCTTCATCTCTCTGTCTCTGAGCCTTTGATATCTGCCTCTGTCTATCACTTTTTCCCTCTCTTTTCTTTCTCTCTCTTTCTCTGTCTCTCTATGTCTCACTGTCTCTCTCCTTATCTGTCTCTCCATGTCTCTGTCTATCTCTCCCTCTTTCTCTTTCTCATCTTTTTGCTCTCCTTAGGTTATTCTTTTTCTCTTTTTCACACTCTAATTTTATCACACAAACTTATGTGCCAAAGATATTAATGTATGTAGTGGTTTGTAAGTGGAGTGTGTGTGTGAGTCATGTGTTTGGAGTGTGTGTGTTCTTGTGTGTGTTTGTGAGAGAGAGAGTGTTCTCGTGTGTGTTTGTGTGTGGCGTCTCTAACAGCCCGTCCTCCCCCAGGTCGTCCTGACCCCCCCAAGGACCTAGAGCTGTCTGACCTGGCTGCAAGCAGTGTGCGCCTCACCTGGATACCTGGGGAGGACAACAACAGTCCCATCACAGGCGAGTGTCTGCACACACACACACCTGCACACATACACACACACTGACATGAGAACACAACCCTGCCCAATGTCGTACAAACACTGGGCGTACCACCTCCATACCTCCATACCATCTCCATTCCACGGCCATACCACCTCCATACCACCATACCTCCATACCTCCATACAGGGTCGGACTGGTACCGAAAAACAGCCCGGGACATTGAAACACAGACCGGCCCGCCCCCCCCCCCCCTCCACTTTCTCCCTCACTTTCTTTTTCCATACTTGTCTCTGTTTTCTGCATTTGCTATTTGATGTTGCAAAAGAACAATAATCAGTAAACTATATTCAATAATGACAATCAATTCAACAAACTAATTTCCATATAATAAGCCTGTTAACAGACTGACTATTGTGTACAGTTGCAGTGCTGCACCTGTCAAAGTCTCTCCACTGGCCCCTGTCACCACAGCAGCCTCCATCTCTTGCCCTGTGTCACCTGTGCCTGCTTTAATGCACGGAACAGAAAATCAAGACAATTGCATTTGAGCCACATAGCACATTTATTATTTAAAGCCAAAAAATATGTTGTGCATATTTAGATGAGTGCCTTTTTCTCTTGGCCATTTCTTTTACTTCATTTAAAATGTATAGCCTATATATTGGCTAACAGTAATACCAAATGTATAATGTTTTTAGAAAAATTAAAACAATATGGTTTGGAATGATATTTGAATTTTCTAAATGTCGAAAATACAGCTGCTTACAGCTGCTTGCACCTGGCGCCTCTGGTACAGCCGCATCTTCGGGCTGCAAACTCTCTCCTCCTCCGTCTTTTGACGGCCTAAGCATTTATTCTATACTTCTACATTGTGCAGCATTTGCTTGCAGTGCCCATTGTTTTTTTTAAATCTCTAGCTTTTTCAGCGCCACCTTTTTCTCCTCTTCTTTTCCTTTCCATTTCTTTGCTAAAGAAACAATGATGTTAGCTAAAATAGCTCCAACGAATTGGCTGTACCCGGAAAACGATTGATTTTTGACCAATCGTGATCTGTAAAATGGACGGTCACGGACAAGTGCACCGTTCAAGTTTACACAGGGGAAATGCCCCCACCCTTTGGATTTTGGATCGCTCCAGTTAAACAGTTGCTTGGTATTAAGGCCGTCCTCAAAGTGAGCGTAAACTATTAGGATTTTTTTTTCTTGAATAGTGGACCGGCCACTATTGGACCGGCCGTTCGGGAAATCTCCTGATGGCCAGTCCGACCCTGCCTCCATACCACCTCCATACCACTACACCGCCATACATCCATGCCACCATACCACCTCCATACCACCATACCTATATACCTCCATACCACACATCTCACTGTGTTCCTCCCCTCAACAGAGTACTTGGTTCAGTTCGAGGAGGACCGCTGGGAACCCGGGCGGTGGCAGAACTTGTCCGTCTATGAGGGCAAACTAAACTCTGTCACCCTACAGCTGTCTCCCTACCTCAACTACCAATTCAGAGTCTTGGCCATCAATGCTGTGGGCCCCAGCACGCCCAGCCTGCCCTCGTTCCGCTACTTGACCAGCGGAGCCCGTTAGTACACAGTGGGGAGAGGGCGGGGGGGGGGGGGGGGGGATTTAGTCAGATGAAACCATGTGTTGTAGTGTATTTACAATAGAGTGTTTAGCAGGAGCAGTACATGTATTACAGTGGAATAGGACAATGGTGTGTGAAAGTCTTTTGGAGAGAACTTGATCTAGAGTGTGTGTGTGTGTATGTTACAGCCCCTGATGTCATACCGGCAGGTCTAAGAGGTTGGGGCACCATGAACAATAATATGGAGATCAGCTGGGAGGTGAGACAGGGCTCAAAATGAGTCCAGTATCTATTTATTATTCAAATACTCTTTAGTATTTGCTCTGCTCTACTCTACTCCACTCTGCTCTGCTCTACTGTACTCTGGTTTACTTTACTCCACTCTACTCTACTCTTCTTTATTCTGTACTCTACTCTGCTGTATTTAGCTCTACTCTCCTCTACTGTGCCTCCATACTGTACTGTGAACCTAAGTTTTCCTCATGCCCCCCACCCCTGCCCTCAGCCCCTTCTGGACACGGAGCGCAACGGCCCCAACCTGTGCTACTTGGTATGGTGGAGGCGGAAGGATATGGGTGAGGAGTGGAGCAATGTGACCACAGCGGAGCCGAAGCACCTGGTGTCTGACACGCAGACCTACGTTCCCTATGAGATCAAACTGCAGGCCGTCAACGACCTTGGACCAGGTCCCCAGTCCAACATCATCATAGGATACTCTGGGGAGGACAGTGAGTACACACACATTAACACTTATACAGATACACACACACTTATACAGATACAAGCACACACTTATACAAATACACACACACATACTTAAAAAAATACACACGTGACAGATGCTGGTATTTTAGTCCACATATAGGTCATGGTAATTTTTACTGATCATGATCAGAGCTACACACACACTGTATATTCAAATAATGTTAAATATATATATATATATTTTTTTTTTATATAGCGCATTTCATACCAGGAGGCAACACAATGAGCTTCACATTGGGATACAAACACTTATGTTTGACACACATTTTCCAGAGGGAAGCAAAAAACCAATTCACCCATTTTGGCAAATAAAGGAGAACTGTAGAAATGATTCCCTGACCTCTCTGAAACGAGACGATCGAGCACTCTCCTGGAGAATGTGAAGTGCCAACATATTACAAAGCACACACATAGCATGAATACTATATCATAAGAAACATAACACTACAAAAAATAAATTAAATAAATACAAAATGTTACCATGAATGGTAGGCGAATATATGTGCATTAAGAATATATACATTACAAAACACACTAAGGGGTGACAACAGCAGAAGAAAACGTTTTTACAATAGAATACAAAAATGACAATGACTTTTGTTTCACGCAAGATAGCTGCTGTCCCAAGGGTATGGCAGGTTGCTACATACTTTGCAGGCAACATTTTACAGTTAGCCTTGTCTTGTTTATTTATTTTTTTACAAATGTCTAATTTGGTTTGCAAATGGAGCTCTGTCTCCACCTCTCCCTGTGAGCAGAGTGAGCACAGCCTCTCTCTCTTTGTCACCCTGTAACCTCTCTCCCCTTCCACCCAGAGCCCACAGTGGCCCCTACAGACCTGCGTTTGTCGAACGTGGACAGCACCAAGGTGACCCTGCACTGGATACCCGTCGACCCCAGCACCATACTGGGGGAGTTCAAGGAGTACCGGGTGAGAAGACCACCCCTGACCCACACCACTCCAACACACACCTAACACACACCATCCCTAACACACATGCTTCCCTGCTCCCCTCCTCCTCCTTCCCTGCTCCACTCCTCTTCCTCCTCCTCCCGTCTCTTCCTCCTAACCCTCTCCCCTCCTCCTCCCCTCCTTCTCCTTCTCCCTTCCTCCCCTGCTCCGATCCTCCTCCCCTCCCTCCTCCACTGCTCCCTTCCTTCTTTCCTCTTTTCGTGCTCCCCTGTGCCCTTCCTCCCAGGTGTACTTCTGGCGTGAGGCCAGCCTGCTGCCAGGTCTGCGGGTGAGTCAGGAGCGGAGCGTTCGAGGGTTCTACACTATGGCGGCTCAGCCCTCGGGCATCCTGAGCGACCTGATGCCCTACTCCCTCTACAGCATGTTCATGGTGGTTGCCAACCGAGGCCACGAGGGTCCGGTCAGCAACACTGTCCAGTTCCGCACCAAGGAGGGAGGTGAGGCATTCAGAGGCCACCACAACGGGAGCTGTTGGTTGTTGTTGGGGGTTAGGGTTAGGGTCATGCTCATAGCTCACTTCCTGATGCTGTTTCACTTTGTTTTCTCCCCCTCAAACACTGTCTTTCTGTATCTTTCTGCCTGTATATATGTCTCATTTTGTCTGTCTCCCTGTCTGGCTGCCTGTCTGGCTGCCTGTTTCTATGTCTGTCTGTTTCTCTGTGTCTCCCTGTATGTCTCTCTTTCTCCCTGTTTGTCTGTCTGTCTGTCTGTATGTCTCTGTCTGTCTGTCTGTCTGTCTCTCTCTCTCTCTCTCTCTCTCTCTCTCTCTCTCTCTCTCTCTCTCTCTCTCTCTCTCTCTCTCTCTCTCTCTCTCTCTCTCTCTCTCTCTCTGTGTGTCTGTGTCTCTGTGTGTCTGTGTCTGTGTCTCCCCCTCTATATCTGCCTCTCTCTCCCTTGGTCCCCTCTCCTCCGTAGTCCCAGAGGCTCCCAGGTTCTTCAAGATCATCCAGAGGAGCTCCGACACCATCCGGCTGAACTGGGACCAGCCTCTGGAGCCCAACGGCATTCTGATTGGCTACAGACTCAAGTACCATACGGGTGAGCTCTGATTGGCTGCAAACTGAAATACCAGACAGGTATCCACTTCTGATTAGTTACACACTGGCCATACCTGATACACAGATAGGATCCCTTGGAAACACCAAGATATGTGTACCACACTAAACAAAGGCTTCAGTTCACCACACCACAACATGAAGCAGCAGTTGTAAGTTGTCCCTTACAAAGCCGTGTGTGTGTGTGTTTAGTGAACGGATCGAAGGCTGGCCGCATGCACTTGGAGAGTTTTCTCCCCAATGTGACATCGTTCACGCTGCACCTGCCTGACCGCGGCACGCGCTACAAGTTCTTCCTGGCGGCGGTGACCCAGGAGGGGGCCGGAGAGGTCTATGCTGAGGAGTCGCCACACTTCTCCAACGAAGGTGAGCCTCACACACACACATACTCACGCCCCCATATATACATACATGCACACATACACATGCACATTCCCATACAGGCAAACATACACATTGTGCAAAGTACACACATTAAAACCCACTTCTGACACCACACAGAAGCAAATAAACACTTACATTCAGCACACACATTAAGGAGATATACTTAGGTCAACACACTGTTTCAGTCTGTTGCTTTGAACCAAATGGATATGGTGAATTTCTTTATCATGGTTACCGAGCAGTTAGCACTGCCCAGTCTGTACCCACCAATTGTTGTGTAACAACAAGAATACATGGTTTTCCCTGGAACTTTCTTGAGTTCTTGTACTATCAAGCCACACACACACAAAATGCGTGTGTAGACAGAAGCCCTGTCTATGAGAGATCCTGATCTGGATGGAGTCTCTGTTAACGACTGGAACCAAACATGTCAGTTGCATTCAGCCCAGTCCTAGTTCCTGTTTGTGAATACAGAGTTAGGTATTTTCAAGTCATATGTTTTTTTGGGGGGGAACTTTTTCTGGGAACTAGGTTAACTGTCTTTCGTTACCACCAGTTGACATTGTAGCTCTTAGTAAACTAGCGTTTGGTGTCCAGATTGCTCCTCCCAATGGGCCTGCTCTACATGTCCAGCAGACACTGCAGGCTTTGTGGAGGGGAGGCTGAATGCTGCATGCTGTCATAAGCCAAGAGTGGACACATACACACATTCTACTCACACACACTTAAATGTGCACATACACTCTCAGGCTCAATTCCACTCTTAGCATGCCCCTGCTTGGAAACACAATACCCCCCCCCCCCCCCCACACACACACACACACACACACACACCTGGCCCTGGTGTTCTTTTGTCTCAATGTTCTCTGCGACTCGCTCTTCCTCTCTCTGTGTCTCTCTCAGCCTCTGGCCCTTTTTCCTCTCTCTCACCACTGTGGCCTTCTCTGTCTGCCTGTCTCTCCTTCACTCCTGACAGACACCAGTTCCCTTCTTGACTACACAGGTAGATGTACCTGCACATCCTGCTTGTGTCCCTGTCTGTCCACCCTACCCTCCGCAGCTTTCTGTGTCGCCCCAGGCTGGTCAAATGACCTCTTTATGTGAAAATGTTGCAGCATGGTTCTCTACCCTTTACCTCATAGGGGTACAGTCTTAGTCCCCATTAGTCGTACAAGGAATCACCCATGGAAGTACAACTGTGGGGGGGAAACCAGGCCAGTAAATGTCCGTTTTTTGTTTTATACAGAATGTTACAACAGCAATAGCATATTTGTGACAGGTGCTGGTATTTTGGTCCGCATTTAGGTCATGGTCATTTCTTGTAGTCCTTTCATCTGTTAGATAATTAAAGTGGAGATTCTAAGCTTTCAAATGATTGATCATACATTGAAATCTGAAAATATTTGAGGATGATATGCTTGTTTGAATGGTGACACCAATTAAATCAACTAGTGCAGAACTTTTTTGTAAGATGAACTTCTCTTCCTACAGGGAGGTCTTGTGTGGGAACAATAGCTGGTTAACTCCAGCTCCACATAGCTAACAACTGTTTGGCTAAGGAAGGCACACAAACGCACACAGTTCCTAAACAGAACAGATAGATATATATTAATCTTACCCGAGTAGAAAACTGAACGTTTCATGCAGACAACAGTATTGTGAATCGTGCACATTGTTTCATTTCCATCCTGCATGTTCACGATAAACAATACTATTTGATTTAAATTGTAAATTGTCTTACCAGCAGCTATTCATAATTTGTTTAATGTAATTTGCATCCACCACAATGGTAGCAACCATATAGTGAACAAACACCACACATCTAGGTTTATGGGTGGAGGCTTGACCGAAACTCAGTGACAGTAGCCAACAAAACCAAAGATGCTAATCAAACTGAACTCCCATCACACCCCCAAAACCAAAACCTGCAAGACTACAACAATAAGCCTACTTTGCTGACAAATTATGCGTATTGAGCTCATAAAAAATATGTGTTTATTATATTGAGTGACTTCTTCAATACATAAACTTTCGTAATATGAAACAAAAAGGATAGTGGTTAAAAATGGAAGATTACCGACATGCAGACCTTTTTTCCAGCACATGTCACAATTGTGTGACTATGATTTAACATTCAGTGTAGAGACATATAGAGTTTAATGTTGAATTAAATTACATTGTAGAGAGCTTTGGAGTGTAACCAGCCTTGACTCTGTAGTCACAAGAATGAACTTCTGTCATCCTCTCCTCATCCGCCTGCCTGTCTGTCCATCTCTGGGTGTCTGTGTTGCTGTGTGCTTTCAGGGATTGAACACAGGAAGCCCAGGATCGTGTCAGAACACCTCCAGTTTACTTCCATTGTAAATTAGTTTTTTTTTTTGAGGATAGCTCTAGCAGCGGTCCCCCCTTGTGGGGGAAAGTATATTACAGCCCTATGTTCCGGCTATAACTGTAGCCCCCTTGTGGTGGTCAGTTTATTACAGCCTATACTTCTAGCTCCAACTGTAGCCCCCACCAATCCCTGATGGCGTGCCTTTTAGCAATCCAACCCCCTCCCCCCCCCCATAACCCCACCCGCCCACACACACACACACACTCATCCCCTCCGCCGTGAAGCCTGGTCTTGTGCCCTGAGTTGTCCAGAAGGAGGGAATGTTGTCCTAATGATGTGGAATGCCCTGATGAGCGGGGAGGGGTGCTCTCAACTGTGCGTGTGTGCGTGTGTGAGACAGAGAGAGGGTATGAAGGGAGATGGCAAAATGCTTGTATTAGGCTGTTTAATTGTGATATTTATTTTGTTAATTTGCCTGTTAGTTTCTGAAATAAAAAGTAAAGAAAGTCCTGTTCTCCCATTGGTTGAGTTCTACACCTGGTTAGTCCACCTGCCTTCACCCGCTCGCTTGACTACTCAATCACCCAGCATGCCTGTGCTTTTGACTGTTGAATTCTACCGCCATCCATTTTCTTCTCTCTCACAAGGCTGAGAAGCATAGCAAGCCCCTTCCTTCTCAAGGGATGGAGGAGGCAGAGTGTGTGTGTGTGTGGGGGGGGGGGTGGTACTCAGGTAAGCTAGCAATGAGAACCTGCTAGAACCCTGAACACTACTCTATTTTTCAAAAAGCAATGCTTAATGCTAACGGACAGCTTTTTTGATTGATGGGTCTGTGTCTATATAGATGCCCTCAAGCCTAAATAGTGTGTGTGTGTGTGTGGAGGGGCAGGGGGGGCTGCATGAGGAAGGATTTAGTTCATAAGGACAAAAGCACAACCTTTGTGGGATTTGGGATGCCTTCCATGAAGATGACTGTCAACATGAAGGTAAAGACAGTTGCAGCTGGTGTCCAGCAGGTCTGCAGAGGACTCGTAAGGTCCCTCAACATTTCATTCTCACAGTACAGAGGATATCTCAGAACTGGCATGACATCATACATTTCTAGCAATGTTTTGTTTGAATGCTGGAGTAATGACAGTGTGTGGCCACATGGCGCCACTGTTGGCCCACTCTCTGAGGTGGAACCTACTCTGTCTTGAGAGTTATTTGAGAATGACTCATTCTGAACAAAATGCTTTATACCAGAGGATGTGTTCATAGTAGTTTTAACTTACATGAAATTTATTTTTTGCTGCCTTGATTTTGACCTATGATTGAAATCTGCAAACCCTTTGCAAACCAATCAGCAATGCAGTTTCTGGTAAATTCCAGAACACCTCTGCTCATTGGTCGAGTGAAATTGCTATTTCTCTCTCTTTGGTCTTGATTGGTCAGTGTCAGTGTGTGGTTGACTTGTTCTATTCTACTTTTTGCCTTTAACCCTCTGCTCTCTCCTCCCTCCATTATTCCATGTAGTGGAGCCTACGGATGCCTACGTGTCTCCGACTGCCTCTCCCTCTCCTCCTCCTCCTCCTCCTGCTGCCTCCACCATCCCTCCCTCTCCTCCTCCTTTTCCTGCTGTCTCAGCCATCGCGCCCACAACTCTTACTAGCTCCGTGTTGGGTACATAGCATGCTGTTGTCCTGTCTAATCCACATTAACTCACTCTACTTTGAATATATTACTTCACATTAGTTTGTGCATTTTAAGCAAATATGTTTTTAGAGTTTTTAATTAGCACATAAAACAGAGAAACTCAACTTATAAACCTATATAAAACATTAATCTGCCTCTTGCTGCATTATCCAGGAGAAGCAGGACTGTGGCTGTGTGTCAATACAAACATTAGCCCTTTTTAAAGTCTCCTCTCTGTAGAGATGGGAGAGGACACCACCTGTATTGGAATGCAGCCATTTCTCTCATTCCTCCGGACCCATTTTTGAAGTTCTCTAAACTGTGGAGAGTGGGTCCCTAGCTCACTATCTCAAACAGGTTTGGGATCCATTCTTCTGCCATTGACTCAAGGCAGGAAGTGGATTGAAAGTCAACTTGAAACTTGAAAAAAAGAGTAATGCATAGCCACATTTTAATTCAGGACTTCTGGATTGTGAATGGACCCCAAACCTAACCTTAGGGTGCTCCCTTAGAGTCAGTGCAAATCTACAAATGTGTGTGTGGGGGTGTGCATGCATGTCTGTGTGTCTGTGTGTATGTGTCTGTGTGTGTGTGCTCACCACTGTTGGCCCACTCTCTGAGGTGGAATATACTCTGTCTTCAGAGTGATTTGAGAATGATTTATTCTGGCACAGAGGATGTGTTCAAAGTAGTTTCATGAACTTAGACATTTTGCTGCCTTGATTTTTGCCAATGATTGAAATCTGCATATTTTGTAAACCAATCATTAATGCTGTCTCTGAGAAATTCCAGACCGCCTATGCTCATTGGTCAATTGACGTTACTATTTCTCTCTCTTTGGTCTCGATTGGTCAGTGTCAGTGTGTGGTTGACCTGTTTTATTCTACTTGTTTGTCTTTAATCCTCTGCTCTCTCCTCCCTCCCTCCCTCCCTCCCTGCAGTGGAGCCTACGGATGCCTATGTGTCTCCAACTGCCTCTCCCTCTCCTCCTCCTCCTCCTCCTGCCTCCACCATCCCTCCCTCTCCTCCTCCTCTTCCTGCTGTCTCTGCCATCGCGCCCACAACTCTTACTAGCTCCGTGTTGGGTACATATCCTGCTGTTGTCCTGTCCAATCCACTTTAACTCACTCTACTTTGAATGTATTACTTCACATCAGTTAGTGAATTTTAAGCAAATACGTTTTTAGAGTTTAGATTTTGCTAATTAAATAAGAGAAACCGACATTCATCGGCCTCTTGCTGCATTTTCCAGGAGAAGCAGGACTGTGGCTGTGTTTCAATACAAACATCAGCCGTTTCAAGCGTCTCCTCTCTTTATAGAGATGGGAGGGGACACCACCTGTATTGGAATGCAGCCATTTGTCTCATTCCTGTGGCCAAGATGCAAGAAGCCCCATTTTTGAAGTTAACTAAACTGTGAAGAGTGGGTCCCTAGCTCACTATCTCAAGCAGGTTTGGGATCCATTCTACTGCCATTGACTCAAGGCAGGTCGTGAATTGAAACTCAACTTTTAAAAAAAGAGTGAAAATAAATAGCCTAATTTTTAGTCAGGATGTGAATTTCGATTGACTTCTGCCTTGTGAATGGACCCCAAACCTAACCTTAGGGTGCCCCCTTAGAGTCAGTGTATATCTACAAATGTGTGTGTGTGTGTGCATGCGTGTGCGTGTGTGCATGCGTGATTGGGTATGCATGGATATGTGTGTGTGTGCGTGTACGTGTGTGTGTGTGTGTGTGTGTGTGTAGTGGCCCCAGGAAGGGGGATCTGGAATCTGACGGTGGAGCCTAACAGTAACTACGCTAACGTCAGCTGGAGACACGACTTCCCCGCCGACAGCAGCGAGTTTGTGCTAGAGTTCATACTGGAGAGTAAGAACCAGACCCAGTTTGAGCATCGTTGTTGTTTTTATGCTGGACAGTCAGAACCCGAACCCAGAGTTGGTCCTAATCACCCCAGGCTGGATGATTAGAACCAGACCCAGACATGTTTTAGGGTTGGGGAAAGACAAATGTCATTTAATCTTGACAGCTAAAGTTTTAGTTTTTGTAAGCTTGTTTCATTGCTGTCATTCCGTAACTTAAAAAGTATTAAATATTACCAAATGGAATGTAATGCAATGAAACAAACAAAATCAAGTTTTTTCTTTCTATGTACATTATATGATACGTTTGGCGGTAAAGCCAACAGCCTAAAACCCTCCTAAGAAAAATTATCTTGAAGAGCTAACTGGATTTTCTGAAGGGAACATTCTAACCCTAACCTGCAGCTGACAATTACAGCCACTGGAATTCAAATAATTTAAAATGACACTTTGCTTTTGAAAATTACTCTTTCATACAATGCAGAACATTCTCATTGCTATTTTATAAAGCTCTTATCAGCAAGGAGGTCATTTTTGACAAACTCTCCCACTTTGGCTCCACCTCTGTAAGAACCAGGGTTGTGTTACATACAGTATACCATCTTGATTACGATCAAACTGGCTTTCCCTGGACGCAAAAGTGTGCAGTATATTCACTGTCATTTCAGCTGAATAATTAATGTTCTTTCATCTGCGTTCCAGTTTCAATTACACTTTGGTGGCAAGATTCGGTTTCTATAAAATCCCCTTACTGACAGGTTTTGTTTAAATGAAATGAAACTATCTACCTCTTTACTCCCCTACACCTTGGTTCTCATAAATAGTTCCTTTCAGTAAATCTTTTGTGAGGCTTAACAAGAAATAAAAAAAGCTGTAAGAATAACAAAGGTGAAGCCACAGAGAAAAAGGGAGAAATAGAGAGTTTGTGAAAGGAGAGAGACATGAGAATGAGAGGGAGACCCCATCTGGAAAGGGTATTCTCCTTTGTCAGGGAGATATTTCATTATGAAAAACATTCCCCCAGATGTGGAAGTCCTTTCTTTTCCAACGATAACTGGAAACCAAGGGCAGGGTTGTTAGGCCAGCATCTATTGTTCAAATAATCACTCAGAATCACAGAGAAAGAGAATGTCTCTACACTACCTGCTTTAGGTTTCAAGTACAAAGATAGTAGGATTTATTTGTTTGTGTGTGTCTCGTCAGTCCTGTCTCATTGAAGGGGTTGATGTTGAGACACACAAACACATCTGGCACTTTTCAAAACATATTTTCTCCCAAGAAAGCTACCATATGTCTATCTCTCCTAATATTATTGCTCTCTCTCTCTCTCTCTCTCTCTCTCTCTCTCTCTCTCTCTCTCTCTCTCTCTCTCTCTCTCTCTCTCTCTCTCTCTCTCTCTCTCTCTTTAAAATAAACCTGTGTATATTATATCACCATATAACAAATGTTCATGCTATGCACCTACTGTATGTGTTTGTCTGGCTGGCCCCCTTTGGCTTTTTGATTGGCTGTTGGATTGCTCAACCCCACAAACCGCTTCCCACTTGGGTCAATGTTTGCTTGCCCTGCTATCCATGTTGCCTGTGTTCATCACGTAGCTCAGGGGGGGAGGGGGGGTTATGGTTTGGTACCAGGTTTTAAATTGTTAATGTGAGTGAGCGTGGGTGATCTGATGAGTGTAAACCCCCACTGGTTGTGCGTGTGGGGGGGCCCTGACTGACCAATAACGTCTGGTTCCTCTGGTCAGAACTTACTCATTGTATATGTTACACACTTTACACATGTTATGTATGGATGAGAGGCATGATCTACACGTGATCTACCGCTCCTAATGCAGTGCATTCTACTGGTAGGCTTCACTATTCTTGTTACACTGTCATTCATAAGGACTGTGCAGTAGGCTGTGAAATAAATGGATCAACATGTACTTTGTATGTACTTACACTATGGAACAGGCTCATACACATACAGTCATCTGAGACCAATAAGAGTGAGGCTGGCTTCAGCCATGTGCTGTAGCAGAGAGCTCAGCGGTGAAGACAGCTTTAAAGGTCCCTGCATGTTTCACACATGTAGTGCATGTGTGTTGTAATTACAAGGCAACAAGGACCCTCTTTTTTTAGACTTGGATTTTATGATAGATTTTCCATGACAGACTAAAGACAGTATGACTAAACAAAGACTTGGCTATTGCACAAATGAGACAAGCCATTGGAAAGAGGTAGGGGGGGGGGGGGGGGGTTGCATGCACAAGATCATACATCAACACAGGCTATGCTCCAACACATATATATATATGTTTACTTATTTTATCATTTTAATAAATATTTATAAATAGTAAAGTGTAACCACAGAGACTAAATAACATGTTAATTGTTCTTGACCGCCACGTGCGTAGAGGAACCAGTGCTATCCAGTGTGAGGCTGAAGCAGCAAATACTCAGTGCACAGCACAGTGCAGTTAATAGAAAACATATGTTCTTGAAGAAAGGTGCTCCTAGCAGCAGCCTTGTGATGTCTCTTGTTGCTCTCAAGGATAGTGGATCCGTCTCCCTATTTAGACACTCACAAACCTTTTTTTCATAACTTTTTATATAAACCCTAGCTTGAATGTAGTGATGCTTTGGGAAGCAGAGTATGGTCAGCATTCTTTGCTTGCCTTGGTGTTGAGACTGTGTTGGATGCTGACAAACAAGCAGTGCCAGATGGCCTGGATCAGCCTTCTTCTTGGTTCAAAGATCGTTCGCCGGCATGGTGCATGATGTCACCAGTTTTGCGTTACCCCTTTCCTGCAGCCATTCCGAGTCATGCCCTAAGCTTGGCAGTGTCATGACCAACATGTCTTTTCTATCGAAAGACACTGTGCTTCAAAACAACGCTGTGTTTTTGTCAGAATAGAAAGATGATTGTGGGGTTTCTGGGTAATTGGATGTAGTGGAAGAAAGATCACTCTGCTACCCAACATAATCACACATAATGATCCATTTAAATTCAAACTTTTAGAGAGAATGTAGCCCTACAGAGGCCAATTGTCTTCAGAGTTTTGTAAAACTTTGATGTCCACCATATTACTGTTGCATATTACCTGCTCCCTATAACACTGCTTTCCCTGGACACAAAATGGCCACTTTTTTAGATTAGTTTCTCTGGAGAATTATGCCCTGGGAGAAAATAGTGTACAAAAATATATTGTAACCGGGGAATATTAGCTGAAGGCATGTACCTTAAAGTTCTGTACTGCTTTCATTATCTATGAACGTTTTTTCCAAGAAAATATTACACACTTTCATTAGCTAACTTTTGCCTTTGAAAAGACCCTCTAAAGTTTGGGTAGAGACAGTCGTACAGCTGTACTGTAGTCTCAATCACCCCAGAAGCCCCGTCATCTCATGGAAACAAAACACAACACTCAGCTGAGCATGATCGTGTCATGACCTCCTGTTAGCCCCGTTTCTGCCACTCCCCCGGAGTGTGACGGACGCCTCTCTTGTGTCTCCAAGGCAACGAGACAGTGAAAAGCATACGTGTGAAACAGCAGTCCCACGTTAAGCTGGCAGGGTTGATAGAAGGGGCCAAGTACCGTCTGCGAGTGTACTCCCACGCGCACCACAGCATCAGCAGCAAACACATCACCTTCGAGACCAGCGCAGGTGAGACCACTCCTGGCCAGGTGAGAAGAGATCGTCCCTGGTTGCACTAGGGCGCCACCATGGCTAACACAGGGCCATCTCGCCTGCAAGGTGGCCTCACTGCAAACTAGAAGGTTTCTCTTCTAGCTGTTTATTCGTCCAATGACTGACTTAGCACAAAGTCAATGCAACAGCAACGGTAGTTGTACCTTTTACAACCTAACAATTTATATAAAGCTTCCCCCCCCAACCTTAAAAGAGAAATGGAAAAGTACTTTAATAGTTTGCGATTGCCATTTGGCTTGAGGTGTAAATGTTTTCTGATTCTGAAAATGTCAGTTGTAACTTCTTGATTATCTCCAGATCTACAGACACAGTTTGAAGCTGGTAACGATGGATTTGAATTTAAGAGTTACTTACTTTAGTCAATGTAGTGCAATGTGTGTGTATACATAGTATAAAATATAGGGTTTGGTCATAAATGGGTCATAAATATACTCTATATGTTTATGAATGTTAACATGAATGTTAAAATCCAGCCTTAATTAGATGTTTATATGGATCTCGTACTTTTGCCTGTACCTGAACTGATAGCCGACAGAAGTTTTCTAGTTAAATGTGTTGCAAGTAGACAACTGTTTTCAACTGAATGACCCATACAACTGTAGTAGCCTATGCTTCTGGACCCTGGTGAAAATGTTCCATTGTTCACCCAGGTGTTTTATCCTTTATCCTTGTTATATTTGTTATGTTATAAATAAATATGTAATATTACCTTTTGTTTAGGATAAATGCGCCAGAATTGTTATAACGAACCCAACTCTCTCACATCAGGCACTGATGGTAATGAAGATGGAATGTTCATTGTGGATTAACAAAGAGGAATACCAATCTGGGAATTGTTGCCTTCTGTTTAAGGAACATTATTGCAGTGTGATTACTGTGACGTTGAACATTGTTGGATATGGACAGATTGTCTGATTGTTAGCGATGACTCATCTGGGTCAGAAAACAGTCTCATTACATTGTCTCTCTCTTTCCCTTCCTGTTTGTGTCCTATCCTTCTCTCTACCGTGTGTGTGTGTATATCCTACAGCCTACAGTAAGGACCAGGTGGACATAGCTACCCAGGGCTGGTTCATAGGCCTGATGTGTGCCATCGCCCTCATCATCCTCATCCTCCTCATTGTGTGCTTCATTAAGAGGAGTCGTGGGGGCAAATATCCAGGTATGAGTCAAATATCCAGGTATGAGTTGAATACACAGGTACGACTTAAGGACATAAGTTTAATTTGAAGTCAGATGCATTTTGAGACCTGACTCTTATTTACTTGCATTTATTTGTTTGATTTACATGTTATTTACTTGTGTTTGCTTGTCTTATTCACGTGTGATCCACCTCACACCTTAGTGCGAGACAAGAAGGACCTGGCTCTGGACCAGGTGGATCAAAAGGAACACGACGGCTCATTTGACTACCAGTAAGTTTACTCACCTGCACAGTAACACCTCAAACACAGCCAGAATGTTGAGCAAAGACCTGTTGTACTTTTGGGGGAACGACTCTTTAAATACTAATTTGTTTGTGGGACTTGAGGCTATGAGCTGACCCAGTCAGGTTCAGAATGTGTATTATGTTCTGATATGAGAAAGGTGATGTTTGGTGAAGGTGAAGTTTTCTAATATTGATAATTTATTGTGGACTGATTATATAAACTTGCAGGGGAGGTCAGAAGTTGTGTGTATTACTGTGTATTAGTATGAATATTTGGTGAGTGATTTGTCTTCCGCTCCTTTCAGGTCCCACTGAACTCTGTGGCCTCATTCTCATCTCTGTCCTTCTAAAGTGATTCACTCTTAAACCTCCTGTCTGTGGAAATACTAACATGTAGCATAGTCAAATAATCTCATCATTGATCCTGCTTCATTTTAACCCTGTCATGGTGGTTACATTGGCAGGTACTATGTAATTATGATCTTAGAACACATTTGATATGCTGTCTCAGTATACAGATTTTTACTGATTTTATGAAAATTACTAGATACATTTACACACTTATGATTCACAATACCCAACTTTGCAACAGACACTACTTTACTTCGAGAAGTCGCCCACTGTTTGTGATGGTGCTATCAGTTTTCTCATGCTAAGGCACAGATGGGTAAAAGAACCCTCGGGACCCTCAGCACTACCCTTGCCATGGTGATTATTATGGGCTTTAACACATTAACTCAAGTGCCACCTGTGCTCTCACATTGACCTCCATGTGTGTTGGTCAATCCCTAACTATTTTCTTTCCTGAAGCATATGTGTCTAATAAAACATTTAGGGCGGACACTAAACCTAGATTTAATAAATAGGCCATACAATTAGGTTAACAGGATTTTAGAAAATCTAAATGATCTATCCAGACAAATAAACAGCTTAAATGCTATCTTTTTTAAATAACGTGTAATATGTTAAATAAGATTAAAACAATATTAGTTAGTATACACGAGATGATAGGTGTTAAAGAAAGCTTTTTATGTCAGGCCGCCTGAGACACTGACTAGAATCCTAGACTATTTGTAATAGAGGCTATTGTCAGGCTGTTCAGGCAGCTGTTATACAGACCTCTGTGTGTGAGTCAACCCTCTGACTCAAACTCAAACTACCAGCTCTACTGTCATCTCCAAGCTCTGTTTCCTGATACTTACCCTTTTTTCCTACAGGGAAGGTCATTGCTAAGCTCACACTCTCTCATGGCCTCACTAGCACTGGCACTAATCCCCCTGTGTCCACTCAACTGTGTGTGTTTGCATCACCTGGAGGACACCTCTCCTTCCTTCTTCCTCTACTTCCATCTCATCCCCTCTATGCTCCCTCGCTCTCTCTCCTCTCTTTCTTCTCTCTCTCTCTCTCTCCTCCCTGTCTCCTCTCTCTCTCCTATCCTCACGTCTTCTCCCTCTCTCTTCCCTCACGCTGAAATGGGTCGTCTGTCCATGACAGGAACGAAAATGAGAACGAAAACGAAAACAGGTACTTTGGTTTTTGGCACGGCATCCCTCTCGCCTTGCGCATGACAAGGGGGCAGAAGCCTTACCTCCCACAAGCTGGGGGCGGGACTGGGGGGGGGGGGGGGGGGGGCTTGGTCAGAACATGGGTGGTATGGACGTACTGCAAGGTAAGAGATATAAGATAATACTGTAGCTATGTAGTTCTCAGGGGTGTCAAACAGAACTGTAGAAAAGGTATGTTTATCAAAGCTCCACAACATGTTTGTTCTGGCCTTTCTATCTCTGGAATCAGTAACTGGTTTCGTAGCACATGCACATGTGCACACTGACGGGGTGGGGGGTGTTATAGCAGCAACCAATCAGATTTGGGGGTTTTGGGACTGCCAAACATGCGCAATGTTGTTGAGACTCAATCTTTCAGTTTGTTAATGTCATTTTAGACAGTCACCTGGAAGAACTGTTGCTTCATGATTGATACAATAGCACCTGATTGATTCTA
Organism: Thaleichthys pacificus; assembly: GCA_023658055.1. Lineage (NCBI taxonomy): Eukaryota > Metazoa > Chordata > Actinopteri > Osmeriformes > Osmeridae > Thaleichthys > Thaleichthys pacificus. The sequence continues at coordinate 19,600,756 of CM042868.1, forward strand.
GCAGTTGGCAGAATAGAGCCCGGCTATTGAGTTGGAAACCTTCCCTCATGGATTTGAGCTTGGGGTCTTCTCTTTCTCCTCCCCAGGGAGCTGCAGCCCTCCTCAGGCAGTCAGTCCCAGGTTAAGAGCCTTAAGCAGCAGGTTAAACCAGGCCAGGCCACCCTTGGTTAGTCAGAGCTTTAAGCTGCAGGTCAAACCAGGCTGAAGTCTTCGGGCATGCATCCTGTATTGACCCTGCCTTCTTTTGTTAGCTCTACAGCACATCTGCTACGTCCAAAGTGGAAATAACAACCGATAATGATCTTACTGGTCCGGCTAGCCAGGGGCAGCAGATCATGCAGCACTTCAGACAAAAAGTTTGGCAATCAAGATGCTGTAGAAACACTGGGCTAATATCAGCTGCAGGCTCAGCTGCAGGCTCTGACATTCAGATGCAGTGAGTGCATTAGCATTCAAGGCTAAATGGAATGGGCAGTGCATTAGAAACAACTCATTCTTTTTTTGAGTGGCAGTAGGTTGAAGGAAGTGCATATTCCCAGGTATCAAGGCAGAGTTATCACCGTGATCTGCTGCTCTAATATAATGGGCCTCTGCCGATCAAAAAAAAAGCTTTCCGTAACAGGTAAATATGCTCAGATTAGTGGACATGCCCACTTTCTATGAGATATTGAGTGCCGTCCAACCGTGAAATGTCGAGCCTGTCATGGATCAGAGATCCGCTTCCTACATAGGTGCTGCTGTGATCCTGAAGACGATGTCATCAGCAAAGGCAGCCGAGGTTCCAGAACCTCTTGTTCTGAAGAGAAAACATGTCCCCCTTCCTTCTCTCACCCCAAGAGGTTAATTGCTTTTTTTTTGCTTGTGAGCTGACCTTTAAAGACAAGCAAGGTGAACGATTGCAAGGGCAATCAATTTGGGCAGAGAGGCAGGGAAGGGTAAAAGAGGAGTATTTGTGTTTGGTGCCGTTTGACACCCCCGAGAAGCTAAATTAGGGGGGCAGAGCAAGGAGAGAAGAGGTTTACCAGGACATGAATCATAGCCGGCGTATGATCTGTCTTTCCTTTCTTTGGTGCGGTGTTGTGCTGGGGATGTCCTGGCCCTTCCTTAGCTGACACAAGAGATGCATGTGCTGTTTTCTCTCTTAACTGTACATCCCTTTTCCTTTTCTTTTTTGTTACCCTAATGTTACACTTGTTTTGTTAAATGTTTGGTACCATAATGTTACACATTCTTTGTCATTAGTCTCCTGTTAAAGATGTGTCATAGTTTAAGTGTGGATGTGAATTTGTGAATACCCAAATGTGAAAACACTAACCATACATTTCAAAATGTCACACTTTTAGAGTATGTAATGTATAAATAGATTGTACACATCTCCCTACAACCCCCCCCCCCCACACACACACACACACACACACACACACACACACACACACCATCACGACCACACATACACACCACCACTCACACACAAGCACGCATATAGAATATCTCCCAGTGTGAGTTGATTCAGTCTTGTCTATTTTGATCACTTCTGTTCTGTTCCACCTCACCTTATGCCTGGATCCTTTCTTTCTTTCTTTTTTTCTATAAGTCAAAAATCAGGGTCCCTTGAAAGGTATGACGGGAGCAATGTCTCCCCCCTCTCCCAGCACAATTATGTTCTAACCTCCCCTTAATATGCATAACGCTCCAAGTTCTTTGCATTGCGTTTTAATCGATCAACACAGTCTCCTCCAACTATCACTATACATGAATCACTTACAGTATGACTCGTATCAAGATCATCGGTTACTAGTGAACCAATTTTTTTAATTCAAGATGTTCCAACCATGTACTCATCTCATCTACAAGACTCTGATAAAGCCATTCATCTTGAAGGTGGAAAGTATCAACCCACTGAAGTTGACATTTCTCTAATCTATTGTTATTTGAATTGCATCCAATGAGAACCTTTGATTGATCTTTAAAAAATCTATCAAAACATTCTATGATCCTATCACAATAAAGACATCTTGCCTCAGACACATAGCTGAGACATGTAGCTGAAACACATAGCTGAGACATGTAGCTGAGCAACGTAGCGGAGAGAAACGTAGTAGAAAGACACGTAGCTAAGACACGTAGCTGAGACATGTAGTGAGACACTTAGCTGAGACATGTAGCTGAGACACGTAGCTAAAAGACATGTAGCAGAGACATGTAGCTGAGACATGTAGCTAAAAGACATGTAGCTGAGACATGTAGCTGAGACACGTAGCTAAAAGACATGTAGCTGAGACATGTAGCTGAGACACATAGCTAAAAGACATGTAGCTGAGACATGTAGCTGAGACACATAGCTAAAAGACATGTAGCTGAGACACTTAGCTGAGACACATAGCTAAAAGACATGTAGCTGAGACACTTAGCTGAGAGACATGTAGCTGAGACATGTAGCTGAGACACGTAGCTAAAAGACATGTAGCTGAGACACTTAGCTGAGAGACATGTAGCTGAGACATGTAGCTGAGACACGTAGCTAAAAGACATGTAGCTGAGACACTTAGCTGAGAGACATGTAGCTGAGACACTTAGCTGAGAGACATGTAGCTGAGACATTTAGCTGAGACACTTAGCTGAGAGAGTTACATTCCCTGAGTTGCTTTCCACACCTGGACTCATCTCTCAAATGATCATCTAATCAGATAATTGAATCATTTTCAAGCCTGCACTCTCATTCTGAAGACATATTTAATAGAGAGAAAAGCTTCTTCTTCCAGCCCTCTGACTCACTAACATCTCTTGGGCGATACGGTCAAAAAACTAAACCTGGCAAATCCGACACTGAGGCAGCCTTTTTTCTAAGTCTTATTTAAGATGTATTTAATTACGAGTATAGATGTCATCTCAAAGCTTTGTCATGGCACTAAGGCATAGGGCTGTCCAAGCGATTTAGTCCTGATACACTTTTTCAGAAGATATTGAGCTGTGGCTCGAGTTTCGTATTTGCCAGCTGCTATACAGCTCACCGTATGGCACAATCCAGCTCAGTGAATTTGAGGGTTGCTAACAAATAAGTCAGCTTCAAGCTATGCTCACAATAAACACAATCATTCCACCTTTTTTAGGTGTCTGCACAGACCTGGTATGGTTCAAGGTAAACTTTCTCGCATTTATAATATGTGCCTCTTTAGTGACAGTATGTTAATCGATTAAAACATGAAGCCCTTTTTCCCGTGCAGTTGTCCAGTTTATTTTCATCTCTTGACATTAGTTGTCAAGAGTCATGTAGTCATGTAGCTTTAATTTTTTTCTCGACTCAATCTTTTCTCTCTATCTATAGATTTGTCTGTGTGAGTCTGTCTGTCTGTCTCTGTTTGACTGTCTTTCTAACTGTCTGTCTGTATGACTGTCTTTCTAAATGTCTTTCTTTCTCTTTCACTTACATGTGAGACTGATCTATCTCAGAAATGACTTGAACTTTTTACTAAGCAGATTTTGATTCCTGCATTTAATTGATTGTTCGTGTTCAGCAGTGCTAACACTCTGTACAGACTCAAGTCCAGTACAAGTCCAGATAATTGATGATCTGGCATTGAGCATGCACTTAGCCATGACCAATAATCAACTTCAGTTATATTCTAAGAAGACTTGGATACATAAATAGTTTCGCTATGACATGGAACACAGCTGAACAAGAGACTTAAAGACGGTCTGGAAAAACACAATAACCTTTTTCAAGATGCAAATGAACATTTTAAAACATGATGAAGCAAACTGTTGAAGAGCTAAACTTGCATCCCTTTGTTACATTTCCTTGCTGTGGAAATGCCTCTCTGCTACTTGCTACTTGCCTGTTCTAAGAGTCTAGAAAAGTAATGCTGGTCGATAGCTCCCGACCCCCTCATGCATGGAGATTCTCTAGCCACAAGGCGGAGCAGAGGTTGAAGACAAGGGCCATGTTCTGAATTGAGAGAAACAAATAGCATCCAATGCTTTTTGCACAAATCGACAAAAGCTTGCAATGCTGCGATTTGGGTAGAAGCAGGGGAGTTAACTGCTATGCGCTTAAATAAGTTAAAAACTTTCATGTCAGAATATGGTCCCAGTAGAGCAGCATGAGTATGAGAATGCACAATTTGTCTGCAGGTGAAAGGTGACATACTGTCCACTGTCTCTCCAAGAGAGAGGGAGGTTGCCTCAAAAGCTGGGCAGTATTTGAGCTGGGCTTAGATCAGCAAGCTGCTATGCACTCTGATGGAGTATTAGTTTTTTGTTACTACAGTTGAAGGCATCTGTTGTAGTATGTGTGTGTGTGTGTGTGTGTGTGGGGGGGGGGGGTGTTCAAATGTTGTCTTTTATGGTGTGCTTGTCTTCCAGTCCGCACAGGCCTGAAAGACCGCGGTCTAGCTTTAGACGCGTCAGTGAGCTACTAACCCCCTCCAGAACCTCACTCCATTATCTGTGTACAATTCCCAGAACACCTCTATCCCTCTTCCCCCATCCCCCATCTACCCCAACCCCCCATCCCTCCTACAAATGGGACGGTAAGGTATTTTATCCTCACTGACAATGTTACTGCGGCCACAGTAACTAACCTCTGACTTCTCTTGCCCCACCTCCCTTCCGTGTTGCAGCAGTGACGAGGACAACAAGCCTCTGCAGGGCAGCCAGACCTCCCTGGATGGGAACGTGAAGGAGAGCGACGACAGCCTGGGCGACTACGGCGAGGGTGGAGACGGCCAGTTCAATGAAGATGGCTCCTTCATCGGCCAGTACACCGTGAAGAAGGACAAGGAGGAGACAGAAGGCAACGAGAGCTCCGAGGCCACTTCCCCGGTCAATGCCATCTACTCGCTAGCATAGCGTCCCACCACCACCCTCCTCCACAACCCTGGGGTAAGGCCCCAACCCTAGGGACAAGAAAGGCTCTCTAGAGGATCAAACCACACACACACAGAAATACATATATACACACATGTATTTAATGCCTACACACATTAAACACACACAAACACCTTTGGACTGCCACAGTTGGGGAAGATACCATTTCTCAAATCCGGGGAGGAATGGAACAGAATGGAAGTTATCAGATGGCAAAAGCCAAAGCCTTGTCTCCTCTTTTGTTTGGGCTCTGAGGTGAAGCTTTGAAATCATGAACTGTGCCAGTTTTCCGACCTTCCTCTCCTCGTCTCACCACACAGACTTGCGTGTGCCTAATGGGAAGCTTACCGATTTAAAAGATGGAGGCAACCGTCTTAGAGAATTATTTTCAGTATTCTTTGTTCTGAACATCCTTGGCTTCCTCTGGCCCCCACTGTACTTACCTAGTCCACCTCCCCAGTAATACACCTCTGTGTCTGTAGCCACATCCCAGAAAATGACGACACAGACACCCCGTCCCCGTCCCCGTCCTGTAACATATCAGCTTTGAACCACCAACTAAACAGGATGTCGGCAGATATGTTTATCATATTGATATTTCCGCAATGAGAGATCGTTTTTTTCACAGCTGGTAGATGAGTCATTAAATATGTATGCTGTCAACATAAACTGGCACACCTTTTAGTGCGCTGCAAAACTATGCACTACCACCTTCCTGTTTGTTCATTTTTTGGTTAGTAAAACACTTTTTTCTTTTGGATTCTGACTTCTACAGGCAAAGAAAAAACTACTGCTTAATGAACTGCTATCAGTCCCTTGCCTTTCTGGTGTGGTAGAATATTCACCTCAAATCTCACAGTGTACAGTACAGATATTCTAAATGGCCTTTGCTACAGTAAAGCCATTCCTGCCACTAGCTTTTTTATAGTACCAACATGTACTGTGTCAGTTATAAATGGCATCTAAAAGATACAAATTTGACAGCATGGTAGTATTTTAGTGCAAGAGACAGAAGGGAAGTAGATAAGGGCAGTTTTGCTTGAGAAACTAAAAGATCACAGCCCATCTGTGTAGAGTAGCTCTATCTGTCCATCTCTTTGGTCTCTGTCTGTTGAGCCTCCTTCCTGGTTAGCATGGCTGCTATCCTGTTAGCTTGATTGGCACCTCTTTCCTTTGCTAGATGTGTACATGATCATGTAATCACAGTAATAATGACAGAAAAAATGCTGGTCAAGAGTCCTTGAAGGCATCATTTGGTAGCATGGAATCATGGTTGGCAATCAGGAACTTTGACACAAAAAGCCCATTAATAAGAAACACTTCTGTTGATCAGTTTTTGTCCAGATATTTTACCAAAAAAAGGAAAAGAAAATAAGAAAGAAAATGTGTTCATTTTCTGTCTGGTCTGTCCATCTTTTCTATTAATAGAGTTTGTCAAGAAAATCTAAAGTAGTTTCACCAATTAACCTGTAACTGGAGAATTAGGTTGCTTTTTAAAATAGTTTTTTCTGTTGCAAAGGTCCTTGTATTTCGCCTCTAACTCAGTAAAACATACTTATATGTATTCACCTGCACTATTTAATTCAAAATCAAATAAATCGTAACAATTGATGATTAGCGTGCGGGGATCCAATTTAATTGCATATATTTAATTTATATTTCTATGTATTACATTATGTGGATTGTATTCCTAAATTAGTTCTTGTTTTATTACTTATTGTGCACACACGACAGACTGGTTTGGTTACATCAGACCACATCAGTACTAACTTTGAAAGCCACAATTGATCTTACCTTAGCCTGTTAGATGAAACAATGTATTGAAGACACATACAACACATCTTTGTGTGTATTGGCCTTTCTGCTGTAAACTAACAAATTGACTGTCACCATTAATTAAAGAGGTCATGTTTATCTGTTTGTTGTGCTACTCTTCTCGTGTTCATGTTGTATTACTGGTTTTCCATTTTGGTATTAGATTTTATTATAACATGGCAAATACATTTAATATATCTCTTTATTTATTTATCAAACACGTATATGTTGTATCTCTGTAAATATTTATTCAAATTATCTGCAAAAAAATGAAAATGAACTACAATCTGTATCCACGAAGCGGACGTGACAGGCGCAGATGGAACGCACCAAGCGCATCTGTAATCTTGTCAGTTAGCTTTGAGTAAAATTTGCACCCTTGAATCGTTCCATGTTACCCCTTGCTTTGACATTGTGTCCTTTTGTATGTGACACATCACTGGTCACACTATGGATTGGAATATATGTTGTGGAAGAGGTATACCTAAATAAATAAATAGATTCTCTACGATGTAAATAATACATAAGTGCTCCTAAACTGTTGTAGCATTCTGCACACATCTGCTTTAAGCATCAGAACAAAATTGCATACCTTTTAATCAAGTAGCTAATTGTCTCCTGGTGCAGTTCTTTAAAGTGGTTCCATCTCAAGACTTCCTCTTAAGGCTGCACAGACTCAGGCACCCATCATGCCTTTCACCTAACATGCCTGCTGGTCCACTTCTGGCACTGTGACTGGCGGAAATTTTGAAAAAGATTCACTTTGCCTGTGCTTTTTCTCCCTTGCAGATCTCATGTGCTGCCTTCAATCACATGTAAACATTGTCACCAACCTCATTGTTCAATTCCTCAATTTCACCTTAACCTCAAAGCAATATCCTAGTTCTATGTTTTATCTGATGTTTAGTGTTAACCAACCGTGACCTCGAGGTAGTAATGCGCCATGCAGACTAACACACAGACACAGGGGCTGGGCACTGAGCCACAGCTCAGCCCCTCTAGCAAGGTTGTGTTCCAACTAGTAGAAGAGTTAGCAGGGAAAGAGTCTTTACAACATGGTGTAAACAAGATGTTCGGATTGATCTGAATTGTAGCCTTGACAACCTGAACTGGTGTGGAACCCCAACCCTTACTTTCCCTGATGGCCTTTTACTTTCCTACCTGTTGCATACATGCATATTTTCTGAAACAATGCTTTTTAATATCTGAGGTGCATTATGAGTCCTTCTATTGTGTTTGCACTGTGTAGACACTGCTCAAGCCTCCTTTAGCAAATTTTTTGGGGACTCCCCAACTCACCATTGGGGGACATACAAAATAACAGGCTGTGCAGTTCACTACTTTCTGTTCAACTGGTTTCATGTACATGCTGAAAGAAAGGCATAGCCTACCATACGATAAATGTGCAAATCGCAAATTACAAACATTTGAGCTTGGTTATTGTTGCAGATTCTTCCTTATTTGAATATTTTTTTCAATTTGTATTTGACCTCATTCTTTTTGAACAATTTTTGTGTATGAAAAGCAGCTGGTCAGTCTTACTTCTACATGCAAAATAACAGCTTTTGTAAGCTACATCTAATGAAAATTAAAAAATGCATAATATATTCACAGTGTATGATGAGATGTTGCAACTTCTGCTAGAGACGCCTTCTTTATAGTAAAGCTATCTCTTTTTCTCTACTTCCTGGCTTCATGTCTTCCTTTGTCCATGTTTGTTTGTTGTTTAGCAAATATGTTCTTTCAATTTGTTTGTTATAAATAAATCTGGTAGATTTACTGGCTTTATATGTTACCCAACCACACATTTTATGATCATGATCAGTTCAGTCAAGACATTCTTATTGTTTTAACACTTTATTGCAATGGGTAGGTTTGTCTTTGGTGGTGTGGTTCTATCTAATGCTGGGTACACACCACAAGATAATCAGGCTGATTTGGGGCCGATTTCCCCCTTCCGACAAACCTATGTAATGTTCCGACAATCCTAGGTATTGTCCCGATTATCTACATATTATTTTATCAGATTTTCCCTTGGTGTGAGGTGTGTTAAGAGTGACCGAACTTGCTTGGAAGAACGTCGGAACCAACCCGATCGCGAATCGTAAATATTCAACATGTTAAAAACGTGTTGTGCAGAACCATATATAATTTATAACTCTGATCAAAACAGTACAGTAGTTTGGTCTCCACATTTCATATCAAAGCGTTAGCACAGCTACCTTTAAGCCCTTTCATGTTTTCACGCCCACCAGGGCACCAGAGCTGTAGCCTCTTGGTCTATCTTCCCATGGAAAGCTGAGTGGATTACAACATTAAACTAGCCTCTGCCTCCACAGGTGACAAGCAACAAAGCAACTAAGATGAATACATGGGCTGTTAGGTTACATGCAGAGAGAGAGAGAGGGAGAGAGGTGGTGGGAGGGAGTGAGAGGTTGGGAGAGTGGGATAGGGGGTGGGAGAGGGAGAGGCTGTGTGGCTGGTCCATTCTGCCTTGACCCACGCAAGGTTCGTAAATATTAATGTATCCACTGCTACATTATAAGGAGAGACGCAGACCCTTGTTCCTCTCTGGCCATGCGTCATTGTGTAAAAGCCATTAGAAACCGGATCCCAACTGGCCCAGACAGGTGCAGGAAGCCACAGTACAGAGAGCCCATGCACCGCACCCTCTTGTCTCTTAGAAGTGTTCTGTAATTATGACATTTGTCTCTTGAAGGATTCATAATCTTTAGTGTTTATTCCAATATGTAATGATGGTATTCAATGACACAAGTCTGTGTTCAAGAAAGAGTGGTCTGGAGTCGCAGAGGTCCGATAATATCAGCTTTTAATGCAGCAGTTGGAAATCAACACGTCCAGAGCTCTGGGGTTGTCTACGTTTCCCTACCCGCAACAGAGTTTGGGCTGGTTCACAAAGTCCAACTGGCTATCTGTCCCTGCCCCAGTATATAATATACAGTAATAAACACAATATACAATTAAAACACAAAGATGAAAAAAGGGTTGAGCTTGTTCTCTCGGGCATCAGGGAGTTGTTCTTGCCTACGCGTCCCACATGCTCGGGTGCCATCTCCACCCGGTTTCAAGGTTGTTTCTGAAAATGAAGCGATAGAGACACAAAGAACAGCCTGCTTCCCACACCCAGTGTGAGACCCAATGTTTAAGCCTGAGCACACTTCTAAGTTCATAAGACAGAACTTTGATAAGCACAATGCATAACTTTTAATAAAAACAATATATTCTTTACTCTGCAGAAGGGACTGGGTTTCATGGAATAAAACGGTAGCTAGTCGGAACGAGGATTTCTCTGTGGGGGATGGTGACACTAAGATCAGGTTTAACAAAAATGTGTGTGTGGAGGGAGGAAGGGGGACTTACATATCCTAACCCATAAGAGATTAAGCCTAGCAGGATTTCACTTGAGCTAAATGTCATTGTTATATGTAAGCATGTCAAACTTATTCAATTATATCTTATCCACCTTTCAGTTCCCTCAGTATCTTCCATAATTTTCATATCACTCGTATTCACACTTTTTCTTTCAGCACTAATTCGAAACTAGCATCCTTATAGCAGGACAGTACAGGGTTTTTCCTGGGTCAAAATGGGTCTTCGGTGCTCCAAAATATATATATGTATATTTTTTTCTCATATTTTCTAATCAATGTATTTATTCGCAGGTGATTTATCCCCCCCCCCCCCCCCCCCCCCCCTACATTAGCTATTAGACTATTACTTAATGTAATAGTCTAATAGCTAATGTAATATTGCACATATTTTCGTCATATTTCCCCTAAAGCAATAAAGTTAGGCTACTTAAAGACACCTTACACTCATAAAGTATGTTCTGAATGGCATAAATGCTGCCAATTAATAATTGACGTAACAACTTATTGTAAATGGTCAGTAGGCCTAGCCTATCGATTAAGGTAGGCCACTCTCAAGCATGTACAGCATCTGCTTCATTTGATCTTGATAGGCTAAGGATTCTGTAGCAAATATTAACAATAAACCCATTTTTTATTAATTACAACTACTTCAGCATAATAATGCACCTAAAATACAAACCTGAGCAAGGGCAGCAATCGCTATCGAATCAACAGACATGTGCAATTTAGCTAGCAGGGGAAGAATACAAACAACGAAAATCACCAGTTAACTTGATTTAAATTTGCAAGAACTATAGACTTATACAATAACAGGCTTAAATGAACTGACAACATAAGTTATACGATTTACAGTTCTCAAGGACGCACACACGCAATCTCAACTGCGGTGTGAAGCGCGTGTCCGTGCAATTCTCCGACATGCACTCTTAACAATCACTGCTGATAGACGGCCTAAAATGTTGTACAGCCTGATTTCTGATACCGTGGCGGCAGAAATTTAGCCATAGAGTAAACACTGCACTATAGATTATCATTCCAGGTTAAGAATACCAATGGAGGCTGCGTTGGAAATCGTAAATCAAACTTTTGTCAGTATTTTGAGTGGAAATTTCATTTGCATTTGTACAGGTGTATTCGTGCACGTCGGGCTGGCCCTCGCAGCGGAACGACAGTTTAGTGGCCACTCTGTCCATTCGCGCACCTCACAGTTGCGTATTGATCAGACAAGACACGCTTATCAACTCGATTACTATTGATCAAAACAGAACGAGGGTTCGGCTGTAGCCTACTTGAAACATACTATTGAGAACATAGTCGCTGACATGCGTTGCACGCGTGATGAACAGATCGGGAAGAAGAACAACTCGGGATTTGTCATTGGCGCTCTGGAAAACGGCTTTGGCGCGTGCCAAAATGTTCTCTATGCAGGAAAAACGCTGCAGTATAACCAAACTCATTAACTAATTACCCATTTATTCATTATAGAAAGCATGACCATTGCAAAATAGTTCCAGACAACAAATTCAAGTGTTTCCAATGTCATATACACTGTTTTTCATCAATTGCATATCTGTATTGCATTTGTACATTTCCAGTGTACTACCAAGTGAGCCAGAGCCCTTGGTTTCTCCAGGCCTGGACACAGTGAAACCATCCGAAACAGGCAGAACGTTATTTTCTTCCTCTGCACCGTTTGCACTGACAGCCCTTTCTGATAGGTGTTCAATTATTAACATGATCATCTGTTCATTTTCAAACCTGAGATATAATGCTATAACATGCCTGTTCCAATAGCTGCATCACATTAAACGGACTGCTGAGTGGTCCGTGATGGGATCATCTTCAGAACATATGCACAGTAGATTTAAAGGCATGTTAGAGTGCCCTGATCGATAACGCTATTGATTATCACAACACACAGCTCTATTCTAGTGAGGCTTGTGAGGGTCTGTGGTTTATATGTGCTCATAAAAGAAAGAGTCAAGGGCAAGATGTGAGAAAGAAAGAAGAACAGAGCATTTGTCTCTGTAGCTGATCTTGTTGTACATGAAGACATTATTGAACTAATGCAGACTAATGAAAAGTATTTAAAATAAGATCCACTCACGGAAATGTATATGGTTATGACTTAGTTTTGATTTTACAAATGGTTTATATAACACATAATAACACATACAAGCAGTTTATGGATATGTTATGGATGGTGAAATAATATTTATGAAGATGTTATGAATTATTAAAGGTTTTATATATTCCTATGCATACCCCTTTCAACAAGAGTGTTTTTACCCACCATGAAGATTAACAAAGCACATTGTAATCTCCATGATTTTACAACATCAACTAGGTGGTGCATCAACTAAGAAAACGTGGAAAACTAAATCTCAAAGTTTTTACAGTCAGACCATATCACTGTTGTATAATCTCAAAGGGGTGCATCTGTCAGCAACTAGTCAGTAGGCTAACAGTGTTGTGTAACACTTATGAGCATTGGGCTCCTCATTACGCCAATCTATCGATAAAAGGCAATACAAACTAGAGGGTACAATTTCTAGGGAAATTGTAGGGTGTGCTTGCTTGCGTCGGTTGCAGAGGGGTCCGTTTTTTAATGTCATTTTTACAACTGATATTTCTGTATATTTTATATAAAAATGCATACTCATTATTTATAAAGATTACATCGTTTTAAAAGCATAATTTTTGTGCTGCTCATTTACAACTCAAAATACTAAGAGTGACGTGTAGAATGAAATAGTTGTCTTCTCATTTCCTCTGATGATCAGCAGCCTCATAGTTGAATCAAAACGAATAGATTTGGCAGACCGGTGTAAAAATTGACCTAATAACTTAAACGTCCTTTTAAGTTTTTCTCTTCTGGTGATATTTTCAGGCATTTAGCCTACTCATATTACATTCATTCATTAATAAAGAACCCCCTTTGAAGATTATTCTAACAACGATGTTACCAGCAGTAGCTATCTCAGAAGGAATCGCGATTCAAACCATCAGTATCATCTGCTAACTGAAAATATGCCCCCCAAAACGTAAACAAGCTTGACATTTATTTAGTAGAAAATCGCTCATTCATAAAAAGCTCACTGGTAGCGATCATTGTCAGTAACAACACAAAATGCGATACAGCCCTGCGTGGAGAAGCTGCCCCGGTAAAGTGTACCACTAGCTAGCTACTAGACTACAGTACTGCTGTGTTCGTCTTGGTAGCGATTGCGTTGGTTGAATTTGATTTAACCTTCCGTTGTACGGTTTAGGCTGAAATTAATTATTTTCATGAACAGATTGACAAAGTTTAGGCTGTGGCAATGAAGTTCAGGTTAGTAGTCAGATAGTTTCACCTATTGAAAGACTTTTGAGTAAGGGGAGTGCCGAACATGTTCTATCGCCGTTTGACTTCCTTAACAGCTGTGGAGATGTTTTGTTAGCTACTCATAGTGTCTCGGGTAGGCTACAGCGTTGCAGTGAGCTACACTGGTTTGAAACCACAGGTAATGGTAATTTCACCAACAAATCGTTTACTAATGTCATAATAAATCCTACAACGAAAATGTATTTGTGAGGAATGTTTATTTTAACGATTGAAAACAGATACATCATAGACCACTGTAGTATGTGTTGCCCGGGCAACACAGGCTAATGTCATGATGCTAATACTTCAGTGAAATAGTAGACTACTGTTTACGAAAGTAGATGTACTTCCTTAATAATATCAGCTAATATTGTACATTACATTTCACAATTGTGTTTCACATCACAAAGTAAAATGAGTAAATAAAATAATGAGTAAACAAGCAACTCAATCGCTACCAAGACGAAACTTTTGACACCTAGGTTGTCTATGTAGGCCAAATATTGACGAAGATTTAGGGGGGCAAAAAGAAAAAAAAGAAAATAATAATATATATGTGAGAGAACAAAGGTTGTGCCCTTGCCGAAGGCAAAGCACACCCAATGAGTAAATAGTTATCACCCTGGCCTCTTTGCTTGTGGCGTGTCTGCAGCTACCTTACAGTAAAGCAGTTAGCCTAACGTTAGCTATCTCCCAGAAGTTAAAGAGCTGCTAAACTAATGTTCTGCTAGAGGTAGTCACGTGAGTTTTCGTGACGTTAGTGACGTAAGTAGCGTCATTGACTGTGGCTAGCAAGTTAGCCACCGTTAGCTTCACTTTTCGCCACAAAAACCCAATTTCTACTTAAACCGTGCAACGGAACGTAAATAAAAATACAAGCAACTCAATCGCTACCAAGATGAAACGTTTGACACCTAGGTTGTCTATGTAGGCCAAATATTTACTGAGTTTTAGGGGGGCAAAAAGAATAATAACTAGAAACGGCTGTTCCTGCGAAACAGCAGTGAGAATGCTGAAAACCTGAATGGGGATAGCTGACCATGCTAAAAAAGCAGAAAATTGTGAACATTTAGTAGAAGGTTATAAGCTGAAGCGCCTGAAAGGTATTTTTTGAAAGGGGCTGGAGCTGGACAAAGGTATAAAACTACAGAAAAGAGAAGAAAAATGCAAAAAGAGAAATAATTCTGAAGAATTTGAAAATTTAGCAGAAAATTATTTGCTGGAGTTTCAAAAGGCCTGAAATGTATGTTAGAAAGGACCTGCAGCAAGATGAAGGCAGAAAAGTACAGAAAAGAGAAGAAAAATGCAAAAGTACTGGCAGTTGGAAGGTACTGCTGTGAAAGGTATTTTTGAAAGGACCTGGAGCAAGATGAAGGCAGAAAACAGAAGAAAAGAGAAGGAAAGAAGAAGAAAAATGCAAAACAAAAAGGGGAAAAATTCTGAAAGATGAGCTGCAGGACAATGTGAAAATTTTGCAGAAAACCAGTTGCTGAAGTCTGGGTTGAACGAATTTGAAGGTAAAAGGACAACACTGGAATGACTTGAACTTGCTGGAAAAACGTAGCAACCGTTGGTCATTGGCAACAGACTGGCAACATTTCTAACCTAGAATCTAGGTTTCAGGTTCAAGACGGAGGAGAAACTAATCATGTGTGCCTGCACACCCAGTCCTGTTCAGACACTTAATTTAAGATGACATCAAAATAATAATTCATAGTGCAGGGTTGCCAATGTTGTCATTGTCCCTGGTGAGTTTTTTATACTTAAATAATAAGATCATGCTACATCTAACCAGAGGATCATTTCTTGCAAGTGTGTCAAAGTGGTATTTTTACAGACTTAACACCGTACCAGTAGGCTTGAATAATAACCGAAGGCGTGAAGCTAGAGAGAGGATGCAATGGAAGATTTCCTACATAAGCTAGATCTACTGCTTCAAATTGAAAACGGAGACCATCTTTTGATTAAAGACAAGTTCCTTCACCTCTGTTGTCAATATCGCCAATAAAAAGTAAATACTCTTCAGTTACGAAGCATTTGTTTGTAGCTAGGTAATGAATGATAGTTATTAGACCGTATGTGACCTGGTTTCGCCGTTCTATTAGCAGCCATGATGACAGTAGCGTCACTAGAATGGCCATAACTAACAAAAGATCAAATATCGAATCTGTCCGCTGTTCTACATTGCCCACATAATTACGTTTATACCATGGTCTGGGTGAATACTCTATTCTGATTGGCTGCAGGGGTGTCCATTATCGGGTGATAACGGACACCTACTGCGTCATTGCAGCAAATTATTCCGCTGGCTACATAGTATATGAGCCTGTACAAAGTGTCTGAAATAAGTAACCATAACAACGGGGACGGAGTCAAAGCCTCCATTTACAATTTTGAAAGACTTTAACAAGCTAACTTGTATTTACAACAATGAGTGACTTAAATATTTATTTGAACCTATTCGAAAAATTTAACTTTTATGAATGTAGTGTGTCAGTGTCACGTAACCGCTCACATCCCATTCCCTATTCACCTCGCTAGTCAATCTACTGCAGACAGGCTGCAGCCAACACGACAGTAGCAGCAACTCTACACATGGCCGATTATTTTCTTCTTAAAAATCTAGATTTTATTTGGGGACAATGACATGGCTCGATAGCTGGCTAGTCTTGTTGTTAAACATACTGTAAAATTATAATTACTGTTTGGAGAATATGTCAACTTTGATGCGGTCATCTCACATCCATTTTCGATTCAACTCGCTCCACAGGCTGCGGCCGTACTGTAGCCTAGTACTAGTATATGGCCGATACCTTGTTCGTGAAAATATTGATATTGATTTTGGGACAGTGACATGGCTGGTTAGCTAGCAAGTCTTCTTGTCAAACATACTTTAAAATTATATTTACTGTTTGTCAACCGTACACAATGTTATTGCCTTTTAATCTTGCTAGCAATAACGTTAGCTTTCGGGCTAATAGCTCATCCAAAGGAAAGCCGGTGTTGGTTCTATGAGTTGAGCAGACTACACATATCAGAGTTGGCTAACGTTAAAAAACGTTAGATTTTCTTTTGCAAAACGCATGAAAACATTCATTTATGTTAGGAAAAAAAATCGTTGGCAAGTGACCATGGTATAAGCGGGATAATGCACTGCGCGTCGGACGGTTCACGCCTCCGCATCGTCCATTATCAGGTGATATTGGACACCTCGTCGGGCATTATCCCTTACATATTTCATTCGAAAACTCTGCCGAAACCATAATAATAATAATACTTTATTTATATAGCACATTTCATACAAGAATTGTAGCCCAAGGTGCTTTACATAAAATCAATAAAAACAATAATACAAGTGATAAACAATTCAAACAAAAATAAAAATCCCAATAAGATCTCTGTTCAAGAGAGAAAACAACTTTAAACATGCATCTTAAAAGTAACATATACATTTGGTATATGTTATCATAGATATCCTTTATGTGTCTGTGCGGTCAGAAATACAACTCCTTTGGCAGTTTCAAAAACGTTAATGGTGCGTGTCTGTTTGGTTGCCACGGTGATGGCGCAGCTGTGATAGCTAACGAGCTAAGCAGAGAGAAAAACGAACGTTTACCTAGCATCCACACCTCAAACAAGTTGACCTAGACGCAAAACTACACGTCCAATCAATAAAATGAGGATATTTTCCGAGACCCAAGACTCTGCCGAAACTAGAGATGTCCTTTATATGTCTGTGCGGTCAGAAATATGTCTCTACCCGCAGTTTCGAAATCGTCTTCCTTCTTGCTTTCTCTGACGGATTTTACCCACCTCTCCATTGAAGTTAGTGAGATAATTTGAAAGGCTGCTCTCGCTTCAAGGCTCATAGCTGAAAATCTGTAAATGTGAGCTCTTTAGTAGTTACATTGGCTGAAAGAGGACACATTTTCCTACATTATAAGGTATAACCTGTTTCTGTAAGTTAAACTATATGAAAGTTAGAGGGATTTGTTTGACAATTTAGTTGAATATCAGAAAAAGAGCAGGCAGCAGAGTGTGCCACTCTGCTTGCTGCTCATTCATAAAAATCAAGAAGGAGCAAACATTTTAATGTATTTCATACTGTCATAATTCAAAATTGGCTGAATATTTGAAAAAGCTGAATCATTTGGGAATAGCTGAATGTCTTGTGAACATTGTAAAGGTTGAATGGTGTCTCTAGCTGAAAGTATGCTGAAGTAGTTACGTTTGAAAGAGGAGGAAGCTTTTTAATGATTTGAAAGGATTTACCATTACTTTTAATGGGAGAATAATTTGCACAAACACCTTAATACATAAAAAAGTATAAAAGTGAGAAATGAGAAAAGTCATAGCACACATCTCCTGAAAGAGCTGAACGTTTTGATACAAAAAATGTAGGAATGGGTGAAAGTATGCAGGACTAGTTAAAGGACAAAAAACGGCGGAAGAACTAAGAAGTTGGAAAAACAAATTAATACGTATGCAGAATAACAATAGTGTTTTTGCTTGCAGCAAACATTGAATTGCCATTTGAAAAATGCTTTGCCATTTGGCCAATGGCATCGCTCCTTAACTCAACGCAGGGGAAACCTTGGCCCTGTACTACGAAGCAAGTTCAACACGCCCGGGATAAATGCTTGTTATCTTTCTTCACTAAGCCTAACAACCACAATCGTGCTAAGCAGTATCAAGACGGTGGTTATCAACTCCTTAAAGGGGTGATTGACAGTTTTTTGGGGGGTATTTCACACTTCCTTAAGGTCTCCGAATAGGGTATGCAACATTGGTTGGGCTGAAAATGGCCCGTGTAATGGCAGAATTCTAATGGCACTGTGTGGATCCGAACAGTCATGATGGCGGTTTCAATAAAATGTATTTAGTTTGTACAAATTATGAATTAACAGAGTACTCTGGATCAGTCATTACGATATCTTTGTTCCAAGATGGCGCCGATGAAGGCTGCCTCGGTTGTTAGGTGCGCACTTTTTTGTCTTGTTTTGTCTGTTAATTCAGTGTTCTGCCAAGATTTCCGGGGTTCTCTAACAAGAGAAGTACTTCTAAACATCAGGACTACAACCCCTGTGGATTTATTTCCCACTTTTCTGCTTCCAGCGGCAGAATTAGTGGGAATTATAGTCAAAGCCACCCTCGGCTTTGTCCTAGCAGCGAAGCGTCGTAGGAGAGGCAAACGAGCCAGGTGTACTGGTGCGACTTCGTCGGCGTGGGGCACGCACAGCGCTACCGGGGATATTTCTCTCCAACGTGCGTTCACTGAGCAACAAACTGGATGAACTTCAGCTACTGGTGTGGAAAAACAAAGACTTTCAGTCATCTTCCGTTTTGTGCTTTACGGAGACATGGCTGAGTGAACTGATCCCAGACTCTGCGCTACAGCTAGCAGGTTTCAAACTGTTGAGAGCGGATCGTGACCCTGTGCTCTCTGGCAAAACGAAAGGCGGTGGTATTTGTTTTTACATTAACAGTGGCTGGTGTGAAGATGTGACAGTGATTCTGCAGCACTGTTCTCCTGATCTGGAAACATTTTTTATTAACTGCCGACCTTTTTACTCGCCACGAGAGTTTGCATTATTCATTCTGGTTGGCGTCTACATGCCTCCGCAGGCTAGCGTCAACGAGGCTCAACGTGTGCTCGCCAGCCAGATACTGAGTGTGGAGCAAGAAAATCCGGATTCCTTGGTTATTGTGCTAGGCGACTTTAACAAAGGCGATCTCACTCAAGAAGTCCCAAAATATAGACAATTCATCAAATGCCCTACCAGAGAAGGAAACACCTTGGATCACTGCTACTCTACAATCAGCAAAGCATACCATGCGGTCCCCCGAGCAGCACTGGGTCACTCTGACCACGCCATGGTCCACCTGATTCCTGCATACAGGCAGAAGCTAAAGCGCTGTAAGCCTGCTGTGAGGACATCAAAACAGTGGACCAGTGAAGCTATGGAGGATCTGCGGGCGTGCTTGGACTGCACTGACTGGGACATGTTCACGACTGCTACAAATAGTCTGGATGAGCTCACAGAGGCTGTGACATCATACATCAGCTTCTGTGAGGACTGCTGTATACCAACACGCACCAGGGTAAGCTACAACAACGACAAACCCTGGTTTACAGCTAAACTCAGAAGGTTGAGGTCAGCAAAAGAGGCCGCGTTTAGGAGTGGGGACAAAGACAGTTTTAAGGAGTCGAAGAACAGGTTTAGCAAGGCGGTGAGGGAAGCTAAACGACTGTACTCGGAGAGACTAAAACACCAATTCTCTGCAAACGACCCTGCTTCTGTCTGGAGAGGGCTCAGGCAGATTACCAACTACAAGCCCAGAGCCCCCCACTCCACTAACGACTCCCGCCTGGCCAACGACCTGAATGAGTTCTACTGCAGATTTGAAAGACAATTGGATAGTCCTGAACTACCCCTTCCCACCCAGGAGGCCTCCCTCCTACCCCCCTCTTCAGTGACGACTCTCTCCATCCAGGAGGGTGAAGTTAACAACATTTTCAAGAGGCAGAATCCCCGCAAAGCAGCTGGGCCGGACTCTGTCTCTCCAGCCACCCTCAAGCACTGCGCTGACCAGCTGTCACCAGTGTTTACCTACATCTTTAACACCTCCCTTGAGACATGCCATGTGCCTGCCTGTCTCAAGTCCTCCACCATCATCCCTGTGCCCAAAAAGCCAAGGCCAACAGGACATAATGACTACAGACCCGTCGCCCTGACCTCTGTGGTAATGAAGTCTTTCGAGCGCCTGGTGCTGGCACACCTTAAATCCATCACAGACCCTCTACTGGACCCCCTGCAGTTTGCCTACAGAGCCAACAGGTCTGTGGACGATGCAGTTAACATGGCCCTCCACTTCACCCTACAGCACCTGGACTCCCTAGCATCCTATGCCAGGATCCTGTTTGTGGACTTCAGCTCTGCCTTCAATACCATCATCCCCGCCCTGCTTCAGGACAAGCTCTCCCAGCTGAACGTGCCTGATTCCACCTGCAGGTGGATCACAGACTTCCTGTCTGACAGGAAGCAGTGCGTTAAGCTGGGAACACAAGTCTCTGACTCCCGGTCCACCAGCACCGGATCACCTCAGGGCTGCGTCCTTTCTCCTCTGCTCTTCTCCCTGTACACCAACAGCTGCACCTCCAGTCATCCGTCCGTCAAACTCCTGAAGTTTGCGGACGACACCACCCTTATTGGGCTCATCTCTGGTGGAGACGAGTCTGATTACAGGTGGGAAGCGGCCAACCTGGTGACCTGGTGCAGCCAGAACAACTTAGAGCTCAATGCTCTTAAGACAGTGGAGATGGTTGTGGACTTCAGGAAGAACACAGCCCCACTCACCCCCATCACCCTGCGTGACTCCCCAGTCAACACTGTGGAGTCCTTCCGCTTCCTGGGCACTATCCTCTCCCAGGACCTCAAGTGGGAACTGAACATCAGCTCCCTCATCAAGAAAGCACAACAGAGGATGTACTTCCTTCGGCAGCTGAAGAAGTTCAACCTGCCAAAGACAATGATGGTGCACTTCTACTCAGCCATCATTGAGTCCATCCTCACCTCCTCCATCACCGTCTGGTACGCTGCTGCCACTGCCAAGGACAAGAGCAGGCTGCAGCGTATCATCCGCACTGCTGAGAAGGTGATTGGCTGCAATCTACCTACCCTCGAGGACCTGCACTCCTCGAGGACCATGAGGCGAGCGAGAAAGATTGTGGCCGACTCCTCCCACCCTGGACACTCCCTGTTCCAGCTACTCCCCTCCGGCAGAAGGCTGCGGTCCATCAAGACCAATACCTCACGCCACAATAACAGTTTCTTCCCTTCCGCTGTTGGCCTCTTCAACAAGGCCAAGGGACCACACTGACAATCGACTTCCTGCTAAAACACTGCTCTTGCACTGCATTGCAAAATTGTATCTTGTACATTTGTATTTTTTGTAATATTTGTATTTTTATATTGTAAATTTGGCAACTTATTTTTTTAGCTTTTATTGTATATCTTTATTTTTATTGTATATCTTATTTAATTATAATTCCACTTAGTACTGCTAGTTTATGTACCCTTAGTATAGATAGTCCACATATTTAAATTTTAGGTCCCTATATGTTTATTGTATGCACCTTCCTGCCAAAGCAAATTCCTTGTCTGTGCAAACTTTCATGGCGAATAAATCCAATTCTGATTCTGATTCTGAAGGAGGTGCTAGCCACAGGTCGTTCGCAAGAGTGATGAAGACCAACCCTAAAACTCTGCCTTATACAAACTTCAGATCAAATAGCATTCTATAAGGTCAATCGATCAATGTAGCAAACTCTGTGATTGGTCAGCACTGCTCAGTGACAGTTTGACTCCATACCAAGTGTCCCACAGTTCTTTGATGTCCCAGCTCCCTCTCTACATAAACAGGACACAGGACACAATCTCCTTGGCCAAAAGGTCAGAGCTGCTACATCAACTGTTCTACCTATCTATATATTATCTTCAGAACAACTGTCTCTCCCTCCCCAGGTGGCAAGAACTCTCCTAGTTCTCTAGAGTTCACGTCTCCTAGTTAGGTGTCATAAACTGCAAATGGCCTCTCTACCAAATGAGCTGAATCAACATTCACTGTATCAAGCTTCTTAACCAACTTTAAACTTCTCTTGAAACACATTCCTTATATATAAAACACATACATTATAACTGTATTCTAAATTTCCACGACACCCGGGTGCTGTTCTATGAGCCCTGATGCATCCTGTGAAATAACCGCTTGTTTTTTCACAGGGCTATCTCCTTTTATGGTATTCTCATGAATATATAGATGAGCTGCGTGCTGATTGGTTGGTTTACAACGAGTGAAGCTGCGGAGCAAAGACGCAACACGCCCAACAGCACTCACTGAAACATTGAAGGTGGAGACTTGAAATAAAAACTTACAAATACATTTATTGTGTCTACACAACACTGTTTTCAACAGATTGACTTGATATCATTTGAAATGATAACGTTAGTTGTTTCCACTTCTGTTGTCAAAGCAAACGGGATCGACTTAGGTGGGTAACGTTAGCACTACAGCTTAGCAAACAAACTATCGTGATTCAACGATTTGAATGAAACACAGTCAGGAGCATGAAAAAAACGTTAGCCCCATTGCCAATAAACTAAATCATCACACATTCTACCGATGCTAGATACAGGCAGGATACGTTAGCATTGCTAATAACTGTTATTGACAACATCATACTTCAGCTTGCGGTTGTGATGAACATAAGGTCGGAAAAGCACCTCTTTTCAGCAACACTATTCAGAACACTATTGACTTAAGCTAAAACCGAAGTTCAATGTAAGTTAGTCTATTAATATAAATAGACTACAATATCCTCCGACCAGCGGTGGCGCTAATACCTCGGCTACACCTGAAAAGAGGGGCCTGAGGAGAGAGTTCTGGGCCTGAGGAGGGAGGCTGCAATTGGCTATATGCCACGTACTTCCGCTCCACGGTCTCAGCCACCAGGTTCACTTCCTGTCTCTCTGTCAACGCAACAACAATGGCTGCATTTTTTACCCGCTCACTCCTAGATCTCCCAACAATGTCACTGACAGATGTGAGCAGAATTATCCAGGCTAATTCAGCCACAGCCACCGCAAGAAAGGACAAAGGATTTAAACTCTACGTTTTGAATTATGTCCATAATTATGAAGGTGAAGTTAAAATTAAGTGTTTTATGTTAGCCTAGCGTACACGTTAGCGAGTAGCTAATGACGTTAACGTTCACATCATCATGGACATCAGTTGCACTAATCATCCTTATTACTGTTGTATTTTGTCGAGTGTCTTATTGGTATAATGTATTTAACCCTAATTCAATGTTAATCACAGTTTCAAACCAGGGTCTGACAGGGCTAACAATTAGGTGTCAGTGCTACCGATCAATGAGGAAAAGTCAACCTCCTCACAGTCTGAGTGTAAGGGAAAGTCATCACACAGGTTCAGTTCCGGTTCCTGAGGAAGTTACTCAAGTATTGTATTTAAGTAGTATTGACGTGTTTGTACTTACTAGGTGGTGGGTCAAAGCCTCGTATCTGTTCAACTTTGCAATTCAATTTGGGGGTGACCTGGATTTCTAAAGTTGGGATGATTATTGTATTTCTAACTATAAGCCAGTTGTTGCCACCAAGTTTTTGCCCATTTTGTCAAAACCATAGTGTCAAAGTTGGTTAAACTCGCAGGCAAACAAAGTTTTTTACAGGGGCAGTGAACCAGCTCAAGGATCACCTCTGGAGCTGGTGGAAGTGACATCCAGTGTCATAATTATTGTCTGAATTCATCTGTCAAACAATGTCCTTATTTCTTTGTGATTTCTAATAAATTCACATGCCTTCTTACAATGTTGCTTTTCGATTGATATCGTAGGCAACTGTGTTTGCCTACGAGTTTAACAAACTTTTACACTATCCATGTCATCCCCAAATTAAATTGCAAAGTTGAACAGATTGAGGCTTCGGCCCACCACCTATACTACTCCCTGATAACCACCAGCTGCCACTGGAAACTAGATTGTGTTCAGAGTTCTGTACCCTGTCTTACTTACCTTTCTCTTCTCTTATCTTGAATGAGTAAAGTGAGGGTAATCTTGAATGGACAGTGTTAGGATATGACCCATTAAGTCTCACTTCTCATCTCAACATAAGTTCTGTTCTTAAACTTTAAAGTTCTCAAACTGTTTTAAAGATTGCATACATGGTGCAGTCAGTAATGCTAGATGATGTGTAAGGCTGAGTACTCTCAACAAAGACACATATAAGCATGTATATGTTTGTTGATAGTCAGATTTACAGATTTAAATCTTAAAAGAAAAAGAAACACTGTCTGAACATTTCTGATTCAGTCTGTAGCCTAACAGAAACCGTATGGCACTGACAGCCATAGTGACCTTACTGTGTATCACCGAGGGGTATATCTTTTGTGATGAACGCTGTTACTGCTTGAGTGATTTCGTACATGAATGGAGTTAGGCTTTGAAACATTTCGATCAGTGATCCTGTCGGGTGTTATTTGGCTTATTTGACACACTGTGTTCAGCATTTTAGCTATGCATCGGCTTTGTGGTGTTTTTTTAGGGCCGAATTGCCCTTTGAGGTAGCAACGTTAGCCAGGCAGGTTTTGCACCATACGTGACACTGCGCATCATCTTTTTAAAGGCAAAATTGGCAAAGTGTCTGTAGTGTCAGGTTCTGTCAAGCCTGAGGCCATCGTACAGGTCAAGGTAAAGTGTAACGTGCACCAAAGTAAAATCGCAGCCTTTGCGATTACAAAATCTCGTTGTCACAGCGATATAATCGCAAATGCAATTAATCGTTAAGCCCTAGTTTAACTAGTCATTTTGAATTTCATAACTTTTTGTCTGCATGTTCTGAAGATGATCTGATTCGAGCTTTGCTGCTTGGCCCCTAATAATAATAATAAAACTAACAAAAACATTAGGTGCCTTTGCAGCCTCGCTGCTTGGCCCCTAATAATTCAAACTGAATTGTAGATTTCATTGTCGCTGTGCACATTGAATTGACATTTGAAAAATGCTTTGCTATTTGAATAGAGTCTATTAAACTTCCATAGACAGTGAGCTCTCCAATATACATACATTATTTGATTTAATATGGCCACACAGATATTTGTCTTTAAACAATGACTTTTTATTTGTATACTCATTTATACATTACAAGTATAATTCTTTTTTCAGCAATATGAATTTCAGGTCATAAGGAAGACCTCGAGGAAGACATGGCCGGTACATCCAGTGGCAGCACCTCAGCTCTATTACAAGAGGCCACACCACTCCTTTCCACCTCCTCCAGCTTCTGGATCTGTACAGTAATCTAAGCATTGCACTGCGTTTCCTCCTGACCTTTCCTGTCTCTGTTGCCTCTGGTGAGAGGAGCTTTTCAGCTTTAAAGCTGATAACAAAAACCTACATTAGGACAACCAGGTGCCAAGAGAGGCTCACAGGACTGGCACTGATATCAATCAAATGTGGTGTTCGGAAGTCTTCAGACATGGAAGACATAGTGGTTGCATTTGTTCAAGCCAAGGCCCGCAAGCAGCGGTTCTAAGAAATTTGCACTATAGTTGTGTAAGCAAATATAGAAATAAGACCAATAAGTCCAAACTGAAGGGTAAAGAGTTGTTTCTTTTCTTTGTTTGCCATCCACAATCTTCTTTTTACTTGGTTGTGTTTGTGTTTTTGTGTTATTATGAAAAGTTTGCACCCTAACCCTTTAAATAAACATTTAATTGTTTGTGTATTTGGAGTTATTTATATTTGTTCCCTTGAACGGACACAATTTTACATTTTGTAGAAAATAAAAGGTCTGTTTGTATAATCATCTGTGTGGATGGCTACCAGAGGGGTGTTCCATCAACGTCGCTAACGCAAGTCGCGCTTACATGAATAAGTCTCACTTGGGTAAACGTCAACTTAGACTTAAGCCTCAAGCCGTTCCACTAATGTTCCGTTCCACTAACAATCAACGCTAACACAAACCAGACTTGCGTAATCTGAAACTGTGGACGCGCACGTAGTATTTAAGCAGCCCAGAACAGGCGATCGTCGAAAAGAAGAGAAATGGCGATAAGAACAGCAAAGACAGCCCGAGCTGTTTTTTCCGTTGCGGAGCAGAGATTTTTAATGCAACTATATCAGGATTATCGAGACGTCATTGTCAAAAAGGGCAATACAGCAATTATTAATAAAGCAAGGGAGGTGGCTTGGCAAACCATTGCTGACAGACTAAGTTGTTAAGTTGACAGCGTAAGTTGTAGGATTGTTTTATTCTAATTATTGTGGTGTGTAGACAAATTAATGCATTTACAGTTTTTAGCCAATTTTGATGAGGTGTTTAAAGCCTTTCTGACAGTAGGCCTAATTATTGGGCTATTCTCAACAGCAGCCACCTGAACACTCAAAAAAGGACTTGGCAGCAAGTCAAAACTAAATATAAGAACATTTTCCAGAGTGGTAAGTATAAGTAGCCTAGTAAATTCAAATGTTAGTGTAAAGTGTAAAATTGCACCCTTTATAGCCACTAAAAAGATGGGTGACACTATTGCGACTGGTGGGGGACCACCTCCAGAGAGCTTCATACCTGCGGAGGAGCTGGCCTTAAGCCTCAACCGGGGGCGCCCTCTAGTAGAGGGAATAGAGGGTGGGACCTCTTCCGACGTACTTCCCCAAAGTGTTCGGGAGAAATATGTTCAAGGTATTTTGACTGCTATACCTTTCCTCAAAAGGTATCAGTCTCTCTATGGTAAAATTAACAGGCCTATCTTTCAGTGACTGGAGATGAAATATCCCTTTTGGATCCCACTGAAGGGGCCCAAGGCCATTACATTGATCCCGTAAGTAGTCCTTTTATAAAGGCTGTGCATGATTACATTATTATTTGCCTTTTTAACTGTTGTGCTCTATTTGCATGGAGAAGATACTAGCATGTGTATGGCCCCTGATGAAGAGACCATTTCTGCCATGACAGAAATGCCAGAGGTAAGACCAAATAATGTTATTGGATGTCTGTTTTCTTTTAAATTATGTTTAACCATACACCTTGCTGCAGGAAATGGCAAGAACATCAGCAAGGAGCGAAGTAGGTAACTATTAATATTGCTATTGACGACATAATAGGCTACTCTGACGATCTTCTTTTTCACAGGATGTCCGGGCAATATACAAGAGGCATTTGCTTCTTGACATTGAGAGCAAAAAACTCGACATGGAGTACAGAAGATTAAAAATAAAAAAGCACTGCAGAAGGTCATGTTTGGACTTTTTAATAACTTTTCTTTTTTGTCTTCACAGCTTGATGAAAATGAATGAATAAATAAAATGAAATTGCAATGTGTTGTATATTCAGTTTTACAAGCAATGTCACAGAGGCCTTTACATATGCCCATAGAACTGCACCTAAAACCCCCCTAAACCCTCAAGGAAGACAAGGAAAAACTTCCCTCTTAAATTAATTCAAACCAATTTAACTGAAAGTCTGAGCTTTTAAATAAATGGTTAATTCAAACAAAGGTGACCGTGACTAAAATGGGTTAACTGAAATAAGTATTCTTGTAAAGATTCCACACGGTTCTTCCATCTCTGTCCTGAAGGGCTGGGTTCAATTCTTCCCATTGCTCCTCCGGCAACACTCTGGGCAGTCTCTCACGGCGTAGGGTGGCGATGTTGTGCAAGACTACACAGGCAACTGTTATGTCACAGGCCCTGTCTGGAGCAACCCTGAGGCCTTTTAGGCACTGGAACCTAGATTTCAGTTGGCCAAAGACCATCTCAATCCGTGCCCTGGTTTTAGCATGGGCATGGTTGAAGGCTCTCTCTGGGTCTGTTGCTGGCTCTGGGTAGGGTGTCAGCAGGTATGGCATACAGGCATAACCTCTGTCCCCAAGCATAAGTCCATTAAACTCTCCTACAGAATGGAAGTGTTTTAATATACAAAATTGTTAAAGGCTCCGTCACACCATAACGTTCTGGTCAAAGTTCTCTGAACGTTCTAATCGTTCAATTTCGAGCGTTCTAGGGCGAGGTGGACACATCTGGCGTTTGACTAACGCATGACTAGGGTGGGACTGACACATAACTAGCGAGGGACTTACGCATGAGGAGCGTGTAACAGCGACCAAGTAAGACACAAGTAGCGTTTTGCTACGCGCGACAAACTATTAGTCAACGTTAGACGAGCGTGTTGAGCGTGTGACTTACATGTGAATAACGACAGAGTAGCGTTTTGCTGGCGTGTGGGTTTTATGACCAAACGGGTATAAAACACTGGAAAATCAGTGGATTCAGTTGTCCTGAACAGTAAACATCATGCAGCCTAGACGACATAAGGGTGACAGGGGGACTTCTGCTACTAGCGAGTGAGTTGTTCGCTTCAAAGCAAATGATGAATAACAACCAAGTAACGCTAGGGTAACGACTGACTAACGTGCGCAAAGTTAGTCGTTAACGTTCCACAAACGATCTTCAGCGTTATCCAGCGTTTAAAATTAAACGTTGGTCGCCAGGAGAACTTTTGTGCATGTTCAAAACTTTTTTTTGGACCAGCGTTCTCCGCCGATCACTGCCGATTACCGAGATTACCAGCGTCCACACAACACTCTTCTGGCGCTATACCAGCGCTATACCAGCGACCATGGACGATTACCAACGTTTCCTCTAACGTCATAGAACGTCAACCAGAACGTTATGGTGTGACGGGGCCTTAAGGTGAAGTACATTATGTAAGTCCTATAGTAATAGCATGCTCTTGCCTTGTGCAAACCTCTGTGGAAGAGATGATGCTCGAAATATTCGGTAATCATGGACAGAGCCGGGCCATTTTGCCTCAATGTTGGAGATCAGGCAACTTGCATTGCAGATCATCTGACAAGAGAAGTGTGTTCAATTACGGGGCACACTGCTTTAAAGAACGTTAATTTGAAATCGCTAGGCATGCCTATATAAATATATAATTAGCTCTATTGTAGAAGGGCACATTTCATCCAATCTAGTTAATAATTTTTTCCCCCTCAAGTGTATTGACAGCTGTCCTCGGTTGGTACATACCTGTACATTTAGGCAATGGAAAGCTTTCCGATTGACATAGTCTGCCTCAACAGGTCCAGATGGGGCTTGGATTCGCACATGGGTGTAGTCTATTGCCCCTATGACATTAGGGAAGCCTGAAGGAGATGAGTCAATTAAAGGTCACATGACATGAAAACTTCACTTTAGGAGGTTATTTAACATTCATATGAGTTCCCCTAGCCTGCCTTTGGTCCCCCAGTGGCTAGAATTTTCGATAGGTGTAAACCAAGCCCTGGGTGTTCTTCTCCGCCTTTGAGAAAATGAAGGCTCAAACGCTCGGTTTGAAAATCTCCTTTTATTGACGTAACAAGGAGCCAGGCTACCACCCTTCTCTCTGCTGTGCCCGCCCAGATAATCTGGCCCGCCAATGAGGAATTGAGCTACGATTGTGCAAGGGCGAGTGCAATATCGTGTTTTCCTGCAGAGACATCATGCATAACAGTTGCTCAGTGCTTGGATGTACAAATCAACACACAAGTATTTTTGTAGTTCCGTCATCCGAGCCTCTAAACAATCAGTATCTTAATTTGATTTTCGCTGAAAATGCGCCTACACAACTTCTGTTGTAGGCGCATTTGTTTTGTATGTCTGCGCCAAACACTTCAGCCACGACTGTTTCCTCAACTTGAGCTAATACAAAACTGGCCTTGCTGAAATTAAATTCTGGATCAGTACCAACTCTCCTTCGTCCAGCTACTAACCTCGGACAAGTAAGTTAACTAACGCTATATCATTTTGTAGCTTTACTGTATATGGTTACCTAGCTTGCTACCCTTAGAATGTGGCTGTAACATTAGCTCTGCAGCTAACAGCTGAGTTACTGTCGCTATGGAAAGGTAGACAGCATTAAGTATAAGTGTGAATACATATGTTGTACGTGAGTGTTGTACACTTCTTTGTTATTTGGATAAACGTTCTGCTGTTGGTGTTATGGCGCGCGCGATATCCACCTTTCCCCTCATTGAAATGACTGAGTGTATACCTCTGCAAACCAGGGTTATCAGATGAGAATGGGCAAATTCGAGGTATTTTACAGCAACGGGGTTACAGCCATTGCGATACATCCGTTGTAAACATTAGCGCATGGTGCCGCCCCTCCGCTCCTCATTAGCATTTAAAGCTACAGACACCAAAACAGCGCGTTCTGAGGAAAGCTCTTTGTGGGACTGCTAGTAGTGGCTGTAATTTTGCACCAAGGCTGAATTTCGGGAAAGAGACTTCTGATACAGTATTAGGGGACCACTAAGGCCTATATAAAAGCATCCAAAAACAGCATGTCATGCAGTGGCGTAACTATAGGGAGTGCAGGGAGTGCAGCTGCACTAGGGCCCGTGGCGAAAGGGGGCCCGTCCTCGATCTCATCGTAGAAGTGAAACAACCTTACCGGCCAAACCATCTGCTTTCACATTGGAGAACTGACCGGGCCCCTCGCTACGCTAAAAACTTCGGGAAAAGTACATATGATCCAGTCCCATCAATTCGCAAACATTTGGTGTCAGTTATTCATAATTATGAGCTATCACCTGCCCAATAAACAATTTGACAATAGTATTAATAACAGCAAATAATTCACTTTACCTCATTTGCCTTTTGCTGAATGAAACAAATCTCGTTTTTATTAAGTAATATTGCCATCGAAAAATAGCAAGGATGTCTGGGTAATATTGTTGTCAAAGATTCTATAGCCCGCCCACCCACACGTTGCGATAGTTTCCCATCCTGTTGTGTTATGTTGCATTGCGTTGCGTGTTGAGTAAGCGATAAGTAGGCTACCCCATGCCCTTCAAACACAAAAGTGGCTGCAGGAAGCGGCACGGACGCAAAGAGCAGGATGAAAGGGTGGCAAAGCTGGCAAAATGATCTTCATTTGGATTTGTGGCGAAGAGTGTTCAAGAGGACGCTAAGTCTGACCCCCAGCCCAACAGCAATGAGTGTGAAGCTCAGCCACCAGGGTAGGCTAATCACATAACGTTTACTGTCTGGTATAGCCTAATTGAATGCATTTAGATATATAAAATGCACGTATAGGCCTATAGGCTAAGGCAGCAGCCAGGTTAGATAGGCTATTGTAAACTATGTGCAGTATGTAGTCGGAAAATAGCTAAAGCTAGATAGGCTAAACGTTACGCTAGCATATCTAACGAAAATAAAATCAAACATTCACCATTAAAATGACAGTATTGTTTTTTTTAGACTACAGCTCAACACTCAATAATTTCGCCTGACGATAGGTCGGTTAAGGGGCCCGTTGGTGAGATCTGCACTCGGGCCCGCCAAGTCATTGTTACGCCGCTGATGTCATGTGACCTTTAAATCAAAATGTGAATAGCCTACAAATAATGAGCATACTACAGGCTAGAGGCGATTCTAGGTTTTAAAACTGGGGGTGCAAAACATGCTCAAAATGAAAACTAGATCTTAAAATGTATAATTAATCATTACAGTACAACAAACCATGATAGAACATACAACTCTGACATCACTTTAACGTGTTCTAAAAACAGTTCTTCGTTTTTTTACATTAATTTGAAAATGTAATGTTTTCATCCCAACAGTAGGGGGTGCAAAAGCACTCCCTGCACCTGCTGTAAAATCCTCTATGCTACAGGCTGTGCACAGTTAGCTACTATAGTTCTCAATAAAGACATTTTAACATATGAAACATGTAGCCTTATGCACGACTTGATTTCACTCAATAAGGTTTGAAAAAACAAGTCAGTGAAGTTCTCAATAAAGACATTTTAACATATGAAACATGTAACGTTAGCCTTATGCACGACTTGATTTCACTCAATAAGGTTTGACAAAACAAGTCAGTGACTTTGACGACGTAGCTACTTAGTAGGTGTGTTGTTTGGTGACGACGTCTGTCTCACACGGCTTAGTGGCGACGTACTTATCTCAGACGTACTTAGTAGGCGTAAGGTTTTTTTATACTTTCGAACATGCGTCGCCGCCACGTCGCCGCGGGTAGACGTTCCTTACATGGCGTCGCCGTCAAGTCGCCGCCAGTCTCTCGTTTGCAGTCCCATTCAGTACCATTCAAAAATCCACACGGTCTGTCGGCGACGTATGGTTAGGCTGCTCCTTATCCTTCTCCTGGTAAGCCTAGGAATGTCCCTTTCCGCACGCCATAATAATGGTCTCCCGTGATTCACCGGAACGCTTCAGCGCCATCTAAAGACCTGGCGTGTACAAACACGCTATAATAGAAAATTAGAATAGTTATATGAATTTAAAAAATTGAAGGGGGTGTCTGTTTAATGTAAACTAAATCTTAACCCGTTACACATAGAACACCACAAGGTCGGACTGGGCACTGAAATTCTTAGGACAAGACAACGCAAGGCAACCTGGCATAACATAACATATAAGTACACAGAACATAGATTACATCTATGATAAGCTAAAATATAGGGAACCTCCTAAATATACAGATAATATACAATATGTGAATGTAAACATAACATACTAATACCATATGTCAACATCAGTTATTGAGGTAGCATCCATATGCAAAAATATTGAGTGGAGTCTGATGATGTACAGGAGCGTGTGGGGTGCATGGGTATGTCCACAATGCGTGT
This sequence comes from Thaleichthys pacificus, assembly GCA_023658055.1. Classification (NCBI taxonomy): domain Eukaryota; kingdom Metazoa; phylum Chordata; class Actinopteri; order Osmeriformes; family Osmeridae; genus Thaleichthys; species Thaleichthys pacificus. The sequence goes on from CM042868.1 coordinate 19,633,405, forward strand.
GGCTTTGCGGATGCAGCGTTCGCTCCTGTATAATGGTCATAATAATGGTTTGTGAGGGAGGGAAGAGAGACCCCGACTATCTTCTCGGCTGTCCTCACTATCCTCTGCAGAGTTGCGGTTCGAAGCGGTGCAGTTCCCAAACCAGGCCGGGATGCAGATCCTCAGGATGCTCTCTATAGTCCCTCTATGCAATGTGGTGAAGATGTGGGATGGGAGATGGGCTTTTAGCCACTGTTGGTACACCAAGGAATTAGGTGCTCAACGGTTTAGTTGATGTTCAGCAGGGATGGGTCGCTTTGTGCTGACCTTACTTGCTCTGCACACCTGAGAGAAGGTCATGTAGTACTATACATGGACAATTTGTACTGCAGTGCAATCCTCTTTCAACATTTCAGGGCTCTGCGCTAATGTTTTCACCAAGGAGTACATGTGCTCCTAAATGTAAAAATTCAGGAGCACAGTGTTTTTTTTATTGTATTCGTTTATTAAACATAACTTAACACAGGGGCGTCGTTAGACCCTTTTTACAGGGGCACGTGCCCAGTATAAATCTGCTGTGTCCCAGTAAAAACTAAAGTTTGAGTTTTAAAAATTTACTTTATTAGTCAGTGCATTAATTAAGGTTGATAATCCCGAAAAAAATAAACCCAATATCCCAATCAACGCATGTAAAATCAAAGCAGTTTAACCGAAAACACAAAGCTTGCATTAACTATAGATGTCCCTGCCAAAGCTGATATCAAACTTGCGTCCCTGAACTGTTATATAGTGGGTTAAGCGAGGGGAGTTTCTATAGCCTAATAGTGCATTGTGCGCAACACGCTTGGAAGAAGGGATATGAATAGGGGCCTGTGCCCCAGTACAGTTTTAAGTCTAACAACGCCACTGACTTAACAGTTAATGCTAGACAACTAGCAACTTTCACTCTGATAGAACTAGAACAAATAGTTTAAGAAACATGTATATAGTTATAGTTAATATTTTCTTAAAATACTGGGACATTATAGACTATGTAAGCACGCCACGGATTAACCCTTGTGTTATATTCGGGTCATTCTGACCCATCAGTCATTGTGACCCACCCCACCGTCAGTACCGGTCCTAGGCGAAATGTATCAACAGCATACAGGGCGCCAACAGCGTCGTATTGCGACAACTGTACCGCATACAAAAACAAAGTGAAGCATTTTCTTTTAACCGTTGGGCTGTCTCAGACCCCCCACATTGCAAAGGTTAAAAGAAATTATTTTTTATTTGTTTTTGTATTGGGTAAAATTGGGTAAACACAACAATGGTTCGTTATGAACCTTTGGGTCCTGTGACCCGAAGGCAGCACAAGCTGTTAAAAGGCTTGGTAGTCAAAGCTAGGTAGACCCAGAGCCATATAAAAAGAGAGTTGGGACACTTCCATAGACTTCCATTGTAATCGAAGAAGGCAGAAGTAAAGCGTGTCATTTGCGACCTATAGTCCCAAACATTGTATTTTGCAACATTCAACCCCATTCATGTTCAGTGTGACGAATCAAGTTAGCTGTTTTGAAAATAGTTTTAAAATAATGCAGTAATTTGATCAATTTACCAGCTAACTTGCTTCGTCACACTGAACATGAATGGCGTAATAGTTTGTGAAAGACCCAGAGAAACACAAATATCCGACGAGGCAAAATCCCGGACAATTTTGGAATCCCTGCCGGATGCATTTTTTAGGTCTCGAAAAGAGGACGTCTGGTCACCCAAATTTTAGCCTATATAGCCAGCTTTACTTAAAGTTTATTGTAAGATATAGCTTGTTAGATTCTAAATGCACATCTGATTAGAGCTAGCAATAATGAATTGCAGATTGAAGGGTCCCCAATCGTCCAGCTAGCTGTCGATGCTCGGCAGGAATTTCAGGTCCACTCACTAAAAACAAACTTGACCCTCTCACTGGACATATTGCATAATAAAATGTTTTATTGAATGCAATTGGTTGCCTTGTATATTCTGTTCTATTTACCAAACTCCTTTCTTGTCTTAAATTGAGCTGGTGTGAGCTACAGTATGGTAGCTAGCATAGCCATTTCTCGCTCTGCTTCACAATTGCTGCCTAGTGTTATAAGTTAATGTAATACATAAATGTTAATAAAGTATCAGACATATACATAATACAACACACCAGTAACCAATTGATATTATGTGTTAATATACCGAAAATGTCAGTAAATCGAGATGCTGCTACTGTCTGTCCCGTTGAAAACCATTCAAACAGGTTGCCAGCAGTGTTTTTTTTGTGAGCTACTTGAACCAAGTGATCATTTGTCGGCGAGATCAAAGAGTGTTGTAACTCTCTTTTTATATGGCTCTGGCCCATTGGTTGCGAATCGTCGCTCACGCGTCATTATGCTATGTTCACACACACGTACTTGCCCCACTGGGGCAAGTAAAGTTTGTTTGAGTTAAAACTCAAACAAAATAAAATGCCATGTTACTTCACGTTATGTTCCACTCATTATGTCTATTTTACCGATTTTATTTGACCGAATTCTGCATTAGTGTAACTCAGTAGCGAACCGTGACTCTTAAACCTTGGCCCTCTGACCTAAATTACTCGTCGGGAAAAAAAACACAAGATACACAGCATTAAGGCCTACATGAAATTCTGTTGGTCATTAAGCACTATTTGAGCCAGCCCTTGCGGCACTATTCACGTAATTGTGCACAATGACGTTGCGTTGGTACCTAGAGATTGACCGGTCATTCTGCACAACACTATAGCATATAGTTAGGCTAACTCACTCGACAATAGCCTACTTAGTTATGTTTCTCTACACACCATATTTGTCCAGTAGGTGGCAGTAGCAGTGGTGGTGCTGTATAGAGGGGAAACTGCCACTGACTTTAGAAAGAAGAAGAAAACCGTTTTACAGCAGAACGATCGTGAGCTGAAGCTATATTAAAGATATTAAAGTTAATAAGATAATTTAAAGATAACATTGAAGAGCTAGTTAAAAGGGTTTTCCCACCAAACCTACTTCTAAGGAAAAATAGCAGAACAACGGGTCGAAATTACGACAAGGAGTTTACTTTCTTCTACTATACTTTTTCTCCGGTGAGCGTTTTACACGTGTTCGTCATTGTGTTACTAGCAGACATAGCATGATACTGTAGATGTGTTTAGTGAGTCAAACACGTTAAGTTCTCTATATTTCTATTCTGATGTTAATTCAGTTGTTAAATGCATTGTGTGAAAATGTATTGATGATGTGTACTGCATAAGTTTGAAACAAAAACCAATCGGAGTTGAACGTGAGTTTAATGATTTGAAGCCATTCCATGCTATGTTGAAGCTATGTTACTACGTGATATGCTAGTGCTTGAGTTTCATGTATGCAGTGAATGCAAAGATTTAATAAGTTATATTTCCAGATCTGGTACAGTTATTGAGAGATTAATTGAATATTGTATGCAGGTTGTTTTTTTCTGGGTGCATGATTTGAGGGAAGGTTCCATTGGATGAGTTCGCCATTGGACACGTGCAGCAGAAGAGCAGAGGGCGTGCACGGTCATCTTGCCTGCAACACCGACTGTTTTCTACTCACCATTCCTTCATTGCATCATACAGATAAGAGCAAGATCTCACCACACAAAAACATACTACCCGGGTAGATGCACTTTGGTTTATTATTTTGGGGTTATTTCATCAGATCTCTGAGGTCATTGTATTTTCTTTATTTTCTCAATTTACGTGAAAGAAGGTTGAAACTAAGGGAAACAAGGTCATACTGTTTGATATTTGATGTTTAATAAATGCCGGCTATATAATCTGAGTAAACTATTCTATATTTATTCTTCTCTCTCCTCTTTTTGAAAAGTTCCATAGAAAGGCAGCACTTCACTTAACCTTATAATAAGTGCCCCTTACATTAGCAAAACACAAAAGAAGTGGCTTCGTCCCAATATCTCTACAGACCATGCATCCAATTTCATGCTCAACACTTGAACGGGGGCTTATTACTTGAAAGAGGAATTATTTACTGTGTCGTCTCAGTTACACTATCAGGGCTTTGAAATACTGTGACTTGCTCAAGTAAGCAAATGGCTAGTAGAACATAACATTTCATAATAATTCCAGTAAATCAAGCAGCGCTGTAAGACCCAGTGAAATGTTATACAGATAACAAACTAACATTAGCTAGCATCGCTACGACATTGGCTAACTCTACTTCGGTAGGCTATCCTCAGTATTTGCAAGCTAGCTAAATTTATACTGTATCTAAAATAAGATAAATAGCCCCGAGACAAGCTTTCACGGGTGTTCGCGCGTGTATGTTGCTTCACTCCTTGTGCCTGTGCCTCGTCCATTACTGTTTACAACGTTAGCAGGACTACTTGGTTGGCGTTGCCTTCTGAATTGCGTGTCTCACGGCCTATGCGTGAGCGTTGGCAGCCCTGTATTAAAAGGTGTATAGCCTACTTTACAGTTGAATATGAGCTGATATTTAACTATGTACATTTAACCGATACAAATGCTGCTAATGCTTGCTAGGTACACAGTGTACACAATGTTTTTTTAAATAAAATGATAAATCTTTACCCGGACAAGTGACTTTTGTGCATGGACAAGTGAAACGTTAATGTACTTGTCCAAAGGACAAGTGCCTCAAAAAGTTAATGTCAAGCCCTGCCCTATGAAACGTTACAGTCATACATTACTGTCTTGTCATTTCAATAGGTTGTTATATTGAATAAGCATAACATCTGGTTTATTCTACATGTCGTCCATCAAGTAGCCCTAGCCTAGATTTTCCACACTAATTACACTTGCCTCATTTTTGCAATACTTGAACTGTGGCCTGACAATAAATGAGGAATAATAAATGCTCCATCAACACGGAAATGAATGGCAGTATAGATGGTAGCAAGAGATCACAAAACAGCCATCAATTTAGAATGGATGTCTGCATTATTGTGTTTGCTCTAATTAGACTAAACATAGCAAGTTACTACGAACTAGCTAGCAAAGACATCAGCTCGTGGAAAACAGGTCATGCTTTCATCTCAATATCATGTCACAGGTATGTGTATAACTTGTGTGTATAAATAATCTACTTACCAGTAGTGTTGTTTTTGGCGGCCTGTTTTAATTTTAGTTTTAGTCTAGTCTTTGTGTCAAGCTGTCATTTTAGTTTTTATTAGTTTTAGTCACGTTCATACTCTTTTTAGTCTAGTCAAGTTTTAGTCGACTAAAAGTCTGAGCATTTAAGTCTTATTTTAGTCAGACTTATCCATGACTATTTTCGTCTAGTTTTAGTCTACGAAAACTGATGACATTTAGTCTAGTTTAAGTCAATGAAAATTGTATTTTAGTGTCTTTTTATGTTAATGCCAAGACCATTTGGTTAATGTATTGGTCTAGATAGAATAAGGTATTCAAAGTCATGTTGTTGATGCCAAATTCAGTTCAGTGTGATTGCTATGTGAATGACAACTAGCTACAGTATTTGGCCAACAAGGGATGCTTAGTACACATGCAGTCAGTCAGGTAGGAAATAACCCACTTTACACTGTCTCATACAAATACACACGCACACACACAGTACACACACTAGTCACACATGGTAACCCACTTTACACTCTCTCACAAACAAACACACATACGCTAGTCACACACGTTTGTCTCAGACTCTCAGTCGGTTTCAGCTCAGTAGCTAACGTCCAGCATTTACGTTGCGTCTCGTTTTCGTCACTTGATAAAGGTTCATTGACGACGATATTTAGTCATCATTTTCGTTGACGAAAGCAACACTACTTACCAGAAAGGTTTTCCCAGAAAAGTAGAAGCCAACCAAAAAGGGTTGAAGGTATCCAAGCAGCATGAGCTTGCTTGATCGTCTTTGGTCGAGGGGTCTGGGAGTTATTTTCCAGAGCCTATGGCTCAACTTGGTTGACAATCAACAGTTGTTGATAATTTACTAGGCTATGTTACACGTTGTTTGTGTGGTCAGATTAAAACGAGTACAAAATAATGCAGGTGCATCCAGTCAGAACTTGCTAGGATGCATCGTTTTATTTTCCTTACTTATTTTGTGAACACAGGCTGTGTTGCCAACTCAGTAGGTTTACGAGATGGAAGCCAGCTAGAGAAAACAAAACGATGCATAGCAATCAAGTTAGACTGGATGTATTTGAATGATTGTGTATTCGTTATAGTCCAGCCACACAAACAACGTAACATAGCCTAGATAATAAGCAACAGCTAACTTGTTGATTGACACTTTACTACACTACGAGCTAGCTAGTTTGGCAAAAACTGAAAGAGAAATAGGTCACGAGAAGGTGGGATAAACAAAATAACCAATGAATTGAGTCGTCGTCACTAATACGGGGTGCAAACTAGGTCAATTTCAAATGCGAACCGAGAAGTGCTGAAATTGCCTGGAAATTCGTTTTAATGCGTCATAATCAACCATAATAAACAACTCACGCGCCAAAATAACTCACGCTGTGGGGGCATTCAAGAAATGTTGAACTTACGTGTCAAAGGGTTAAGAGACATAATTAGAAGCTCTGGGGTAAATTTTCACTGTTATGCAGATGATACTCAGCTATTTATGTCTATAAAGCCTGGAGAATTACCACGTTATGGAAAAATGTGTTTCTGGGTTAAGAACTTGGATAACAGCAAATTTCCTTCTCAATTCGGATAAAACAGGTTCAAATTTTCGGCCCTAAAAAATACAGAAATAATGTGTCCAATCTGACCTTAGACTTAGACGGCGTCAAAGTCTCTCAAAGCCAGCTGGTAAAAAATCTAGGAGTCACAATGGACCCAGACCTTTCATTTGAGTACCATATTAAGCAAATTACCAGAACTGCATTTTTCCATCTACGTAATATAGCCAAAATACGAAAATTCCTCTCAAAGGATGATGCTGAAAAACTAATACATGCATTTGTTACAATCCGACTGGACTACTGCAATGTGTTGTTCTCTGGTTTCCCAATTACTTACTTAAAAAATTGACAGCGGGTGCAAAATGCTGCTGCTAGATTATTAACTAGAACTATCTACTCTTGTCTCTTTACACTGGCTCCCTATCCAAGCCAGAGCTGATTTCAAAGTTCTATTACTAACTTACAAATCTCTGCATGGATTGGCACCACTTTACCTCTCTGGTCTCCTTGCACCCTATCGCCCCGCAGGGACACTTAGATCTCAAGATGCCGGCTATCTGGTGGTTCCCAAAATTAAGAAAAAAACTGCTTGAGGCAGGGAGTTTTCATATAGAGCACCTCTTCTCTGGAACAAATTACCTGTCTCAATTAAGGAGGCTGATACTGTTTCGACATTCAAAATTGGGTTAAAAACGTTCTTGTTTAGTCAATTTTATGACTGCTAAAGATAAATATGTGTGTATGTACTTTCTATGTAAACCTGGGGTGTGTGTTTGTGTGTATCACATGTAACTTTTAAATTGCAATTAAAGCTTCTATATGTTCATGTTGCCCCATCTAGATTTGACAAATAAAGTAAACCTGTTACTGTATATTGTTATAGTTTCCGTTATTAGTTGATGACAACGGGGGACGGAGCATTCTCACCCTTATTCTATAAATATAACTTGGGGTCAGGTGTCTGAGCGGTTAGGGTATCGGGCTAGTAATCTGAAGGTTGCCAGTTCGATTCCTGGCTGTGCAAAATGACGTTGTGTCCTTGGGCAAGGCACTTCACCCTACTTGCCTCGGGGGAATGTCCCCGTACTTACTGTAAGTCGCTCTGGATAAGAGCGTCTGCTAAATGTAAATATAACTTATTTTAGAGTTCTTTCCCCTGGAACAGATTTCATGTTCCAACCGAGGGGGGCTGGCGCTGTCTTAGTGTCTATGGCTGCATCAAATACCCTTTTTTTGCTCTGCTAAATTGCTGTACTAGTCCACACTTGACCGGTGGGGATTTCATTGTAATATGACTGTAACTGTTAGCTGCTCCTGGCATTCTCTAATCCCTGCTCTCTTTTCTCTGTCCCCCTCCACACATCCCCTGTGGTGTGGGGGGTTTGAACTGTCAGCACCTGCCTGGTCATCGGTTTGCCAACGCTGGACCTGGTCGCCAACTGGAAACCAGTCTCCATGACGGGCAACAGCGAGTTTCCCGGTCCCTTCCTACATCTACCAAGTTGAACAATGGATTTTGATGTAAATGTTTTGATGCAAAACCCATTGCCACTTCCCTGCTGTATGACTATGTTAAGCCTGTGTTCTGCTCCTCTCTTTCACCAACCGTCTCTGGAGGAGGGGATCCCTCACTGAATTGCTCCTCCCAAGGTTTCTTCCATTTTTTCTCCTGCAGTGAGTTTTTCTGGGAGTTTTTCCTTGTCTTCCTTGAGGGTTTAGGTTGGTTGAGGGGCAGTTCTATGGGCGTATGTGAAGCCCTCTGTGACATGCTTGCGTGTAAAAAGGGCTATACAAATACATTTTGATTTGATTCCTTCCATCGCTCGATACAGTCGCCATTCCATGAACTGACCAGCAGGTGTCCCTATGGAGAAGATGTATTGAACGCTTCAAAAAAGCGATAGTAACTCAGCTGTTAGCTGCAGAGCTAATGTTACAGCCACATTCTAAGGATAGCAAGCTAGGTAACCATATACAGTAAAGCTACAAAATGATATAGCGTTAGTTAACTTACTTGTCCGAGGTTAGTAGCTGGACGAAGGAGAGTTGGTACTGATCCAGAATTTAATTTCAGCAAGGCCAGTTTTGTATTAGCTCAAGTTGAGGAAACAGTCGTGGCTGAAGTGTTTGGCGCAGACATACAAAACAAATGCGCCTACAACAGAAGTTGTGTAGGCGCATTTTCAGCGAAAATAAAATTAAGATACTGATTGTTTAGAGGCTCGGATGACGGAACTACAAAAATACTTGTGTGTTGATTTGTACATCCAAGCACTGAGCAACTGTTATGCTTCGTTCGTTTACTAGCCATGGCATGATGTCTCTGCAGGAAAACACGATATTGCACTCGCCCTTGCACAATCGTAGCTCAATTCCTCATTGGCGGGCCAGATTATCTGGGCGGGCACAGCAGAGAGAAGGGCGGTAGCCTGGCTCCTTGTTACGTCAATAAAAGGAGATTTTCAAACCGAGCGTTTGAGCCTTCATTTTCTCAAAGGCGGAGAAGAACACCCAGGGCTTGGTTTACACCTATCGAAAATTCTAGCCACTGGGGGACCAAAGGCAGGCTAGGGGACTCATATTAATGTTAAATAACCTCCTAAAGTGAAGTTTTCATGTCATGTGACCTTTAAGGCTCTGGATGTTGTAGGGCTGTCTTGGTTGACACGACTCTGCAACATCGCGTGGACATCGGGGACAGTGCCTCTGGACTGGCAGACCGTGGTGGTGGTTCCCCTCTTTAAAAAGGGGGACCGGAGGGTGTGCTCCAACTTTAGGGGGATCACACTCCTCAGCCTCCCTGGGAAAGTCTATTCAGGGGTTCTGGAGAGGAGGGTCCGTCGGATTGTCGAACCTCGGATTCAGGAGGAGCAATGTGGTTTTCGTCTTGGCCGTGGAACTGTGGACCAGCTCTACACCCTCGGCAGGGTCCTGGAGGGTGCATGGGAGTTCGCCCAACCAGTCTACACATGTTTTGTGGATTTGGAAAAGGCGTTCGACCGTGTCCCTCGGGGGCTTATGTGGGGGGTGCTCCGGGAGTACGGGGTACCGGATTCCCTGATCGGGGCTGTCCGGTCCCTGTATGACCGGTGCCAGAGTTTGGTCCGCATTGCCGGCAGTAAGTCGAACGTGTTTCCCGTGAGGGTTGGACTCCGCCAGGGCTGCCCTTTGTCACCGATTCTGTTCATAACTTATATGGACAGAATTTCTAGGCGCAGCCAGGGCATTGAGGGGGTCCGGTTTGGTGACCTCAGGATCGGGTCGCTGCTTTTTGCGGATGATGTGGTCCTGATGGCTTCATCGGGCCGCTGACCTTCAGCTCTCACTGGAGCGGTTCGCAACTGAATGCGAAGCGTCTGGGATGGGAATCAGCACCTCCAAATCTGAGGCCATGGTTATCGACCGGAAAAGGGTAGAGTGCAATCTCCGGGTCGGGGAGGAGATCTTGACCCAAGCGGAGGAGTTCAAGTATCTCGGGGTCTTGTTCACAAGTGAGGGAAGAATGGAGCGCGAGATCGACAGGCGGATCGGTGCTGCGTCCGCAGTGATGCGGGCTCTGCATCGGTCCGTCGTGGTGAAGAAGGAGCTGAGTCAAAAGGCGAAGCTCTCTATTTACCAGTCGATCTACGTTCCTACCCTCACCTATGGTCACGAACTGTGGGTAGTGACCGAAAGAACCAGATCATGAATACAAGCGGCCGAAATGAGTTTTCTCCGCAGGGTGTCCGGGCTCACCCTTAGAGATAGGGTGAGAAGCTTGGTCATCCGGGATGGGCTCAGAGTAGAACCGCTGCTCCTCCGCGTCGAGAGGAGCCAGTTGAGGTGGCTCTGGCCTCTGATCAGGATGCCTCCTGGACGCCTCCCTGGTGAGGTGTTCTGGGCACGTCCCACTGGGAAAAGGCCCTGGGGAAGACCCAGGACACGCTGGAGGGACTATGTCTCTCGGCTGGCCTAGGAACGCCTCGGGGTCCCCCAGGAAGAGCTGGTGGAAGTGGCCGGGGAGAGGGAAGTCTGGGCCTCCCTGCTTAGGTTGCTGCCCCCGCGACCCGACCCCCGGACAAGCGGCAGATGACGACGACGATGGCCTGTAGTTGCTAAGACAACCTGGATCCAGGTTTGTTTTTTTAAGAAGGGGCTTAATAATGTTTGTTTGAAATCGTCGGGGACTTGGCCAGTTACGATAAATTCATTAATAATACTAAGCATGGGTGGTCCAATAATAGGGAGAAGTTCCTTACGAAGTTTGGCAGGGAGGGGATCGAGAAGGCAGCAATCAAGTGACGTCAAGTCCTCGAGACGTCAGTCTCACAATTGTCATTGACAACTTGATAAAGTAAGGTTATGTGACAAATGTGTTGATGTATAAGTGTCAAAATTTTTTTATCATATATCTTGTTGTATTATAAATAATGGAGTAAGGCAGGGCAGTATATTGTCTCCATCTCTGTTTAATGTTTATATGGACGATTTGTCAATACTTTTAAATAATTGTAGAACGGGCTGTAGAGTTGGTAACAGTATCATCAGTCATCTAATGTATGCTGATGATTTAGTAATTATCTGTCCATATAGTGCTGGTCTACTCCCAATATGGATCAGATTTTGATATCCAATACAACGCAAAGAAAAGTAATATCATGATTGTCCGGAGCAGGGGGGACTCTAAACTCTCTTCCCCTGACTTCTTCTTGTCTGGAAACAAACTAAATGTCATCGATGATTGTAAATATCTGGGACATTACACAGGGTTTCCGCGGGGTCTTAAAAAGTCATAAAAAGTCTTAAATTCTGAACTTAAAATTTAAGGCCTTAAAAAGTATTAAAAACGGCTAGATTTTCATCCGAGGTCTTAAATTTAATCTAGTCAGGTCTAAAAAAAGTTTTACCCTCGTTCATTTCCAGAAACGCTGGCCGCAGAAAGTTATAATAAAGTAGCAAAAAAGTATTGAGTCGTAGCCTACAGAGCGGAGCTCTAGAGTCGTTGCTACAAAACCAGCAGAACGCTGCCCTCAGAACGTTGGTTCGGTGTGTTGTAGTTCTTTCTGTGGGATCTTGGTGTTGTTACCTATGCGGTGATAAAACTACAAATCCTGTGATAAATGCAATACCTGCCCGCGAAATACGTCTGCGTCTCCTCACAGTTTGTTAAAGTTCGGCTACATGTGGAAAATGGGAAAGTGTACTTTCAACGAGACATGGCTAGATCACAGCGATTTCCGCTGTTGGTTACAAGCGGTACCCAGCTCCAGGTATGAGGCTCGCTGCAAACTTTGCCAAAAAATATTCAATTGGGTGTGAACTGGCGCTGGAGTCACACGCTCACTCACACACCTTCTCTCTCTTTGAGGGCAAGTTTGTTTTACCCTATTTTCATTTTGGGGGTAAGGTTTTGGGGATTTGGCACGTTGTTGGGTGTGGAAAGTTACTAATGTGATTAACCTGTGTAAAATGTATGCTTTTTCAATGACTGAATTCATTTAAATAAAATTATTTTTTCAGAATTTCTTTGATTTGAATTTTGGTAATGCGTCGTGTAGGTCTTAAATTTCGATCTTTATTGTCTTAAAAAGGTCTTAAATTTGACTTACTGAAACCTGCAGAAACCCTGTTACATCTGTGCTGACCTGTCTGATGACAGAGACATAAATAGACAGTGTCGAATGCTCTATGGACAAGCCAATATGCTGATCCGAAAGTTTGGTGCATGCTCACCACCAGTTAAGACCAAACTGTTCAAAGCATACTGTACCCCCATGTATACTGCCCACCTGTGGAGGCACTACAAAAAGAGTAGTATGCACAAACTGAATGTTGCCTATAATGATGGCTTGCGGATGCTGCTAAGGATACCGCGATGGAGCAGTGCAAGCCAAATGTTTGTCAATGCGGATGTGCCCACCTGCTCTGCAGTGCTGCGCAGACTCATGTACAGCTGCATGTGCAGACTTACGACCTCTATGAACAGTATCATCCTGGTACTGACCAATCCAGCATTAAGCTCAATACGTTACTTTTCAAATATGTGGACTCACTGGCGTCTGAGCCTCCTCAGAAAATGATGTACCTCGTGTTTTTATTATATGTTTGTATGTTGTTTTGTAATCTATGGACCTAGTAAGTGTTCGAAATAAAGTTTATAATAATAATAATAAACAACGTAACGTCTTTGCTACTTTAAGTTCATAACATTTATTTTTAGGATCTTATAGCATTAATTACATGAACAGCTAAGAGAAGTATGGCCTTGTGGTAAGAGCCCCGCTCGGACCCTCAGTCCGAAATAGTGAGATTGCATCCTCGTACCCCGTTTTAGTGGAAGTATATGCTAAATTAATACATTATTATATGATAATGTAGGCTAGCGGTTAAGGTTTTTGAACATGCTTTTGCAACCGGGAAAGGGATGGCCACATTTAAAGGCTGGTAAAACTAGAGAAAGATGTATGTGCTTGTGTACACCTAGGCTACTCTCTCACATCTCACATCTGTATCTATGTCTATCTAGCTCTGGCAATCTATCTGCATCTCTGGCTCTGTCAAAGAATGTATTCTATAGCGTCCGTAAATAGGCCTGTTTCCCCTCTATAAACTACGTATTAGTTTATAGAGTGATTTCTATATATATTAGTGATTTCTGATGTCTTTTTAAGCGTTTGAATAAAGCACTGTTTGTCTCAGCTGCTCATGTAGACACTTCGACAGGTGATCACGTGGTTTTTGCCCATTTGAAGCCACGCTCTACACGTTTCTGTCGGTACCAATTGTTTCGAAAGGTCGATACCGCTTTGTGAGCACGGTATCGAGCGTAACATCACTAATTGGCCGTGAGACACGCTTTTCAACCAGTTCACACGCTCTCACACAACACCTTGTATTACGGTACTTAGGAATGATTTGCTGGACCTGATGCTGGTTTCCTCCAGGTTCACAATGACTCTTATTGAGAGACTTGTTGCTCTTGTTGGTTAGTTGTAACGGATTTAAATAATTGTACTCGCTGTGAAATATTTTACTGTTGATTGCTTTTCTACAGGTTCACTCTTGCACTTTTGAGGTTCATGTTGTTTAATTGTAACTTGTTTGACTGCATGCTCTTATGGTTCTTCCCCTTTGGCACTTATTAGATTTTTCACAATGTATGCTTCATGTTTTGGCTGCCCGCAATGTTTGGGGCTATCTCGTTGTTATGATCAGACTTATGCACTTTTGTAAAGCTCTCTCTTGGAAGTCGCTTTGGATAAATGCATAAATGTCATGTAAATGTACATTTCTCATGTTGAGAAGGCAACGCCAACCAAGTAGTCAACGTGTGATGGATGAGGCGCAGGCACACGGAGTGAGGCAAACAAGCGTGAAATGTCGTCTCGGGGGGGGGGGGGGGGGGGCGGTTGAAAAGTTGGCAGCCCTGTAACCCAGGGGTACTCAATTAGAAGCCAAATTTCCATTCAGTCCAGGGTCCGGAACAGTGATGGTTTATTTTTCTGGCCCTTACCTCAGAGTTCTGGCCTGGGGGTAATTTTGTTCAAAGTGTCCATGCTTTGTGTCATAGTGATGTTTCATATTACCATTTTTGGCAAGGGCAACCGTCTCATTGCAGATTAAACACATCAGTTTTGTGCTCCCCACCGGCAGCACAAATGCATACTTGTCAGTCCACTCTGTCTGAAATTTGCGATTTTCAGAATCAACTTTTCGCTTTTTGTCGGGTTTAGAGCACGCCATGATTTTTGCTAAGGAAGAAACAGGTACTGTTAGCAAATCGATTAGCCTGCGTTGTTGCGAATGACACAACCGGTGTGACCCACAGAGTGAGTGAGTTGTCATGGTGATTACAGTTATTAAAGCTCCTGATTGGACCTTTGGATTGGACACGGAAGATAGAAACCACATCTAGTAGGAACAAAATATAGGCTATAGCGCGAAATCACGCACCAATGAAAACTTGCTTGGATCATGACTAAATTAGAATTGATTTAGGCTTCAGTCCAAATTGTATTGCGTCCGGGTCTGGATCCGGACCGGAGTCTGCCTATTGAGTAGCCCCGTACTAACCTGTTCTTCTTGTGTCCAGGATCATACACTGTGCCAGTTACTTGCCTGCCTGCCAACCCGCTTTCTTTAAGTTAGACCATTTCATTCTGTGTTGATTTAAAAAATTTCTTGAGATGGTGAGGCTTATATTTCGAAGCGGCTTATAGAATGGTTTTATACCAAAACAGGCTTCAAAATGTACTAATGAGAAGGCTAACAAGTAACACTAGCATGGTAGTAGCATTGCTACGAGTATTATGCTAGCTAACTTAGCCCGGAAGTTAACTAAAGATAGCAATCTACTGTTTCGGAAAAATAACTTGCGCTTGGGGGACTGTTGGAAATATTTAGAACTCACGTGTCTGAAGGTAAATATTAGTTAATTCCCGGGCAATAGAAAACATACATTACGCACTGTTTCAAGTCAGCGGCCTGCAGCCGGCTGCAGCGCTGCATGAAGTCAGTCCATGTCGAACGCACCTATTGATCCGAGGACTCGGTTGGCAGAGGAACGAAACATTAGGTGCGTTCGACATGGATTGACTTCATGCAGCGCCGCAGCCAGCTGCAGGCGGCTGACTTGAAACAGTGAATTCTGGTTAGACTTTTTGTCCGACTTGAGACGGCGCCGAGGCTAGGTCTCTGTGACGTAGCCATCAAAGTACCGTGAGATCGATTCGAGAACTGCCGCCTGTCTGGCCGAGCGCATTTTCTCAAGAGCAACTGCACAGGTTCTAATGACGACACAGCTATTTCATGATTGGCCAGACTCACACACGACAACTTTGACGCGTGTTTTGTAATTATTCTGACACCTTCAGTTTCGCCAATGCTCAAATCCGGACCAAACAGTTTAATTGAAATACAAATTTGCTGAAGGGTTTTAGTCTGCCTCTTCACTAACGGAAAGACTACGTTTAATTATAAATAAAGTAAAGTAAGCAAACAGCGCTTGAACGGCCATGACTGACGTTGACGCAGCAAACCACGAGAAGCTGGAATATCCGACTTCACAGAGCCGTTTTTAACTCCTCCTCGACTGCAAGCGGCTACTCTCGCCGGTCGTTTCATGCAGCTGCAATCCATGTCGAACGCACCTATTGAGCCGAGGACTCGGTTGGCAGAGGAACGAATCGTTCACCTCCCGACCGTGTCTTCGGATCCTTTTACGTGACCTGCATAGGCTCAGTACTGGTAGCTAGATAAAACAGAAATGATTGGTTCATTTTGACTGGGTCTTCGGATACGGATCTTTGGATCATTTTTCACGTGACCTGCATAGGTTCAGAAGAGGAAACAGAAATTGATTTGTTTACCTCGTTCACTTTCGCGTGACTAGGTTTAGTAAGACGTGAATGATATTCGTTCACAAGTAATAATTACAGGTTTCGTTATTTTAACTTTTTTGTACTTTATTTACAGTTCAGTGCAGCGTAGTTGTTTGCCGTGATAATTGGTAAATGTTAGTGTGATAATAAATTACTATTTCAAATCATACAAACTGTCATGATACATTATTTGAATGCAGGAATTTCTTTTAAAATAGTATCTGCTGGTTTACATGCACTAACCTACATGAGACTATAAAATTTTGAGCAACCCCCCCCATCTTGCGTGTTCAACATGTATTTACGAGTTCAATAACGCACCAGCGTTAGAATGAGTGATATGTTTTTTTTTTATTGAGGTGGGGCTGGTAACAAAGCCAAGCCGGATTGAGTGGAAGAGGCTGGTAGCAGAGCCAAGCATGATACGGTTGGTGGAGGCTGGTAGCAGACCCAAGCCTGATGCAGTTGGTAGAGGCCGGTAGCAGAGCCAGGCCTGGTGGAGTGTAGGAGGCTGGTAGTAGAGCATAGCCTGGTGCGGATGGAGGAAGCCGGTGGCAGAGCTGGGCCTGGGGTCCTGAGGGGACGAGAGTGTGATTACTGAGGGGCACTGGAAATGAACGATGAGGTAAAGGGTGCAGGCATTGAACCCGGGGTGTGGCAGATAGTCCTTGAGGGTCACGGCCGAGCAGCCGCTTGAGCAGATCCCCAAAAGGAACAGCCTCACTTAGTGGGCTGCAGTGAGGCTGATACGAGCATGAGGTGGTGGAGGTGTAATGGCAGAATTATGAAGACACTGATACTCGAATGGTCAGGATGCCGGATTAATCAAAATTCTTTATTCAATATCAAAAAGGTACTTAACAGAGCCCTCTGTGACCAATCTGCTGGAGGACACTTAACACAAGTGTCATTCAGCCGAGTGTTAAAGACCCTTTAGACAAGACTTTAAATTCAAAAAAACTTTATACCATCATCGACACACAAACAAAAGACAATAACACAAAACCACCTGGCCATGAATCAGATGGTATCAGAAGTAGTGCACGCCCAAACAGCGTCTCACAAGTTCTGACCATGAATCAGATGGGATCAGAACCAGAGAGCAACTTGCAGAAGAAATTGATGCCGCTGAGGTACACGTGGACTGTGGAAGTACGGGTGGAGAGGTGTGTGTGGGCATGGGAAATTAAGCTGGTAATGGAAATCAGGTTTGTATAAGTGGAAGGTGAGGTGGTGAGCAGTGTGAAAAGACTTAAAGCACTTCCAGGCTGTCCAGTAGGTAAAGAGTGTGAGGGGGGCCAGACCTTGGAGAATGGCGTCTTGGGTGTGGAGTGGGAAGGTGAGTCCGCCTGGGGGCCAAGCATCTGAATTTCTGGAGGGAGAGACGGGAGAGGGAGTCAGCAATGGTGTGGGGATGTGAGCGGCTCTGATTATAAACTGGTGTGTCACGGAAAGCCAAGTGAGGCGGCGGATGAAGGGCATGGCAGAGATGAACAGGACTGAACGGACTTTGATGATCCAGGAGACGACGGCAGTGTTGTCAGAGTGGATGAGGATAGATTGGCTTGTCCATTCGTGGCCCCAGAGGAGGGCGTAGACTTTGTCAAGTGCAGATGAGGGAGTTTGTGAGGGAGAAGGGTAGAAAGGGAGCTCAGGAGGTCATGGGGAAGCGAATCAGCGGCTGTTGTAGTAGCAACCGAAACCAGAGGAGGGGGTGGCGTCTGTGAACAGTTGCATGTCGTGGGGATTGGATACCATTTGTTTGTAGAAGAAGGTGATGCCGTTACAGTGTGACAGAAGGTGGTGCCAGAGCTCTAACTCCATGAGCCAGAAGTATCCAGTGTGATGGTTTGGTGGAGAGACTGGGAGGTGGGAGATGAAGGAGCGACCTTGGGGGATGATGCGGAGGGCATAGTTCAGGTGGCCAAAGAGGGAGAGGAGTTGGCGCTTGGTGCAGGTGGGAGTGAGCAGGTAGTTGGAGAGGAGGAGAGTGATACGGTTCAGTTTGTCGGTGGGGAGTGAAGCTTGGAGTGACATGGTGTCCAGTGTGACACCGAGGTGAGATTACTGATGGTGAGGAAGTCGTCCAGGAGATGTACGAGGAAGGGGACCTTGGAGTTATTGAGGAGGATCCAACAGAGTGCTTCGGAGAGACAGTCAAAAATGCGTGGGCTGCTTTTGCATCCGAATGCCAGGTGGACAGCGAAGTAGTAGGAATCCTGCCAGCGAACCCCACAAAAAGAATGGCCGAATGGGAAGGACCTTGAAAGCGGTCGTGATGTCGGCCTTGGCCAGCCAGGCGCCACGACCGGCCAGATGGATGAGGGAGATGGCATGCTCGATGGTAGAGTAGAAGGGTCGGTGCCCGGAGGGTCAGATAGAAGGGGCGGGGTTGGGAGGGGCAGAGGAAGGGAGGCGGAAGGAGGCGAAAGGGGGGGGGGCGGGGGCCAGGCGCAGGGGTTGGGCTTCGGATCCGACCGGGAAAACCGGATCCCCTGAGCCTGGAGGAGGCGCTGCTGGGCAAGTATTGCTAGTTTAAGGGTGGGTTAGTCAGCCGCTTCTGCAGTTCCGATGTCCTGGTAGGCTTGTTGGGCACCCCGTCAGGAATGGGGTCAGGATATGTGCCCAATGAGCGGACCGCTCTAAACCTCCAGATACACCTTGACGTCCTCAGAGGTCTGTTTGGTCAGGCAAGTTGCAAGGCTGATTCCAGTGTTGCATGGGGTCAAGTGATTGGTCGGCATAGTTAAAGGTTCTTGTGTCACTGCCATCCCTTGAGCCTGTTAGGTCTGAGCTTGGAGAAGTTGGTTAACTGTGTTTTCCATGTCTCTGCTTGGTAGACATCTCTTAAACTCAGTGTGTTTTGGTAATGGTGTCACATTCTCCCATTAATGTTACATAAAAATAAATACATTTCAGCCAAACATGTCAATCCCGGCCGTGCCTTCAGTTTTCCCCACTGTTCCGCCCTTGTTCCTTGCCTACTTCCCCTGCCTGTCCTCCTGCCCTACCCTGCTTACCTCCCCTGCCTGTCCTCCTCATTAAATACTTTTTAGATCCCTTCATCCTGAGTGCCTTCTCCTGCATTTGGGGCCACTTGGTGCTACTCCATAAAAAATGTTTTGGTCTTTGTCAGGTACTGAATAATAGGATGCTGTACCTTTAAGGGATACTGGTTATAGGAGAGCATTAAAGACATTCAAGTGCAAAACTGGTGTTTGTGATACGACGTAGATAAAGCCTAATTTATGGAATAAGGTGAATGAGAACTACGAAAGAAAACACAAACATGACAAAAATTAGTCTCCAGGAATGTTTCCCTCCCACAGCTGATGAAGAGTTACAGAAGTGCTTCCATGGAGGACTCAGACCCAGAATATAGATATACACAACACAGTAGTGTGTTTGTCTCATGACCTTCGACTGGAAATGCAGAAAATGTGACTAGAATCTCAAACTGTTTCTGCTGTCGTGTAGTCTCCCCGTGGGGTGAATATCTCCATGCAGACATACAAGCTGTTGGTGTGGTAATGTAATTATTGTTTGAGCTTACTGCTTGTTTTTCAGTGTGGTGTGTAATGTTGGTTGAATCTACTTGTTTGTTTGTCTGCATCTGTCTGCCTGCCTGCCTGTCTACCCGTCTGTCAGTATCCCTTCCTCATAAATCCCCCCCCTACCTTTAAACCTATCTATCAATCTCTATCGTTCTAACTGACAGCTTATCCATCTATCCATCCACCCAATATCTTACTATAATTTATTTTTTTGACCCACCCGTCAACCGTACCGCCCAAGTTTAGTAGTTTAGGGTAGCCAAATCAAATTACCCTAGACAACAGTATAGATTCTTCATTGTTACAAATGCTTCTCTCCACTGTTAACGATTAATCTGTGTTATTTGCTGTTGTTAATTATGAGAGGAGTGGGAATAATAAAGGGGGAGGGCGCTGTGTAATGTCATTACTGTTCATTTGTCAAGGGTGGGGGGGGGGGGGGGGCGAATGTCATGCACCTAAAAGCCACGACTGAAGCCACAGTCACGATCTATCAAGGACCATAGGACAGAGTTGTTGCTTATAGAGGTCTTTTCCATGTCTCATAAGACGTATATAAGATATCTTAATTTTGTCTTTTTTGGGGCTCCTTAATGTCTGGATTGATTCTCCTAAACCCCCCCTTAGGAGCAATAAGTAGACACCAAAGAGAAAAGCTTATGTGACTCTGATAAGACAGAGGAGCTTGAAATTAGATACTAGGTGAGCAGTACTTAAGAAGAATAAGAAACAACTAATACTTCTTTAAACTTAACCAGAGCTCATTTATTTCTGAGCTATTTCTCCTTTAACACTACTAGAAGCATTAAAAAGACACAATGGAGAAATAATAGTTTTTAGGTTAATCTAAGAACAATCTGAGATGCACAATATTGCAGTAAGATCTCAATATGATCTACACTGAACCTCAGTCATGTCTGATAATTGTCTTACAGCATTGCTTTGGAGCCCAATTTTAAGAAATACATAAGAATCTAAATAGAGAAATAAATAAGACATAAATCAGATATAGTTGTAAAATATTTTTTTTTTATATTTTGGCAATTAACCTTTTAATATTACAAATGAAAATAAGAAAAAGGTATATTCTTCTGAATAACATAGGTTGTTGATGCCAACATATACACAAACAGTAAAGCAGCATGTCTCCAATGAATTCCTTAAACAAAATAAACGTTTCACCCATTGATCAACACACATTTCCCAATTCTCAAAAAGTCCCATACTCCAATTTAACTGCTTAACAAAAATCCATAAATGTCACTGCCAAATGCTAAATTTGCAAGGCAGTACATAAAATAAGTGTTAATGCCAGAACAATTTAAACTTAAGCTCAAGCACCGACATGTGCAAACACCTTGCAACTGAAGAAAACACATGCAAATAGACAAAACACAAGCAAATAAAGAAAACATCTTCATAAATTTGACACATGCACAGCATTCAGCAAACGCACTGCAAATATAGAAACATGCTTTTCGATCCAGAGAGAGAGCAGATAAGAGGTTTATTTTGGAAACGGGACCAAAAGTGAAGTAAAGAGGCGACATAAAAAGGTTAGTATTCAGTTAGTATTCAGTTTTACACTCCTCTTTTATAGTATTTTAAAAGAGCGTTTCCAAAAAAAACTAATCTGCTCTCTCTGGATCGAAAAGCACGATGTTCCACTTAGCGCTCCCCTTGGAGGCCTGGAGCACTTCCGTTGTGTAATCTGGGTGCAGCATTTTTTTGTCAAATTTTTGGGGGGGTTTATGTGCTTTCCTTTTTGCAGCGCGTTTCTATATTTGCAGCGCATTTATGTATTTGGTTGTGTTGTGTGTATTTGCAGCGTGTTTCTATATTTGCAGCGCGTTTGCTGAACACATGCGAATGCTGCGCATGTGTTGTCAATTAATGAAGATGTTTTCTTAATTTGCTTGTGTTTTGTCTATTACCATGTGTTTTCTTAAGTTGCAGGGCGTTTGCACATGTCAGCCACCATAGACATTAGCCTGGTCCTAACCAGACTCTCGTACATTTCATTTGTACAGAGAGTCTGGCCTCGCTCCATTGACAAGCGTTGACTTCCTTGTAGGCGGGTACTCTGTTGAAGTTTAAAACTATTGGATCTGCCCAGAGCCACTCTGATCTGCCATAACCAATCGCTAGCGTTCGCCTTAGCCAATTCCTTCACCACTACTGTAACAGAGCTAGCTGCCGTAGCTGGAAAATCTAACTTTTCCCGAACCCTGTGGGGAGGAGGGCCACAACATCATGGCCACCAACAAAACTCAGCAAAACTTGTTCTTGCTCCGGCTTTAGCTGTTGGATATTCGGCAGCGTTGCCACAACGGACCGAATGGCTTTCCTCGCATCTTTCTCCGCCGCCATTACGGAACTACAACACAAACTAGCACACAACACCAACGTCATCGTTCTCAGCCACTCCCTCTGTTCGCTTATTGGACAGGTAGAAAATCAACCTGCAGAATCTGACTATCTGACTTACGGACCTCATGGCCAGACCTATGTACAGAAGCAAATAAATTTGAGCGGAAGTACGTAGGACGGCAGAGCCAGGCTACATAGACATAGACTGTTGAGAACAATATTTAAAACAAATCAACAAGCATTATCTTAACAATGTTGATGTACCAGGGCTGTCAGTTCCCTGAGGTCTACAGTCCTGTAGGTTCTCTCCAACCACATTTGTGAGTAACCAAAATTAAAATGGTAATTATTAAAATCAGGTGTGAAGAATCAGGGTTACAGAGAACCTTTAGCAGTGGTTCTCAAGCCACGCCTCGGGCCTCCCCAGACATGCCATTTTCTGTGCTTGGGTGCGCTGCCTCTTTGGCAACTCTCTCAGAGTACCTTCTGACTTTTTCATTCTGTGATAGTTGAAATAAAAGAAAAACATTTTAACAAAACAAAACTAGGAAACTTGAAACTGAACATTGTTATGGCATTGGCAGCATCATCTAAGGATACAGTTAGTGTATGTTGCTTTGCTAATATCTAAGCTATTAGATGAACTACAGTACATTAACGTTACCTCAGTCATGCCTATTAATTAGCTACTTAGCGAGTACAGTATTAGCTGATCTACTTGTCAGATAACTGCTGTTTACTTTGCCCAAAATTATGCATGGATTGGGGGAGACTGCTCAGTCTAACTGGTCCACACAATTTGTTAGAGCGAGGACGAAAGCATCCAGCCATCTTTCTCTGGCATGACTGAGTAACTGTAAACTAGCTAGCTAACTTTAGCAGATGTGGCTAGCTAATATTACTCTACTACTGAGCTAAAGTTAGCTAACTGTAATCCAAATATTATAACTGCTTAACTCAATGTAATGTAAACGTATCAGTCAATAATAATCTTAGCTATTAATTATTAAAAGACAGCTAATACGGTAACAAATGTTACCTGCCTACATAACTTTGTTAGTTAGCTAGCAAGCTACTGTAAGCCAATACTGTAACCTAGATAACAAATCCAATATTACTTTTTAGGTTTAGCTAACGAGGTGAGCTAGAAAGATAGCTACGTCTAGCAAAACATAATGGCTGGAGAACATAAATTAGATACATATTTCGGTTAAACTTATATGACAAATAAACGTCATTGTTCTGCTCACCTGCTTGGTACAGTATTCTGTTAGCTTAAAATGAACAGATAGGTTTTCAAATTTAACGTCTGTAAATCCTCTCGTGCGTTCATCTCCAACTACCAATCACAAAAGGCGAATGAGAACGTGACCAATAGAGGGCATAGAATTTGCCGCTTCGTTTTCAGTCAATCCTGAGACAAATAAATCCATTTGTATTTATTATTTTTAACTTGCTCATAGCAAATCTTAAGAAATATAGTGAGAATTATTATGAGACTTACTTCAGAAATGTAATAGATCTTACATTTTTCTTAAATATAGCTAAACCTGAGGTTGTTTCTTAGGAGCTACATTTCAGAAACATAAGAAAAAAAATTATATTTGAAATTGGTGTTAAGTAGAACTCATTTGTGTCTAGGAGAAGAATATCAATTTGCCGCTTCGTTTTAAGTCAATCCTGAGACAAATAAGTTCATTTTTATTTCTTATTTTTTAACTTGCTCATAGCAAATCTTAAGAAATATAGTGAGAATTATTATGAGACTTACTTCAGAAATGTAATAAATCTTACATTTTTCTTAAATATAGCTAAACCTGAGGTTGTTTCTTAGGAGCTACATTTCAGAAACATAAGAAAATAAATTAAATCTGAAATTGGTGTTAAGTAGAACTCATTTGTGTCTAGGAGAAGAACATCAGATAAAAAAGAGAACTTAATTTGACTTTTCCTTTCCTATGGGGGGGCCTGAATAATTAATGTCACTTAAAGTGTCTGACCAGAGAGGAAGGGGTGGCGGGGGGTGGAGAAAAGAAAAAGGAGAGATAGACGAAGAGAGAGAGAGGCAGACAGAAACAAGGGATGGAAAAAAGCACAATAGGCACCTCGGGAGAGAGGGATGTAGAGGTACACACAGAGAGAGAGAGGTAGACATACAGAGAGAGCGAGAGAGAGGGATGTAGAGGTGCACAGAGAGAGAGGTACAGAGAAAGTCTCAAGAATGTAAGACCATCCAAAAAACTAGCCTTACGCATTAGGTAAATTAAATTAAACATACAAATAGAGAGGGTACAATTTCTGGGGAAATTGTGAGGTGTGTTTGCATCGGTTGCAGATGTGTCCGTTTTTTTCACTTACATTTAGTCATTTTTTAGCAGACGCTCTTATCCAGAGCGACTAGTAAGTACAGGGACATTCCCCCCAAGGCAAGTAGGGTGAAGTGCCTTGCCCAAAGACACACCGTCATTTGACAGAGCCGGGAATCGAACCAGCGACCTTCTGATTACTAGCCCAATTCTCTAACCGCTCGGCCAAAAATGGGGCAAAAGGGACTGCTAGGGGGGGGGGGGGGGAGAAGGAAAAAGAGGGGGGGGGAGGGGGGGAAAGAGAAAAAACGGAAAGAGAAAAGGAGAAAAACAAACAAATTGTCATGTTTTTTTCTCCACTCACAACGCCTTTAAAGTTATTTTCACACGCATGTGCGCTTATTTTTATCACTTTTATCGACAACATTGACACGTTGTCTCCTGTGGGATTCGATCCGACGAGGCTGTGCACCTTGGCAGCATGCACCAATACCATGCATTAACATATTTTTTCTTTCGTATTACGTGTATATTGCTTGTATTAAGTGAGTTGTGTGAATATTGCATGTATTGTTTAAGAGCAACCAGAACCAAAATCATTGCGTGTGTGTTAACATACTTGGCCAATAAATCTTTAATTTTGATGTAATTAAAGTGCTATGTGTCATTCATCCTGATTAGGGGGTTAGTTGTCCCAGATATATATATATTTAGCAACTGTCCCAGACTGCGGGGGACCAGAAGTGGGTGAACGACCTGAACTTGTTCTTCAACAGGTTAGATCAGCCCCTACCCGGTCCCAGTCACCCTGGCTGCTGCACACCTCAGATGCACCCCCAGAACACTGCCCTACCCCCATCTCCACAGCGCTCAGGTCACAGACCCCCACAGCTTTGGCTTTTCCTGCCCCATCCCTTTCATCTCACCTCTTACCTTAAGCTCCACCTCCTCTCAACACCCCCTACAACATCAAACACTCAGCCCCCTGCTCCACTCTGTCCCTCTCCACAAACCAGGTGAGAAAAGAGGTCAGGAAGATCAAAGCAAGAAAGTATGTATTGTGATTGGCAGAGGGCATTCCAGGAGTGCTGATATTTAATAACAGCACTGGTAGGCTACTTAGTTACTTTGCAAGAGTTCTAGGAATAAAGAAAGGAGGTATAGGAGAAAAACAATCCAGAAGTCAGAATTTGAGAAACGTTGGTCAGTTTATTAAACCTTAAAGTATATATTTAGCAAATATATACATCTTTATTTTGTTGTTGTTGTTTTTTGTTGTTTTCTTTTTTAGAACACCATGCAATGCACAAACACAGAAATGAAAAACATAACTATATACAATACTTCACTATTTACACATTATTATAACATTTGACAAACTTTGGTCACTTTATTAAACCTGAAAGTATATATTTAGCAAATATATACATCAATATTTTTTTAGTTAGTTTTTTTAGTTGAATTTTTTAGAACACAGAAATGAAAAACATAACTATATACAATACTTCACTATTTACACATAACTATTATATACAGTATTTATTTTTGTTTATTTATTCATACATTTTCATTTATTTCCCACTGGCAAGACTGGTCAACTTCCACTCTGCCAGGGTGATTCCTGAGGCTGGACAGAACCACCGCCCCTTCAGCTGGGTGTGACCCGTAGTTTTGTTTTTCCGCTGCCCACACTGCTTGCAAATGTACTGGTAGGTATCCCTGAACTTCTTGCGTGGAGGTTCACCCCTAGCCATCAGCTCCTCGTTCTCCTGCGCAGCTTTTTTCTGTCTCCACGTACGTTGCCTTGGCTGAACAAAGGTGCCAGGTGGTAGAGGGGGCAGGTACTGTGGCTGGTCAGCAGGTGGCTGGAAGGGGGGAGGTGGCTGGAAGGGGGGAGGTGGCTGGTACGAGGGCCAGGCAGGAGATGGTGGTGGTGGCAGGTAATCCTGCTGGTACGAGGGCCAGGCAGGAGATGGAGGTGGTGGCAGGTAATCCTGCTGGTACGAGGGCCAGGCAGGAGATGGTGGTGGTGGCAGGTAATCCTGCTGGTACGGGGCCCAGGCAGGAGATGGTGGTGGTGGTGGCAGGTGACCCTGCTGGTACGAGGCCCAGGCAGGAGATGAGGGTGGTGGTGGTGGCAGGTGACCCTGCTGGTACAAGGCCCAGGCAGGAGATGGTGGTGGTGGTGGTGGCAGGTGACCATGCTCATACGAGGCTGAGCCAGCAGAACCAGGCCATACGTATGACCCAGGCTGGTAGTGCTGTGCCAAGGCAGAACGAACACTGTGCCGAGGGCGTATCACTGCCTCACCCTCCCGGTTCTCTGGCTCCTCAAACACCATAGCCTCATGCCCATGCTGCACAGGAGCAGCCGGAAGAGTCTGGGCTTCAGGGAGTGAGTCCTTGGCCAGTTCAAACTGTTTGGGGAGTATGGTGCCCTGCAGCAGCATGTCCCTGTCCTTCCTCTTATCCCTCCTAAGCAGCCTAAAAGACAAAAATGCATACAGTAGCTTCAGTTAGTTCTTTTATACATAGTAGCCTATACTCCTATGTTTAGTATTTTCTAACAAGCAAGCAGTTGAAGGTTTTTCTTGCAGTTTAATAACATAATAATATAATGTCATCATTGTATAGAAAAGGTGCACATGTAAAAAACAAGACTCACCAAGAAGAGATTGTTGTGTTGTTTACTGGTATCAGAACCACGTTGGTCTTCTCCAGAACAACCCTGCTGTCCTCCAGCAGCTGTTTAAGATGGCTGTAGGCCACCACAATGGACTGCGGGATGGGCAGAGTTCTACCCCTTGTGTCCTTGGGCCTGTTTGGTGCTTGCTGAAACTCTTTTAAAAGTCTCAGGCAAACACATTCGCTGACCCTGTGGACTTCGGGGTCCTGGGCTGCCTGCCCGTGAGTCATGAACAGTCTGTGGGAAAGGATGATATGGTCCGGACTTTAAACAAGGCTGTAAACTAAGAAAAATTGAAATAGCAACAACCTGTCACTGTCACCTGTGAACAGCCCAATTTACCCCCCACAAACTAATATAATCACAAAATAAGTTTTTCAATCCTGGTTTGAAACAGTACAGCCTTCTGATTCAATGATTTGTAATGAACCAAAATGATTACGAATTGTGTCAAATCACCTCTCTGCCGCCTGCTGTCCAGGAGCAGAGCCACTCGGCTTCCTGGGCGCTCTCCAAGGTCCTGCCACGGTCTTCTTCCTCGCTTTCTGGCCGAACCTCACAGGTTCCTTGTCCATAGCAGGGAGAGCCATGTAAAGATGGACTATGTCAGCCTCCTCTTTTGATGACAAGGCAGTGATGGTTCGGTTCAGGCCAACCAGGTAGGCTGCCAGGTCATCAACCGCATCCCAGCCCAAGACACCTCTGGAGTCACTTCGGCTATTCTGAAAAGTGATAATCATGAAAAAAACATGTAAATAAATGTGTAAATTTCTTTGAACTATTTGAGCAATGTTGACCTTTTTTCTCTCTCCATAAAACGTAATACTTGACGTTTACCTTGACAAATATATGATACTTGTGGCATATCATTAGCGAACTTGTTACATATCTTGTTTTTGAGAAAGGTGTTACATTACCTGGTCTGATGTGCTGTCTTGTGTGTCGTCTTCCTCCACAATGATGTCCTCATCCAGGGATCTGGGTCCACTGTCACCCTCCAGTGTCACCTGGGCCTCCACGGCACATATTGGAGGATCAGGATCACCTTCCCTAAGGTCAGCTACCTGGCACACCGTGACGTCGGGTTCACCCCCGTCGTCCTCAAGCTCCTCTGTGGGGATCTCTGGCAGCTGCTGTGGAACCAGCAGGTCGCCTCTATTGGACTGGGCCAACAGGTACTCCACAGCAATGCGCTCGTCTGTAACACATAGTGTTTAAACACATAGTTAAAGAAGAGGAAAGGACACAAACACAGACACATCTGCTACATGTACAGCACGATCTTCACTCCCACTCCCATGTCCTCTGAGAAGGGGTGGGGGGGTGGCAGAGAAAAGAAAAGTGGGAGAGGAAGAAATACTCAAATGCTCAGTGCTGATCTGAGAGCTATCTTACCAGTAGGTTTTCCAGGTGGGGTGAATTCTGGAACCAGAGAACAACCAAGGACCCGCTGGCTCATGCTGTTTAGGTGAGACATCAAGCGAACATCAAATGTCCTCAGGGTTGATGCCCCCACCACAGCTACAGCTTCCTTTGCCCGGTTCATGTTCCACCTCGATACCCCCTCCAGCATGTACATTTGTGCGTGCAATGCATTGCATCGAAAGCCTAAGAAAAAAATACTCAGGTTAGGTCAACCATTATTATGAAGTCAATACATATTAACACCTATTAAATACAAAGTGACAATTACATTGTTATTTTAATAATTCAAGTGCATACTATGTCATAACACAGACTTTTTTTAAGAACAGCATACGGCAAGTTAACATTTTAAATTTACCTGGAACAAAAGCACACTGGTGGCGGTGAAAACTCTCGAGGGAGGAGGACCCCCTCCCACACCTGAGGACGTCAAGGACTTTGCCACCCTTCTGCAGTGTCCCTGTCTTTGTGTACAACTCCACCCCTGCAGGGTCCTGGATGCACTCCAGGTGCTTCTGCTGCACCTCCCACACATGGTGCATGCTGTCAGGGTTCACTAGACGCAGCCCCGTGGTGTCAGTCAGCTCCCACATCGATTCGAGCAGCCCCGAAATCATGACCCGGATCTCCTCCACTGCACGGGTCCTCCGCCTGCAGTGCTTTGCCATTTCACCAGTGCTGATACTGGCCAAGAGCAGTGCCTCAGTGGGAGCATTTCCGCCATGGCTGCTCTTCCACTCCCCTTTCTTGGCCTCCTTAAGCCGTTGCACATCCTCCTGATCCCACTCAAAGATACAGGCGGAAAGTTTGGAGCAAAAGGTACCGTAGAGAGGGTGGTGCTCAGTAGTGAGGCCGCAGTTAAACCTTCGCATGAAGTGGAAGACGTCTAAACGGACGACAAACTTCCATGGTCGAAAGAGTCTCAGCACTGACGACACACCTGTGAAAGACAAACATTGATTATTACCGACGTGATCATCTAATTTTTCGGCAATTACATTACATTGTTAGTTTATAGATTACTATCACAATTTTTCTCTTTTTTTAACATCATAATTAACTTTAGTTAATTACATACTGTAATCTGCAGTGTATATTTCATAAAGTAACAATTTCAGCATCCCACCTGACTGGCTGCAGCAGTCCCGGTCAACATAGATAGCCTCAGGCTCAGCTTGTCCAGCATTCTCATAACGGGTGACGATGCCCTGGCACAACTCTTCCAGCCCTGCACCTTCACCTGTCGTCAGAACACTGTTCAGAACCTGGCCAAGCTCGTTGCCGATGTTGGACATCCATGCAGCGGTGTCCCCTATACTGCCAGCCAGCTTCTTGGTGATCTGAAAAACAAACAAAAACAGAACGTTCTAAAAAAAACTGTACAAGCTTACTAAAATTAATACTATTTCATCATTAGGATGATAAAGTAAACTATTTATATCCATTCCTATTGGTTAACATCAGAGTAAATAAAAGTAATGCTAAAACCCTCACCTTCTTTGTAGAGTCCATCTTCAGAATTCTACCATAGGTAGAGGTGATCACCCCCTTCATCTCTTCCAGGTGGCTGAGGATCTCGTTGGAGTGGACCGTCTCAAACCACTGGGCAAGTGGAAGGGGCCTGAAGGGTGGAGGAGGAAGATGGACAGCTGCAGAAGAGACGACGGTAGCCATCTTCAAATGAAGCTCACAGTCAGACAGGT
This sequence comes from Thaleichthys pacificus, assembly GCA_023658055.1. Taxonomy (NCBI): domain Eukaryota; kingdom Metazoa; phylum Chordata; class Actinopteri; order Osmeriformes; family Osmeridae; genus Thaleichthys; species Thaleichthys pacificus. The sequence continues at coordinate 19,663,462 of CM042868.1, forward strand.
AGCGGATGGTCTGACGTGCCCACTCCTCGCTGTGTGCTTCCTCTACTGCAGACTGGAGGTAGGAGGAACTGTTCCCACTGGTCCTTGGCTTCAGGAAAGTCATACACTTCCTATCCAGGGCTAGCTGTGTAGTGAGGACAGCGGGAAACAGGCTCCTATGTGCCACATCCAGTTGAGCAAGGATTTCCTGGCTCCATGGGCAGACCGGCAGCATACACTTGCTGCAACGTGGATAGTCCCCTCCCACCAGGTAGTAGCGGGTATCCACATCTATCACCTCCCTCACCTTCGGGTAGATCCCGGAGTGGTGCATTTTCCGGTCACACTGCGTACATTTCAGAGGAATCCCCCACATCCTCATTGGTGCCCAGAGGAACATCCTCTGCCGGAAGTGCCACCCGGGCTCGGGAGGAGACGGTTTGTGCTGCAGTGGTGGATGAAACCAGCACGCCTCCATTTTCTGCCTCAGCTGACCTGTAGGCTCATAGAGGACCTTGGCAATCCACACCCGATCTGCTGGCTGTATAACCTTTTTGAATTGATTGGGGAGAAAAGCTTCCCAATCAATGGAAGCTGGCCTAAGTGGAGTTTGAGGAGTGTGGCGTGGCGTGCTGGAGCAACCTGTTGGAGGAGGGAGCAGAGATGTAGTTGTCGGCGGAGATGGTGTGGGCTGTGGAGATGGAGTGGCCGTTAGCCGTGGAGATGGTGTGGGCCTTGGAGATGGTGTGGGCCGCGGAGATGGTGTGGTCCACGGAGATGGCGTGGCCGTTAGCCGCGGAGATGGTGTGGGCCTTGGAGATGGTGTGGGCCTTGGAGATGGTGTGGGCCTTGGAGATGGTGTGGGCCACGGAGATGGTGTGGGCCTTGGAGATGGTGTGGGCCGTGGAGATGGTGTGGGCCACGGAGATGGTGTGGGCCGTGGAGATGGTGTGGTAGAGCTACCTGTTGAAGTTGGCGATGGAGGTTGAGCCAACCAGGATAAATAATGGAACTGTTCTATATGCTCCAACAGGCCAACAGAACCTTGGACCTTGGCCCCACAGGTGTCACATGTCTCCTCTACATGGTGGTCAGAAAGGTGCATGGAGAATTTTTCTGCCTCCACAACCTGATTGCACTGACAGCACTTTACTGTTCTGTCTGCACTGGAGCCTCCGCCTGCCTGCCTTGAGCCTCCACCTGCCTCATAGGAGCCTCCACCTGCCTCACAGGAGCCTCCACCTGCCTCATAGGAGCCTCCACCTGCCTGACTGGAGCCTTCTCCTGCCTGACTGGAGCCTCCACCTGCCTGACTGGAGCCTTCACCTGCCTCACAGGAGCCTTCTCCTGGCTGCCTGGAGCATTCTCCTGCCTGCCTGGAGCCTCCACCTGCCTCACAGGAGCCTTCTCCTGCCTGCCTGGAGCCTCCACCTGCCTGCCTGGAGCCTCCACCTGCCTCACAGGAGCCTTCTCCTGCCTGCCTGGAGCCTCCACCTGCCTGCCTGGAGCCTCCACCTGCCTCACAGGAGCCTCCACCTGCCTCTGATGCATCTGACTGAAGGGGGGAGGCAGGATTTCAAGTACAAAAGAGGCTCATGCTACTTGTAATAAATAATTTCACCAATGATCCTACACTGTTAGTTTTATCCAAATTTGTGCACATAGGGTATGATCCATCAAATAATCGACTTCATGCTACAGCAACTTATCATCACTTAAATGAAATAAATCATCATATAACCTACCTTATGGAACCCACAAGAGCATTTTAGGTGTCTCCCGAACAGATCCACCTTACTCTTGCTCTGCAGCGGGCAAGCATCTATACACTCCAGGGCTCTTTTCCATTTCTTACCACCGGGCCTTTTGCCTGTGGAAAACTGGTAGCTGCCCTGGGCATATTTTTGGCAGATGTCTCTCCAGTATGATTCTGGCTTCCCCGTCTTGGTCATATCTGCAAACATGAGCTATGTTAGACTAAACGACCAAGTTCTCTGTTGTGATTACATTCTCAATCAATTTAGCATAGATTTACAGTCTGATAGTTTGATCTGGCTACTGTACAGTAATACCAGGTCCATACCATTTTATAAAATTAATACTTCCATAGAATAATATGCTTGTACTCCAACACGTCAACTTAATTTTGTTATCTCAACAACCTGGTCAACGTATCATCAATGTAGTCATATTTTGTTCTGCTGTCTCTACTGTACTTCTGAGGTCAAATTAAAGTCAGCGGAAAAGTTGCATCTCACAGAGGGGACTGGGGGGCAGTGAGTCTACATCGACAATTTAAATACCAGGACCGACATAAAAACATGTATTCAAATCGTACGTCCATAAAATAATTTGCCTGTAGGTACATATCGATATTCTTTTTTTTGTAACGCTGACAAAGACAAAGTAACTACTCAATTTAGCATTGATGTACTGTACAGTCGTACAGTACATCTACTGTCTACTGTACGCGTACTGTACCACTACGTTCTCTGAGGTAAATTCAGCGGGAAAGTTACATTTTACAGAGTGGACTGTACTATCATGGGGCAGTCTACATCGACAAATTAAATACCAGGACCGACATAAAAACATGTAGCTATACAAATCATACGTCCATACAATAATTTGCCTGTACATATCGACATTATTTTTTTTGTTACGCTGAAAAAGACCAAGTACTCAATTTAGCATCGATGTACAGTTTGCTCTGGGTACAGTAGTACTAGTAATACCAGGACCGACATAAAAACATGTATTCAAATCGTACGTCCATAGAATAATTTGCCTGTACATATCGATATTCTTTTTTTTGTTACGCTGACAAAGACCAAGTAGGTTAATCAATTTAGCATCGATGTACAGTACAGTCGTACAGTAACCTACATCTACTGTCTACTGTACGCGTACTGTACCACTACGTTCTCTGAGGTAAATTCAGCGGAAAAGTTACATACAATAAGAATACGTTTATCGAGACCGTTAGTCTACATCGGTCAATCAACATAATTCAGAAATACATGTCGCTTATACATATAATTTCCATTTACATACCTATTTTTCTGTTGCTCTTTTCTTTCGTACGTCTTAAAAAGATGTTCTGTGCAGTACTGGCTCTTTCACTCAGTGCGCTGATTTGTAGTCTTCTGCAGTTTTACGTCACGACGTCACGTCACCTCTAGACCCACCTCTGTTCAGAATGGTTCGAAATGTGTTAGGAATTAGCAGTTGTTCGGAATATTTTCCTAATTGTGTTCGGAATTAGCAGTTGTTAGGAATATTTTGCTAAAGTGGTTCGGATATTGGTAAGATATATTTGCATTCCAATTCTTGGCGGGTACAGCCACCTGACTCCACATTTTAAAATGTATATTTCTGTATGTTTTAACCATTAGATGCGTGAGTTCTAAATATTTCCGACGGTCCCCACAGCGTGAGTTATTTTTCCGAAACGGGAGCTAGCTAGCTTTCGTTAGCTTCTTGGCTAACGTACCTAGCATAATACCCGTGGCAATGCTACTACCATGCTAGAGTTACTTGTTAGCCTCGTCATTGGTACATTTGGAAGCCATACTAAACCGTTTGTCGCATAGTATTTGTCTATCGGAAAATATTCAATTGGAATGTTCAAAATCACATATGTGCAACGTTTCGCTGTGGGGCCCGCATTCGAACAATCTATGGAACGCCGAAAGGGTCACATGTACTCGTAATTTAAACGCGTATTTTTGATTGGACACCCGTTTAGGAAGCGCCTGCAGCTGTTTCATAAGCGGCTGCAGCCGTGAATGTGCAGGCGAAAGTTACACATGAATGTACGCGTTAGTTAACGCTTGCAGGCGTTACATAAACGCCTGTATATTTACACGTGCAATTGCAGGCGTTAAATAAACGCCTGTATATTTACAAGTGTAATTGCAGGCGTTAAATAAACGTCTGTATATTTACACGTGCAAATATTTTACTGTTGACTGTTGTTTTTTGTCTTCTTTTTTACAGGTACACTCTTGCACTTTTTGAGTTTCATGTTGTTTAATTGTAACTTGTTTAACTGCATGCTCTTATGGTTCTTTCCCATGGCACTTATTTGGTTTTTCACAATGTATACTTCATGTTTTGGCTGCTCGCAATGTTTGGGGCTATCTTGTTGTTATGATCAGTGACCTATGCTCTTTTGTAAAGCTCTCTCTTGGAAGTCGCTTTGGATAAAAGCGTCTGCTAAATGCATAAATGTAAATGTAAATTGCAGGCGTTAAATAAACGCCACATGCAAATCACTGCCTACAATTTCCCTAGCTCCTCCTGCAGTTAGCTGGGCTAGTGTGATTGGATTCTTCCCTGTATTTTGAAGTACCAGCTCCTCCCCACTGTAGAAGCGGAAGATTTCGAAACAAGTTTAGTCCAGCACAGTCAGAAGTTTGAAGGAAGATGGCAAGAAGGAACTCCTGACACTAAGCAGACTCTAAATGACTGCACTCGGCTTTTGTTATCGGATAACGCTGGACACGACGACCTTCAATCCACGTTGACAAAGTACAGTTTTTTCGAAATAATTATTTGTGACTTAATCGTAATCTTCACCGGCTAGCTAGGGTAACAGGGGTTTAACTTGGTCACTATGTGCGGATAGCTTTTGTTTGTTTGTTTTTTAGCAATGGATTGCTACTGTGATACTTCTGAATTACTAGCTAGCCAGTCACTGACTAGTCTAGACTGTTGGATAAAGACTAGCTATTTGCGTTTCGTTGTTATCCGTGAAAGCTGCCATGTTAAGGCTGGAGGCTCCAGTGCTGCAAACTCTTTTGAGATTCGTTTTTTATTGTTACTTAAAGTCGATTAGTCAAGCTAGTTTGTATTTTGAGGCAAACTCACTGCTGAAGGCAAACAAGCTCAACCTGGCTTCTTTATCTTAAAACGACAAAGTCCAATGTTATGTTTTTTGTGATTTCAGGTGGAGGATAGTCATCCATGGTGGCATTGATGGTTACAGCTGCCTTGTGTTTCTCCACACTTCCAGCAACAAGTGCAGCATTACTAAATGCTGAGGCCAGACAGTCCGTCCAGGCTTTGAACAGGTGATTGCCACCTATTGAATTGGATAACCATGGACCGGAACAGATAATCAATATTTTCCTGCAGTAGTGAATGTAGGTTACGGCTCGACATTAAATTATAACAAGAAGAAGAAGAAGTAAGTTGATGGAGTGATATGGAGGGGTGATTGTCATTGTTTGTTTATTTTTAACAATTAGTAAACAATGTATATCTTGAATCTGCCCTAAGAGTCTTCCTTGTGTCTTGCCTCTCTAACATTATACATTTGTGGTTGAGGTTGAGTGACTGCAAAAGCCATAGCAAATAGAATAGAATATAACTTCACTTTTCCAGAACTTTGTGGTGTCAGACACATACAAAATGTAGTATGCACACAGGTATGTGCAGTATTTACAGGTATATGAAAGATGATCTGATCCATCGACGTGTTCAATTTTTTGAGTCATGTCCAATACAAAACAGTTCATTCTAGCATGCCCATCCACACCAAAGGAAGCCTCCTCATGCAGCCCATCCATCCACCATAGATGTTCAACAGCAGCAGAAGAGAAGGAAGTGGTGGATCCTCTGCAGCCCCATCCATCCCACATCACACAAATAAAGTATAACAGATTAGAGTTGAACTTATATTTCCTCAGATAACTTTGATATTTATGTATAATAGAGCATATAATAAAATAATGAAATGAATCACATAATACGTATATTGCAGTATTTTGACCTGGGGAGAAGACAGAACCCTGTGTGTGTGTTAGGAATTAAATTATCTGCAGTATGAATCAAGGATTTACACGTTTAGTATAGTATTCCCAACAGATGTGGTTACATTCTGTTAAAGGCACTAGAGATATTCCACAAACACAAGCCTAGCATTTTAGTTTTTCCAGATGGGAATGTACATGATGCAGCAATGTAAGGGCGGAATCGTCTAGACTTCTACTCTTCATGGAAGCAAACTGGAGTTGATCTGCCAGGTTCTGGACTGTCTCTTGTAGTTGCAAAAGTATCAGACATTCAAAACTCTTCATCATCATTGATGTAAGAGCTACAGGTCAAACATCATCACATATGCTGACAAAGCCTCCACTGCCTCATCAAGTGTGTTGTCAAAAAACACTGACCAGTCTGTGTTATCAAAAGCAGTCCCTGAGATATATGATTGTCTTTACCTAACAATGAGCTAATTGCAGTTACATACAACTGTTAACAACCAAGTTGAAGACAGAAAGTACTATTTGTGGGGAATACTGCTTTGGTCGCACTCTTTTTGGTCTTTTGGTCGTTTACTTTGAATGCAAGCATCTGCCAAAAACCTACAAGACAAAGACAACATAAAATACAAATTTCAAATAAATAATAATAATAAATCATCCTTTATTACAAACAAAAAATGTCACAACAGAATGCTATCAGAAGGTGTAAATTACAAATATATCTCCAAAAACAGATGGTCCTACTCTCCACTGCTCTCTTTTATTGCTGCCAGCAGGGGAGAGTTCCGGCATAAAAAGAGAAGCCAAGTTTCATTTTTGATACATCTTTCCATGGTTATTGATTAGTGTACCGTTGCTCATTCATTCATTTCAATTACATACAATTAGCACAAACTGTGGACGAGGCCCAGGAAGCGGTGCTGGAGGCCTCTGAGGAACTCTCCATGTTGGGTTCAGTCCGATAAGTGGACCTTGGAGGAGAGGGATGCCTTGGTGGACCACAAAAGTCTACTTGAAAAGCAGGCTCAGGGATGCTGTTGAGCAGTGAGTTTTTATACATGTGAGGATTAAACGAACTGTGATTAGTCAATCTGGGTCGATAAATTGTATGACATTTTATTTGTATGTGTTATACATTCAAAGAGGGTCTGTAATGTCTTAATCTCCTCCAGAATTCAACCAGACACCCAACCCTCTTCAGAGAGGTTTTTATCCACATGGAGAAACCTCTATTAGCCAAAGACTTGGCTTCTATTTTTACATTTACATTTAGTCATTTAGCAGACGCTCTTATCCAGAGCGACTTACAGTAAGTACAGGGACATTCCCCCCGAGGCAAGTAGGGTGAAGTGCCTTGCCCAAGGACACAACGTCATTTTGGCACGGCCTGGAATCAAACTGGCAACCTTCAGATTACTAGCCCGACTCCCTAACCGCTCAGCCACCTGACTCCCCCGCATATTTTTATGTCAGAATTCTCCCCTGTTGGCAGCAACAAGAGTGGAGAGTAGGACATCTGTTTTTGGAGAGATTGGTTGCTGGAGGTGGAAGGTTAGACAAAAAACTGAATTAAAATTTAATGTCACATCATTTTAACCTCATCACTCACAACTCAGCAGGACATAAGTTCTCAGTATCTAGCATCTCTACTAGATGTATTCAATCAGTAACTACTTTCAATGACAGTATGGTGTTCACTGTATTAAGGTTTGCTTTTAAATGTGATGTTTTTTTGAATGATCTTTTGCAAAAATCCTGAGCTGCCCCGTCCTGAACCGCCTCATCCGTACCTCTGGGTACAGTGCTGTCTGCCCCTTCAACTCCTGTGGGTATGGCAGCAAAGAGGTCCTGCATTGCAGTGTTAGGTAGCATTTGTTGTGCAAGGCAAGTCCTAATGAAAATCTGCAGAGGGGACTGGTGCCTCTCAGTCCTTAAACCATGGTGGTTCCACTGGTTGCAGAAGTCTGCCATGTCTCTGTTGATTCAAGGCAGATACACATAATGACTACCCTCCACCTGAAATCACAAAAAACATAACATTGGACTGTCAATATAAGCATGTATATTTCAAGGTGCAACTACTGTATCAATAACCAAAGTAGCAGCATAAAACTATTCTTATTCACATATCCATGTCAGTTCTTGCTCTAATTGATAAACAAGTGAGCTACCTGATGGAGTTTGAGATGTTACAACCTACAGTTTCAATAAGCAAGATATACCAAGAGTGAGCATCTACCTTCAGTCTGTAGTTTCCATCGATGTGTCATAAAGAATTCAGAGCAGCAACACTGTACCTTCTGTGCAGCCTCTGCGACATTGATGGGAAGGCAGCTGCCCTCAGGTTAATGCAAAGTGCCTGACAAGACAGAAAGATTGACAATGCCCAGATGAGACAATGTATCACTAGAGTACTTGATTATTGACAATCCATTCATGCCAAAATTGTGGAAACCATGCATTTCATAGCATTCAACCCCAAGCACAACTGACCTTAGATGTGGTTTGAGTGTAGTGGTACACGTGGAGAATATCTGCCATCTATCATCAGACCACTCAGTTGCTTTCTGGTGATGTGATAATGAGGAGCACCTCTAGCTCCACTCCAGGTCAATGGAGCCTGGTAACCGGAACTGGCTGCAACAATAATACAATGCTGTGCTCAGAATATTTAAGAGACTAACTTGCACAAGCTCCAGGCATGCACTGTTAAATACCACTGGAATGTATCAACAATTACTGAACAAGGGCAGTAAAAAATACTGAACAAGGGCAACTGCAATGGGCAGCAAGAGAACGATGTGTGAAACAGCTCAAAGGACTAGCTGAGCTGTGGACACCCACCCCCACTGAAATGGTTCCCATCTGGTTGTGCATGCCGACCATAGGTGCGAATCTCCTGCAGATATCAGGCCGTCTGCTGAAACAACATTTAAGAGCGTACCCATTTGCCCACTCTAGGCTTCGCTGCATTGATTCCATCCTGAAAGAAGACAATGGTGTTAAAGTAGACAAGGCTAGAGTTTTTGTTGTTGTATCTAAACCAGTAATAATTTATCGACCATATAATCTGAAATAAGAACGTGAACAAATAGGCTCCCGAATAAATCGCCTAACAACTAAAAATAGCCTAAAGGGAGAAATACCAGTAATATTAGAAGCTAAAAGTTGTGGTAGCATATGGTAACGTAGCCTGTGGTGGTCCGGTAACGTCATAGGCTTGAATGAAATAGGAAAAGTTTCGTTTTAAGATAAAAGAAAAAGCTAACGCCAGCCAGGTTGAGCTTGTTTGCCTTCAGCAGTGAGTTTGCCTCAAAATACAAACTAGCTTGACTAATCGACTTTAAGTAACAATAAAAAACGAATCTCAAAAGAGTTTGCAGCACTGGAGCCTCCAGCCTTAACATGGCAGCTTTCACGGATAACAACGAAACGCAAATAGCTAGTCTTTATCCAACAGTCTAGACTAGTCAGTGACTGGCTAGCAATTCAGAAGTATCACAGTAGCAATCCATTGCTAAAAAACAAACAAACAAAAGCTATCCGCACATAGTGACCAAGTTAAACCCCTGTTTGCCTAGCTAGCCGGTGAAGATTACGATTAAGTCACAAATAATTATTTCGAAAAAAACTGTACCTTGTCAACGTGGATTGCAGGTCGTCGTGTCCAGCGTTATCCGATAACAAAAGCCGAGTGCAGTCATTTAGAGTCTGCTTACAGTGTCAGGAAGTTCCTTCTTGCCATCTTCCTTCAAACTTCTGACTGTGCTGGACTAACTTGTTTCGAAATCTTCCGCTTGTACAGTGGGGAGGAGCTGGTACTTCAAAATACAGGGAAGAATCCAATCACACTAGCCCAGCTAACTGCAGGAGGAGCTAGGGAAATTGTGGACAGTGATTTGCATGTGGCGTTTATTTAACGCCTGCAATTGCACGTGTAAATATACAGGCGTTTATTTAACGCCTGCAAGCGTTAACTAACGCGTACATTCATGTGTAACTTTCGTCGGCACATTTACGGCTGCAGCCGGTTATGAAACAGCTGCAGGCGCTTCCTAAACGGGTGTCCAATCAAAAATACGCGTTTAAATTACGAGTACATGTGACCCTTTCGGCGTTCCATAACAATCACATATGTGCGACGCTACTCTTTAACGGGTTAAATAAGTATGCATACTTATTATTTATGAAGATTGCATAGATTAAAAAGCATACCTTGGTTGCTGCTCATTTACACTTAAAAATACTAAGAGTGAAGTGTAGAATGAAACAGGGTTCTCTTCTCATTTCCCTGATAGTCCAGTCATTTTATGAAAAAAGTTAGGACAAATTGCAACAGAAGCAAACTCAACTGATTTTGTATCCTCAATATTTCCTGTGTAAGGAAAAAAAGCCCCAAAGAATCCCATTGTGGGAAAGTTTAGAAAAAGACCCAAATATAGCCTATTCATTCATTTTCTCACGTAAATTACATTTACATTTATGCATTTAGCAGACGCTTTTATCCAAAGCGACTTCCAAGAGAGAGCTTTACAAAAGAGCATAGGTCACTGATCATAACAACAAGATAGCCCCAAACATTGCGAGCAGCCAAAACATGAAGCATACATTGTGAAAAACCAAAGTTACAATTAAGCGGCCCGTAAGCGCCTCTTCTTCCTGAGGAGACTGAAGAAGTTTGGTATGGACTCAGTCATCCTCACTAACTTTTACAGATGCACTATCGAGAGCATTCTGACTGGTTGTATTACAGTGTGGTATGGGAGCTGCACAGACAGGGACCGCAAGGCCCTACGAAGTGTGGTCCGTTCTGCTGAGTTCATCATCGGCAGGAAGCTCCCAGCCCTACAGGACACCTACCACACACGTTGCCTAAGGAAAGCCGGCAGGATTCTAAGAGACTGTTCCCACCCATCCTTCAGTCTCTTTACCCCGTTGCCTTCTGGCAGGCGTTACCGCAGCATCCGGTCGCGCACACGCAGACTGGACAACAGTTTCTACCCAAGGGCCATCAGGCTTCTGAATGGACACTGATATGGACATTGATTTACTGCACACTAGTCACTTATACACTGTCACTTTCAGCTACTGGTTGCACTATCAGTAACATTGCACTACTGTACCTCACTGTACCTCGCCACTAGGCTCCTGTATGGTCATTGACTTAGTCACTGATCTGCAAATTTGCACTATTGTACTGTACTCCACTTAGGTTAGAATAGGTTATAGGGTTGAAACAGGTTTTATGTGCATTTAGGGTTAGTATAGTACACTATTTATTGTTATCTGTAATTTAGGAAGTTTTAGTATTAGGGTTAGTATAGTCGATTATTTATTGCTATCTGTATATTTAGGAAGTTTCACTTATTTAAGCTCAGCATAGATGTAAATTATGTTCCGTGTACTTATATGTTATGTCATGCCAGGTGCTTGCGTTGTCTTGTCTTAAGAATTTCAGTGCCCAGTCTAACCTTGTGTTGTTCTGTGTACCTGACAAATAAAAAAAGACTTGAAGTTAAACAACATGAAATTCAAAAAGTGCAAGAGTGTACCTGTAGAAAAGAAGACAAAACAACAATCTACAGTAAAATATTTCACAGCGACTACAAGAATTTAAAACCGTCACAACTAACCAACAAGAGCAACAAGTCTCTCAATATGAGTCATTGTGATCCTGGAGGATCACAATGACATAAATAGGGTAAAAAAAAAATACCTTTAGATATCACCATGAAAATTACTGAGTTGATTACTTACATAAAGACAAACAAAAAATGTATTACAAGTTTTTTTTAATTGTTTGGTAACATGGGCAAACGGTGCATAATCTAATTAGGTATGCCCTAATTTGCATAAATACCACAACATTTACATTTAGCAGACGCTCTTATCCAGAGCGACTTACAGTAAGTACAGGGACATTCTCCCCAAGGCAAGTAGGGTGAAGTGCCTTGCCCAAGGACCCAACGTCATTTGGCACGGCCAGGAATCAAACCAACAACCTTCTGATTAATAGCCAGACTCCATAACCGCTCAGCCATCTGACCCCCAACAGATCTAAACGTCGGGTATAGCCAGGTGAAAATGTCTTGTTGAATCTTGTTGACATATAACAGTAAAATACTTAAATTTAAGGTCTGAATGGAACCCATTTAGGCTACCCATGAGCATTAATACATAGAGGCAGGAAGAGGTACTTTAAACCAGCCTTTATTAATGATTATCGCAGATATGGGGTTTGGGGCTGGGTCCGTGGGACTGTTTCTGGGGGATGAGTCTGAGGGAAAGAACAGGAGACAAGGGTAAGGAGAATGCAGAAGACAAAAGGTAGGTAAAATAAATAGCTACTACAATATCAATCTATTGGATCAAACAATCAAGTTATGTACACAATGCACCGCTAGAGAATCTCATCTTCATTCTCGTCACAGGCCATCTGCATTGAGTTTGTGCAGCTCACTCCCCTGCAGTGTCCACAGGCCGGGGTGCATTCTATGTTTTTTTTTTACGACTGCATCTCAGGGTGCTGCAGTCATACTGGCAGCTGCATCTTATGACCTTCATGAGCTTTTCAGGAGCAGGAGGTAGGGTTGTCTTAATTGGCACAAATCCCTCGCCACACTTGTGCCATCCCCACTCCATAAGACAAAGTCCATCTGTAAGATAAAATACACTTTATTAACCCCCATGCAGGAGATATTGATATTGTCACAGCAGCAATGAAGTACACAAGATACAAAATGACACAATAAACATAGAACTATAGCTTTTTTTGGTCGTCAAAATTGTATCAAAAGGTATTTGTATGGTAATAATCCAGCGTTGTTCAGAGGGCCATGCAGCTTTCCACTGTTACCTGCACTTGAGTATGGACATTGTGTACTATATGGCCTCCAAATTGTCAATAAAAAGTGAGTGAGTACACGGCTTCTCTTGTATTGATGCTCTTTTCCAGGGCATATACTACTCTCAGCTTTATTGTAGCTTTTGGGAAGGGTTGTGGTTATTGTATTTAGCAGACACTTTTGTCCAAAGCAACAAGATATGAATCTTACATTTACATTTAGTCATTTAGCAGACGCTCTTATCCAGAGCGACTTACAGTAAGTACAGGGACATTCCCCCCGAGGAAAGCAGGGTGAAGTGCCTTGCCCAAGGACACAACGTCATTTGGCATGGCCGGGGAATCGAACTGGCGACCTTCAGATTACTAGCCCAACTCCCTCACCGCTCAGCCACTTGACTCCCTTACAATAGTTAAAATGAACAGTAAACAGTTTTTAAAAGTTGCTAAACCAATATTAAGCAAAATAGTAACAATACAATAATAATAAAAAATACCATAAATATACAAATCATAACTAAGAATTAATTAATGATTTAAGTGTAAGATCAACAGATAACTCGAGGCCCCTCTTGAAGGATCCAAAACTCACAAAAATCACATGAATGCAGAACACTAAGCAACTCATATCATAGAATGCATGCATATTTAAGAGGACTGTCTGCAGGGAATGTGTCTGACCAATCACGGTGGGTGTGGGTCGCCTGGGCCAAAAATGCCAGGGCCGATTTTTTGTCCCAGTCCAGCCCTGCACAGAACCGATGATATCGGAGGGAGTCCAGGGTGTCTGTAGTTCTTCCATTGTAGAGAATCACCATCGCTTTCTCTCCTGCTTCTGCTACATCATCTGTAGAAGCTGAATGTTCATATAACACCTTGGCTTGCTCTTAAAACATGTCAGTTTCTTGGAATTTCTTGAGCGATGCTCCCTTCCCAATCCCATGAAGGCAATATGTAGTGTCACATCCCAGAACTGCCTGTAAGAACAAGATGTGCTTACATACGTTTGGGCCGAGCCGTTCTTTTGTAGCCTTGATGTTCCACGTGAGGCTTCTTTGTGTTCTTCCTTGACTCACTACAGAGGAACAGATCATGGGAATCCATGCTTGCACGGTAGCAGAGAAGGACTAAGAGATCTGTGTCATCCGCTATTAGCACAGTTTTATTGATGGAAGCACACTGCACAATCAACAGATCAGCATCTCCTGAGGCATGGTAGGTCTCACAGTTTGTCTTCTGTAGCTCTCCACTTAGCATGGAAAGGAATTGCTTTTTGTTCTGCCTGTTTGCCAAGAACTCTTCCTTCTTCATTGTGAGCGTCATGTCGGCTGTAAATGTCACTGTAGCGCCCTCCCTTCTGCCTTTTGACCGTCTCTGGTGTGTCATATCCTTCGTGTTGTGTCGCAGGCTGGTAGCAGAGCCGAGCCTGAGGCTGGTAGCAGAGCCGAGCCTTGAGTGGTTGGTGTAGGCTGGTAGCAGAGCCGAGCCTGGGGCGGTTGGTGTAGGCTGGTAGCAGAGCCGAGCCTGGTGCAGGCCGGTAGCAGAGCCGAGCCTGGTGCTGATGGAGGCCGGTAGCAGAGCCAAGTCTGGTGCTGATGGAGGCCAGTAGCAGAGCCGGGCCTGGGTTCCGGGTATGGACTCGGGGTGTGGCGGAGAGTCCTTCTGAGTCACGGCCGAGCAGCGGCTCGATCAGATCCCCCGGGGAGCCTGGATAGATGACAGGGAGAAGCAGAGAAAGGGGAGGGAGGGCGACAAAAACATGCTAGCACAAGGATCAGAGCAACGGAAGACACTTTATACCAACCTCGTAATTGATATGGGGAGTTTGGTCGCATTCTTCCGTGCTTTCGCTAGGCTGATGCGTATGAAGTTGATTGGAGTTGGTGCGCATTCTTCCGTGCTTTTGCGAGTTGCTTGATTGGAGTAGGAGGAGTCTTGGTGCGCTATCTTCCTCCCGAACTTTAGTTAGTTAATCTAACTCCCTTTATGTTAGCCTGGCTAGAAAGGCACTAAAAGAACGCGTGTGCCAGAGCCAGACAAGTCAACAGAGGTCCAAGTCCAACCAGAAACATCGGGTAGGCTACGAATCATGAGCTTCAAACTTGTTTAAATAAATACATACATTTATGTATGGCTGCGGGAACTAGGGGTGCTGAGGGTGCTGCAGCACCCCCTGACAGCACGAGAATTAAAAATGATATGACTTTAAAATCCACCACCGCGGAATAGCCCAGCAGTAGCGGACTGGCCATCGGCAACACCGGGAGAAGACTAACGGTTTTCCACCGTTATTCTTATTATAATAAAGAGAAAAATAAAGAGAAAAAAAGACATCACTTTCACTAGACAAGGTTTTACCAATTAAAAAACTGCCATTTTTATTTTACACAAGGCTCAAAAAACTATTTTGCGCTCAAATAAAGGCCAAAAAAGTTGGCCTTTAAGTATCGAACTCCTGAACTAGCATCACATCAAACACAGACTGCATGCATTAGCAGGCAGCTGTGGTGGCGTAGCTATACGGGGGCCGGTTCTGGTGGGCTGGTCTGGATAAAAGTCCAGGGCCTATTTTTACTCCCAGTCCGTCCCTGCCGCCCCGTAACATTAAGCCACCCCCCTGATAAAATATGTTCCCGAGGCTATGCATTTATGTTGTTAATAAATAGGCTAACAATAAATTGTTGTTGTACCAGCAATCCAAGTTTTGTTTTTCACTGTAGAAATCTCAAATTTCATAATGATTTGCCAATGCAAGAGAGTACCGGCACCTTTTTTTCTCCACTTCAACTTCCACTTCCGTCATCCCTCGTGTGAGCCCACCACGACCAAACTTTGGTCGTGACTAGTCCTTATGGACCTTATGCAAACCTACGCCCTTGAATTGAATGGGCCTCCTTCTCTCTTTCTATCATGGATTAGCCACCAAAGTCAAAACAGCGAAATCAAAGATTTTGTGATAACTAAATTTATGTACTTGTTCATGAGGTAACAGCAAATTTAAATATTATACAAGGCCGGAATTCCACACCAACACAAAAAATGCAATATGGACCGAAATGACAAATTCCAGTAACTGTAATATTGCATGGCTGCTTAATCTGTAACGCATAATGATTTTGTGTTCACTCAAAGAAAAAAAGTGTGATCCTTCTGGCAAAAATCCTTTCAGATCGTCTCCTCGGCCTGTCTTCGTCCTGCTCGGATTACTGCTCTCATTTCACCATATGCGAGTGAACCCGCGTGCATCCAGGTTTACACCTGCTTTTAAGAGGCGCAGAATTTTCACCGCAAAATAGAGGCGCACTTTCACGGGCGTTTTTTGTACATACCGCAGAATACATCATTAGGTGCACTTTACGCATCCCCTCCAATCTCTTTAAGGGAAACTCCCACTTTCCCCTTGACCCTCCCGTGAATGCATATGCATGACACGGAAAAGTGCAATTTGCCGACAGGCAGTCTGCGCTTTTAACTAAGTGCGGCATGTTTGTACATACCTCGCCATGCTTTTACGTGCAAATTGCGAAACAAATACGCCTGAAGTGGGCGAAAAAGCGTTAGTACATGAGGCCCTGAGTACCGTCTGAAATCCACAATTAGCTAATTAGCGCATACCTAATTAGATTATGCACCGTTTGCCCATTTTAACAAACAATTAAAAAAATCTTGTAATACATTTTTTGTTTGTCTTGATGTAAGTAATCAAATTCATGGTGATATCTAAAGGTAAATTATTTTACCCTATTCACGTGAAAAAATTAATGAATAGGCGATATTTGTGTCTTCGAAACTTTCCCCCAATGGGATTCCTTGGGGCTTTTTTTTCCTTACTCAGAAGATATTGAGGATTCTGTTGCAATTTGTCCTAGGTTGACCCCCATTTTGGCTTAAAATGACTGGACTATTAGTGTGTCAAAACAAAGAAATTGGGTAATCCTGTGTAATAATGGCCCTAACTTATATTATGACTTTAACTTTCCCTCAAGTCTTTATCCTTCTAGTGATATTTTTAAGCATTTATTAACAGTGGGGGGCGCAGTTGGGCGGCGCGGTTTAAATAGCACTCCACAATGAGAAAAAACACACAAAAGAGGTTTTGAGTAGAATATATTAAAAAACAAAGATTTATTTCAAGAAAACACAGTGCTCAACATTGTCCATTAACAACTGTCAACAAACTGTACATTTACATTCAGTCATTTAGCAGACGCTCTTATCCAGAGCAACTTACAGTAAGTACAGGGACATTCCCCCGAGGCAAGTAGGGTGAAGTGCCTTGCCCAAGGACACAACTTCATTTTGTACGGCCGGGAATCAAACCAGCAACCTTCTGATTACTAGCCCGATTCCCTAACCACTCAGCCACCTGACTCCCAAACTGTAACATTGGGCATGAGAGGTTTAGCGCAGAATGGTTTAAGAAACATTGGGTTGGGTTCCAGAAGTTTACAGAGTGAAAGATTACAACCATTGGGTACTAGAGGTTTAGAGTTGGGATGCACCGAATCCAGATTTTTGAGGTTCGGCCGAATACCGAATCCACTGGTTAAGATTCGGCCGAATCCGAAACCGAATACCGAATCCTACTCCCATCCTCAGTCCAATAACACAGTTGTACTGTAAAAAAAAAAAAAAGAATAAGCAACATTATGCCAGGAAGACAAGTGGAAAAAACTATTTTGACAATTGCCATATGCCTATGTTTACCCTATCTCAAGATCCAATCAATATCCAACATATTAGCCTTTTAGATTTCTTGAATTTCTTTTGGATGTTTCATACGCAAATGTTTTAACAGCGGAGATGTTGTGTATTGTTTAGGGTCCTTGCCACCACGAGACAAATCGGCATTGCAAATTGAACATGTAGCTCGACTTGAATCGCCTTCTTTTGACTGAAAGTACTGCCAAACATCACTTTTTCTGCTCACAAGGTCCATTTTCACTTTCTCTCAGCCTACTGCATTGAACGGTCCACCTACATAAACACCTTCCCGTAATCAACAGCGGCGTCATTATGTTGACCAGCGTAACGCGCGTAGTGCAAGCGTAGGGTTCGGTGGAATTTTTTTTTAAGGTTCGGCCGAAACCGAACCCCGCCAAAAAGCCCAATATTCGTCCGAAACCGAATCCTGGATTCGGTGCATCCCTAGTTTAGAGTAGACTAGATTCAGAAACATTGGATACTAGAGGTTTAGAGCAGAATAAATCCAGAAACATTGTGTACAAGAAGTTTAAAACAGAGTAGATTCAAAATCACAGGGTGTAGAGGTTTAGAGCAGAATAAATGGAGAAACACTGGATGATACTAGAGGTTTAGAGCAGAATAGATTCAGAAACAGATACATCACATTTTACATTAGACATTGGGTGTTTGACAGAGTAGGCCCCACTACTTGTAATGAAATTTAGCCCTCCTCTCTTTCAAGTTGGCAAATTTCTCAATGACTCTCTGGTTAAAGTCAATCATGTCTGTGACAAGCCTTTGCTTGGATCGATAGAAAACCGCTGTTTTGAACTTCACTGATGATCTTTTCCCTCCCAACAGACAGCATACAGTCAAGAAGCTCATTCTGGACTGTTTTGGATGTTCCATTAAACACAGTCGCGCTCTCAAAATGCTCTTTCAGTGCAGTGTCAAGTGAGGCAACGACGTCCACCAAGCCACGGAATATCCCTGGGTTATCCGAGTTCTCGCTCTCATCGTGACCACGCAGGGCCAACTCAAATGCACCACAGAACTTCACACAGTCTATTATTCTTGAGAGAATGTGTCTGTTTTTCCTTACTTCTTCGTTGTGCTTTCAAATGCCAATTCGGTACCCTTCGTCAAGCTGCTCTGTTATACTCAGTCTTCCAAAGAGGTTTAGCTTCAGGCTGTTATTTAGATGGCTGCGGACAGATTTGTGCTTCTTCCATTTCTCGGTAAAGTGCTTTAGATCCCTCATCCCCGTAGTCCAGAGTGTTTCAGTCCCAGGACTTTGGAACAACAGACAGGGAAAACAAAAAAACGCATCACTCACTGAACAACCAGGGGCCTGTACTACAAATCAAGATCAACATGCTCTGGATTACTTTCAATTACTTTCAGTTACTTTGGAACAACAGACAGGGAAAACAAAAAAACGCATCACTCACTGAACAACCAGGGGCCTGTACTACAAATCAAGATGGGAGTCAGGTGGCTGAGCGGTAAGGGGGTCGGGCTAGTAATCTGAAGGTCGCCAGTTCGATTCCCCGGCCATGCCAAAATGACGTTGTGTCCTTGGGCAAGGCACTTCACCCTACTTGCCTCGGGGGGAATGTCCCTGTACTGACTGTAAGTCGCTCTGGATAAGAGCGTCTGCTAAATGACTAAATGTAAATGTAAATGTAAGATCAACATGCTCTGGATTACTTTCAGTTACTTTCAGTTACTTTGGAACAACAGACAGGGAAAACAAAAAAACGCATTACTCACTGAACAACCAGGAGCCTGTACTACAAATCAAGATCAACATGCTCTGGATTACTTCAGTTACTTTCAGTTACCCTAACAATCGCAATCACGATAAACGGTATCATGACGGCGGTTATCAACTCTCTAACTCAACCCAGATCTTTCCAATCTAGAGACGTGCGTGTTCACATAAAGGGGCGGTGTTTGCACCGTATGTCCAATCGCAAACATGGACAAAACAAGAGCCGCATATTTCACGCAGGAGGAGCAGACACTAATCTTACAAACTTTGGCCGGATCCCAATACTCTGTCTTACCCCTAGCCCTTGTGTCTCGAAACTGAGGGGTAAGGGTTACATAGCCCTATGAAATGAGACACCACTTGGTTACGTATATCGATGTCTCCAAAGCAAGTAGTGTTATGCACTGATATCAAACGAAATTAGTTTGAAATTCGCTGCTAATAGAGTTTAATTAAAACTGGTTTTAAGGGGTGTATACCCCTTCGTCTTAGCCCTAGCCCTCGATCAAAAAGAGTATTGGGATTCGGCCTTTGTCTACGCCTCCTGCGTGAAATATTGTAATACAAACATATCAAGAATACAGACATATAATACAGGCAAAAATCAACAAAGTTGCTGCTGCCAAGCTGGCAGAAAATAGCAGACGCTGTAAATGCGTAAACTACATGACTTATTGATATCACTGCCCCAGGCACAAGATGTGACCATAATTACACTTGTGCATTCCATAACGTTAAACTTTTGTTGCTGTATTATTTTAGTTGCAACCCTGGCAGTGGCAAACGATCGTGGGAGCAAATAAAAAATAAATATAAAAACATAATTCAAAACGGTAAGTAGCAGTAGGCAATACTTGCACTTATTTTAAGGCCAACAAGTACAAGGCTGAATTGCCTGAGTCAGTCCCTTTTGTAGGATATTGGTATACAAAGGGCCTATAGAACAATGAAAATGCTTGCAGCCAACAGGAAGAAAAATTAGGCAAAGAAAACTGGAGGGGGCCCTCCTCCACAGGACTTCACACCTGTTGAGGAGCTGGCCCTCTCCAGCTATCAGGGTCGCCCCATGATGGAAGGAGTGGAAGGGGGCATTTCTTTAGATCCTGGTGGCAGCAGATCGGAAACCCAGGCATATGTATGTTTCAAGTAATCTATGTGACCATGTTCATTCAACAATTATTTATGAATATTGTAGGAGTGAAATGTATTACTGTTCTCTGCAGTGACAAGAAATACAGTGGTGTTGCTGCCACCACCCACTGTCGTCCCACTGTGCCATACAGAGGTAACAGTGAAACTAATAGTCATATGCCAGTATGTATGCCATATGTGGTTGCTGAATATTGATCAAATATGCCATTTACTTTCTCAAGTGGAGGTCCTAGATGATCAGGAAACTATGTCTGCCTGCTCAGAGAGCATTTTGGGGGTACAATTTAGAGTTTTTTTTTTACCACTTGCAACACAGATGATGAGAGTGTGTGAACGTGATTGAAGTGTCTGTAATGACTTGCTACTGGTGGTGGTCTGAACATGAGACACAAAAAAGTGATGATTTTAAATATGACTCAATTGATTAAATTGCTATGGTGTTAAACTCAACAGGAAGAGGAACTTCTTCCTCCCCCTGAACATAGGGCCTCCACTTCAAGGCCAAGACAAAGACACAAGGTATAAGCAATGAACCTTGAAACACAGTAGTCAAATGGACACCTTCAACTTTCTCCAAGTGTGCCTTGCAAAGGGACTATGTTCTTTATTTGTTTCAGGTCGGAGCAGACAATGTGACGGCCCTGTATAAAATAACCCTGGAGCTCGATATAGAGTATAAGAGGTTCGATATAGAGTATAAGAGGCTCTTAATTAAAAAAACAAGGCTGGAGATAGAAAAACTGGAATATGAGAAGAGATAGTACATGACTGAATGAATGACACTATACTTAGTTACACTGACATTCTTTTTCTGTGTTCCCAGGAAAGGGAGAACACATTAGGATGTATTTGTTAAACTTTTTTCTACGTTTTGGTCTTTTTATACCTTTTTGTGGCTTTTTTGTTGTGCCTTTTGAGTCTTTTGTTGGGGTTTTCACCATTTCTTTCTTTCAATGTCCTATTTATTCTTTTTGAAAAATGATATAAAAGTGAATGAAACATCCAAATTCAATGAAAGTTGTGAAATTATCATTTATTTAACTTGTGAAGAGCATTGTACGGTACCATACACATTGTTCTTTTTGGTTTGAAATGTTTTGGTTGAAGGAAACCCAAATTTCTGATATGGAAATAATTAGAAAATGGGTCAAAGCAACCCAAGGACAAAAGAAGGGGTTAAGGGGAGACACCCCAGTGAATAGGAATAACATATCAACATGACTACATAAAAGTACCCGTAGCGAAATAACGCAACGCTATGCATACAGTCTGTGGGACTGTGAGCGCACGGCTTCGATGTGTTGCATTGGCAACATGCGGCTCAAGAAGCTGGCAAAGATACGTAATTCCCTTAGCTGAGAATATATATCTTTCATAAAGTTACTCATCAGAGAATGCCAAAGGGATTTGTCGGTCTCTAAATGTTCTGGCTCTTCTGAGCGCACCTCTCACTCTGCACCAAGCTCAAATCGTTCTGCACTCGGGCGCTCACTGGCAGTGTTCACAATGTTGTATTTCACTCCATTCTACACCAAAAACATCAGGGAGGCTTTTTGTAGATACGAGCCTGCCGAAGATAGCCAGAATCTTGGATTTCTTTAACCGAGCCTGTTTCATTTGTCATTTGCCTGAGAAAGCGACCTCCGTTAGCCAGGCTAGTTTTGCCCGTTTCACTAGGTCAGGCTATTTTAAAAGTCTCGGACAAGTGACTTTTGTGCATGGAACGTAAGTGCCTCAAAAAGTTAATGTCAAGCCCTGCATCTGACATTAAAGAACATTGTCCAGATTAATGACAGCTAGCCGTGAGCTAAGTGGCACTAAGATGAGTGCTAGCTAGCTGTTAGCCACTTAGCTAACAACTCGCTACCTAGTCAAAGTAAACTACCACCAAAATCATACTTTATTTTTTATTTTTTTATAGTTCAATTTCCCATGATTAAATATAAGTCCTTGGTGGCCAGGTGCCGCACTTTCATGTCATTCACCCATCCAGCCCACAGCATATTGATAAGCATCTGTCAGGAAATGTAGAAGACAATATGGCTATTCATAAACTCTCAACAGTTGATGTGTAGCAGAGAGGCTGACTTGCAACCTCATGCTCTTGAGTTTGAATCTCCATTCAGCCTGTTGTTGTGGGTCAAACATGAAGTAATTTTGCTCTCTTGTTGTCCAACTCTTGATCTTCTACAATGTAAATTTTTGTATTATTTTGCCATTTTGTGGAGGAACCAGCATCGCTGCTTGCAGCTATATTTAGGATTCCTCCGTCAGGAGGAACCCTATTGTAATTGTTCGTTCGTTCGTTATCTGCCGCTTATTCGGGGGTCGGGTCGCGGGGGCAGCAACCTAAGCAGGGAGGCCCAGACTTCCCTCTTCCCGGCCACTTCCACCAGCTCTTCCTGGGGGACCCCGAGGCGTTCCCAGGCCAGCCGAGAGACATAGTCCCTCCAGCGTGTCCTGGGTCTTCCCCGGGGCCTCTTCCCAGTGGGACGTGCCCAGAATACCTCACCAGGGAGGCGTCCAGGAGGCATCCTTATCAGATGCCCGAGCCACCTCAACTGACCCCTCTCGACGCGGAGGAGCAGCGGCTCTACTCTGAGCCCCTCCCGGATGACCGAGCTTCTCACCCTATCTCTAAGGGAGAGCCCGGACACCCTGCAGAGAAAACTCATTTTGGCCGCTTGTATTCGCAATCTCGTTCTTTCGGTCACTACCCACAGTTCGTGACCATAGGTGAGGGTAGGAACGTAGATCGACTAGTAAATAGAGAGCTTCGCCTTTCGACTCAGCTCCTTCTTCACCACGACGGACCGATGCAGAGCCCGCATCACTGCGGACGCCGCACCTATCCGCCTGTCGATCTCACGCTCCATTCTTCCCTCACTCGTGAACAAGACCCCGAGATACTTGAACTCCTCCGCTTGGGTCAAGATCTCCTCCCCGACCCGAAGATTGCACTCCACCCTTTTCCGGTCGACAACCATGGCCTCAGATTTGGAGGTGCTGATTCGCATCCCAGCCGCTTCGCATTCGGTTGCGAACCGCTCCAGTGAGAGCTGAAGGTCGCGGCCCGATGAAGCCAACAGGACCACATCATCTGCAAAAAGCAACGACCCAATCCTGAGCAAGGCTGGATTAACCATTATGGCAACTGGGCACTTGCCCAGGGGCACATGACATCTAAGGGGCCCTGGACAATGTCAACTAAAATGTTGTATCACGCTATGAACGCAGTCCTAACTTTCCTTAATGTGAGTACTTTACTGCAACTTCGTTCGATCAAAATATTATGTTATATCACGTCAAAAACAGTGTTTGTGTAGTCAGTAGCCAGTGCCGCCGCTCCCATAACGCGCACTACGTGCTGTGCGTAGGGCACCAACTCCTGAGGGGGCACCAAAAATTAGCCAACTGAAAATCATCATAGTTATAATACTTATAATGCCGATATTATTTTAGTATAGAAATATTAGGCACGTATATTGCAAAACAGGCAGAACAAGAGATATAGCCTATTTAAATGCTCCAAAAAAGTTACGATGGTGCCCCCCCCCCCCCCCAAAAAACAAAACAAATACACACTCAACTTCCCAAGCTCGCCGTGCCCTTCCTTATCTCGAACTTTGACAGTAGGATAGGTCAACTTTTCTAAAATGGGCTTAAAAAGATAACAGGAGTCAGGGGAAGAAAAAAAGAAAGAACAAGACTGCAAGATGGTGCCCCTGCATCACTTTCAGGTAAGCCCATGTTTAATCATTGTTAAATACGGGAAATGTGCTACTAATTTAATGGTTAGCCTATGCATACAGCTCAAACTAGCTGACGTTATTGCTAATGTTAGCACACTCAAATATGTTTTAACTTGGGTGCAAGCTAAATTGAGATGTTACTGTTAAACATTATCTATGCATTTTACAAGTAACTGACGCCAGCTAGCTGTTACTTTACATTCTATGATGCTTTTATACTCGATTTATCAAATTGTTTTAAATGAGTAATAAAGGTGGAGAGCTCCTTGGCTAAACCAGGCTAAGAAACGTACGTGGGGCTGAAAAATCACCTCCTCTAGACAAGATTTTTCCAATTGAAAAACGGCTTGTAAAATGTTTATTTTACATAAAGCTCAAAAAACTATTTTGCCCTCAAATAAAGGCCCCAAAAATTCGCTTGCGTGCATTGCGCGCTCGCATTAATTTTTGAAATCCGTAACTAGCATCAAACACAGGAGGGAGGGGGGGGGCCTTGAGCCTTGTTGCCCAGGGCACAGAAAATTGTTAATCCGGCCCTGATCCTGAGGTCACCAAACTGGACCCCCTCAACGCCCTGGCTGCGCATAGAAATTCTGTCCATATAAGTTATGAACAGAATCGTTGACAAAGGGCAGCCCTGGCGGAGTCCAACCCTCACCGGGAACAAGTTCGACCTACTACCGGCAATGCGGACCAAACTCTGGCACCGGTCGTACAGGGACCGGACAGCCCCGATCAGGGAATCCGGTACCCCGTACTCTCGGAGCACCCCCCACATGAGCCCCCGAGGGACACGGTCGAACGCCTTTTCCAAATCCAAAAAACATGTGTATACTGGTTGGACGAACTCCCATGTACCCTCCAGGACTCTGCCGAGGGTATAGAGCTGGTCCACTGTTCCACGGCCAGGACGAAAACCACATTGCTCCTCCTGAATCCGAGGTTCGACAATCCGATGGACCCTCCTCTCCAGGACCCCTGAATAGACTTTCCCAGGGAGGCTGAGGAGTGTGATCCCCCTAAAGTTGGAGCACACCCTCCGGTCCCCCTTTTTAAAGAGGGGAACCACCACCCCGGTCTGCCAGTCCAGAGGCACTGTCCCCGATGTCCACACGATGTTGCAGAGTCGTGTCAACCAAGACAGCCCTACAACATCCAGAGCCTTAAGGAACTCCGGGCGGACCTCATCCACCACAGGGGCCCTGCCACCGCGGAGCTTTTTAACCACCTCGGCGACCTCAGCCCCAGAGATAGAAGGGCCCCCCCCGTTGTCCCCAGACTCTGCCTCCACGTCGGAAAGCGTGTTGGTGGAATTAAGGAGGTCTTCGAAGTATTCCTTCCACCGATCCAGGACGTCCCCCGTCAAGGTCAGCAGTGCACCATCCCCACCATATACAGTGTTGACAGTGCACTGCTTCCTTTTCGAAGCCGTTCGGAAGTCATTCTCCATTGGTCTCGCCGAACTCCTCCCATGCCCGGGTTTTTGCCTCCGCGACCGCCAAAGCTGCGCTCTGCTTGGCCTGCCGGTACACATCAGCTGCCTCTGGAGTCCTACCAGCCAATAAAGTCCGATAGGCCTCCTTCTTCAGCTTGACGGCATCCCTCACCTCCGGAGTCCACCACCGTAATTGTTGTATTGTTGTATTGTAATTGTTGGTATTATTATTAGGGTTCCTGCGGTAGGAGGGAACCTATTGTTTTTGTTAGTATTCTTATTATTAGGGTTCCTCCGGTAGGAAGGAACCTATTGTTTTTGTTAGTATTCTTATTAGGATTCCTCCGTCAGGAGGAACCCTATTGTAATTGTTGGTATTATTATTAGGGTTCCTCCGGTAGGAGGGAACCTATTGTTATTGTTGGTATTCTTCTTATTATTGAGAGAACAATGGTTGTGCTCGCCGAAGGCGTGAGCACAACCATTGTTCTCTCACATATATCTTATTGGGTGTGCTCAAGCCTTCGGCGAGAGCACAACCTTTGTTCTCTCACATATATATTATTATTGTGAGAATGCTGTTAAGCATTCTCACTATTGTTTTCCTGTTTCTCTTTATTGTTGGAATGTTGCTTCAGCATTCCAAGTATTGTTCTTTGAATCTTTATTCAACTTCTTCATATTCTTATTCTTATTCTATTTCTTCCGTGGCACGTTTCAGCGCCTTCAAATCTTCAGCTATTAAAACTGTTCGGCTATCAAAAAAATCAGCAGTTTCAGGCCATTCCTGCTATGACTTTTCAGCTTTTTAACTCTTATGCTTGAATTAATATAAATCAATATTCATCATATTTTTAACATGGGTTTCCAATGGAGTTTTCTTTCAAATCCTCTCAAACTTCTTTAAACTTCTTCAACTTCCAAATCCTTCTTCTTCCTCAATCTTTCAGCTAGAGCCACCATTTAAACTTTAAAATGTTGACAAAACCCTAAACTATTTTTAAATAATTCAGCTTTTTGATATCTATTCAACTTTTTTCAATATCACTGATTATGTTTCATGACTTTTTCAAGCCGTTTCTGAGATTTACATGGGTGTGTACGTGAAAGCCTAGAGTGCAGACTGAAACGCTTAGAGTGGAGGGGAGCTTCGGATGTCGTTGAAAAAATATTTATATTTTGCCAGCATTGCCACAATTTTCGCTCTTCATGCTTCGTTTTAGGATCAATAGATAGCTAATTTTGTGCTGGTCGTAGACAGTTGTCTGTTGAATCCAACAGACGTACACATTTGTTCAGAGCCCCACGAAAGCGAGACAAAGTCCAACTCTCGCCCCATAGAGACCAATGCAAATCTGGTGACAAAATCGTCAGAGAAAGCAAAAAGAACAAGATTTTGAAACTGCCGGTAGAGTCGTATTTCTGACCGCACAGAAATATAAAGGACATCTCTGGTTTCGGCAGAGTCTTGGGTCTCGGAAAATATCCTTATTTTTTGGATTGGAAGTATAGTTTTGCGTCTAGGTTAACTTGTTTGAGGTGTGGATTCTAGCTACATTTCTGTTATTCTCTGCCCTCAGCGCGTTAGCATTCATAGCTGCACCATCACCGTGGCAACCACACAAACAAGCGCCACTCAGTCTATTACACAGGTGATTGTTATTAGCTGATTAGTGGAGACACAAGACAAGCTATTCAGTCAACTCGTCTCATTAAAAGACTAACGGGGCATTCACACTGCAGCGGAGTTGGCGGCGCGGGGCGTCGGCTTCCAATTCATTTTCAATGAAACCAGGCGTTGACGCTCGCGTAGGGCACTGTGGGAAGGCGAGCGGAGCGGAGCAGAGCGTTGAAAGTTGGATTTTCTCAACTTAATGTAAATGAGGAGCGTGAAAACGCTAGCGTTGGCCAATTGGATTGGTTTCTTGTTTCTTGTAACGTAGCAACCGTTGGTCATGATAAACATTTCTAGGTTTCACAATTTCGAGATGGAGGAGAAACTTTTCGTATGTGTCTGCACACCCAGTTCTGTTCAGAACAAAGTTACTAATGTGACAAGCCTGAATTTAAAGATTACATTAAACTAATAGTGCATGGTTGCCGATGTCGTCAGTGTTCCTAGTGTGTTTTTATAGCCTACTTTTAAATTCAGTCTTGTCACATTACGTGACTGTTCTGTGCCACTGCTAGCTCGCTAGCCCAGCCTACAAACGACTGATTGAGTGACCGGTGGCGTAACATGTAACGTTATTCTACTGTAATCTTGCACTAGTTAAATTCTGTATTTTGATCGATATTATGAGTACATGAACCCAAATCTGCACGCTTGGCCATGACAACAACAGTGACCTTAGAGAACTACAACTCTGTACTTAATGACATTGCGAATGAATGCCTTACGGAAAGAATAATAATATGAGATATCAAGAAACGGGGAGGCAGAGAGCTTCTCTTTTTCAAGTAAGACACAGAGCTACTAGGTTAGCCAGTTCAACAGTATACAGTACCCAAATCAATGAGTATTAACTTGTCTAACACGCCCCCGAGCGTGGGGCACTGTGGGAAGGCGAGCGGTGCAGAGCGTTAAAAAACGCTGCAGTGTGAATGCCCCGTAACAGTGCGTTCACACTGCAGCGTTTTTTAACGCTCTGCACCGCTCGCCTTCCCACAGTGCCCCACGCTCGGGGGCGTGTTAGACAAGTTAATACAGAGTTGTAGTTCTCTAAGGTCACTGTTGTTGTCATGGCCAAGCGTGCAGATTTGGGTTCATGTACTCACAATATCGATCAAAATACCGAATTTTTACTAGTGCAAGATTACAGTAGAATAACGTTACATGTTACGCCACCGGTCACTCAACCAGTCGTTTGTAGGCTGGGCTAGCGAGCTAGCAGTGGCACAGAACAGTCACGTAATGTGACGAGACTGAATTTAAAAGTAGGCTATAAAAACACACTAGGAACACTGACGACATCGGCAACCATGCACTATTAGTTTAATGTAATCTTTAAATTCAGGCTTGTCACATTAGTAACTTTGTTCTGAACAGAACTGGGTGTGCGGACACATACGAAAAGTTTCTCCTCCATCTCGAAATTGTGAAACCTAGAAATGTTTATCATGACCAACGGTTGCTACGTTACAAGAAACAAGAAACCAATCCAATTGGCCAACGCTAGCGTTTTCACGCTCCTCATTTACATAAAGTTGAGAAAATCCAACTTTCAACGCTCTGCTCCGCTCGCCTTCCCACAATGCCCTACGCGAGCGTCAACGCCTGGTTTCATTGAAAATTAATTGGAAGCCGACGCCCCGCGCCGCCAACTCCGCTGCAGTGTGAACGCACTGTAAGAGCACCACAACACAACTACTACCACTACTGATACTGCTATATTTTAAGCCACTACTACAACTACTAATTCTGCAGATGCTGCTAATATCTCTTTTACTAACTACTTCGCTAATGGAACTGTTTTGTTCTACTACGCCACTGAGTGCGTTCACTTGACCATGAGAAACCCGATTACTAGCAATTGTCGGTTTATGCCATACGATTACTCCATTTACATGTGTAATTAGTTATGCGATTACTCAATAAGCACGTCTACATGATTCTTTTTATTAATCGTTGTATGCTCCACGGACAAAATTTGCACCATCATCCTTCTGCAACAAAGTGTCGCCGTGTCTTCCTGTATTGGCCCTACTGCTGAATGTTTCATTCAATCAACACATTGAATCCTTCTAAGAAAGCCGAGTAAACGCACTCAATTATAGACTACTGTATCTGCAACTGCTATTACTATCCCAGCTATATCTGCAACTGCTATTACTATCCCAGCTATAATCTCAGCTACTAAAACTATTATATGATGTATTATAATATGTTTACTGCTTCTTCAAATACTTCTACAGTTTAACAGTGCAGATTTTGGCTTCTTTTGCATTGTATTTCAGCTCTTAGCTTTGTTAAATGCTGCAGTTCATCTTCCACACTGCCACTTTTATGTTTTCCTGCTGTGCTGGTCTTGACTTTTTGGCATTAACACTTTTTCAGCAAAGCCATTGGAATATTCAATTTTTTCAGCAATTTAACTTAATTTCATCTTTGAGCTTGCTGGTACTTTGTCATTTCTGTATTATGAGCATTTTTAAAATTAATTTCGGCTTGCTGGTACATTTTCGGATTTCTGTATTATCAGCCATTTTTTTTAATAATTGTCGGCTTTTCTCATTTCTGTATTTTTAGCATTTAAAAAATATATTTTCAGCTTATTATTTCTGTATTTTCAGCAATTTTCTGAAATTAATTTCAGCTTTCAGCATTCCAACGCATTTTCAGCAGGAAATGCCTTTCTAGTTATTGTGAGAATGCTGTTAAGCATTCTCACTATTGTTTTCCTGTTTCTCTTTATTATTATTATTATTGTGAGAATGCTGTTCAGAATTCTCACTCTTGTTTTTCAACTTCTTAGTTCTTCCGCCGTTTCTTTGGCCTTTAACTCGTCCTGCATACTTTCACCGATTCCTACAATTTTTGTGTCAAAACGTTCAGCTCCTTCAGGAGATGATGGCTATGACTTTTGGTATTTCTCACTTTTATACTTTTTAAGACATTAAGGTTTTTGTGCAAATTATTCTCCCATTAAAAGTAATGGTAAATCCTTTCAAATCATTAAAAAGCTTCCTCCTCTTTCAAACGTAACTACTTCAGCATACTTTCAGCTAGAGACACCATTCAACCTTTAAAATGTTCACAAGACATTCAGCTATTCCCAAATGATTCAGCTTTCTCAAATATTCAGCCAATTTTGAATTATGACAGTTTGAAATACATTAAAATGTTTGCTCCTTCTTGATTTTTTGAATGAGCAGCAAGCAGAGTGGCACACTCTGCTTGCTGTTCTTTTTCTGATATTCAACTAAATCGTCAAACAAATTCCTCTAACGTTCATATAGTTTAACTTACAGAAACAAGTTATACCTTAAAATGTAGGGAAAATTGTCCTCTTTCAGCCAATGTAACTACTAAAGAGCTCACATTTACAGATTTTCAGCTATGAGCCTTGAAGCGAGAGCAGCCTTTCAAATTCTCTCACTAACTTCAATGGAGAGGTGGGTAAAATCCGTCAGAGAAAGCAAGAAGGAAGACGATTTCGAAACTGCCGGTAGAGACATATTTCTGACCGCACAGACATATAAAGGACATCTCTAGTTTCGGCAGAGTCTTGGGTCTCGGAAAATATCCTCATTTTTTGGATTGGACGTGTAGTTTTGCGTCTAGGTCAACTTGTTTGAGGTGTGGATGCTAGGTAAATGTTCGTTTTTCTCTCTGCCTAGCTCGTTAGCTATCACAGCTGCGCCATCACCGTGGCAACCAAACAAACAAGAACCATGAAAGCAGAATTGGGTACACGTTTTCGAAACTGCCAAGAGTTGTATTTCTGACCGCACAGACATATAAATGATATCTATGGTTTCGGCAGAGTCTCGGGTCTCGGAAAATATCCTTATTTTTTGGATTGGACGTATAGTTTTGCGTCTAGGTTAACTTGTTTGAGGTGTGGATTCTAGCTGTCTGTTATTCTCTCCTATAGTCGAGCTAGCGCGATGGCTCTCCATAACTAAAAACGGTTCGACTTCTTTTCCACAATCGACCAAATTGGCCAAACAAGGTATGTACATTGAGCTTAAAGTGTACATAATCTAGCCAGATCCTTTTTATTTTAGCAAGTTTCAAGTGTTTGCTGCAGCTGGCGTTAATCCTACGAACAAACGCTTCGTAACTGGAAAGTTTTTACTTTTAATTGACGATATTGAACACAGATGTTAAGTAACTTGTCTTTACTCAAATATCTTCACCGTTTTCAATTTGAAGCAGTATCTAGATTACTGTAGGAAATCTCCCAATGCATCCTCTCTAGCTTCGCTTAGGCTAAAGTCAGATGGATGACGATGCATGCATTGTTCACGCCTACGGTGTTAATACAGTCTGTACAAATACCACTTTGACACTTGCAAGAAATGATCCGCTGGTTAGATGTAGCATGATCTTATTTAATACCCACAATACTGTAGTTCATCTTTTTTTGCAGCAGCATTTTAATCTGAGTTCAAGTAGCTTTTGCAGTTGCACAACCAACAAAGTCACGTAATGTGACGTGAATTTAAAAGTTTTTATTTTTATGTCATCTTTGAATTCAGTGTCTGAACAGGACTGGGTGTGCAGGCACACATGATTAGTTTCTCCTCCACCTTGAACCTGAAACCTAGATTCTAGGTTAGAAATGTTGCCAGTCTGTTGCCAATGACCAACGGTTGCTACGTTTTTCCAGCAAGTTCAAGTCATTCCAGTGTTGTCCTTTTACCTTCAAATTCGTTCAACCCAGACTTCAGCAACTGGTTTTCTGCTAAATTTTCACATTATCCTGCAGCTCATCTTTCTGAATTTTTGCCCTTATTGTTTTGCATTTTCTTCTTCTTTTCTTCTGTTTTCTGCCTTCATCTTGCTCCAGGTCCTTTCAAAAATACATTTCACAGCAGTACCTTCCAACTGCCAGTACTTTTACATTTTTCTTCTCTTTTCTGTACTTTTCTGCCTTCATCTTGCTGCAGGTCCTTTCTAACATACATTTCAGGCCTTTTGAAAGGTTTTTTTTGCATGGTCAGCTATCCCCATTCAGGTTTTCAGCATTCTCACTGCTGTTTTGCAGGAACAGCCGTTTCTAGTTATTATTAATGTTTATTTTCGCCCCCCTAAGGATCAGTCAATATTTGGATTACATAGACAACGCCTGTGTCAAAAGTTTCGTCTTGGTCTCGATTGCGTTGCTTGTATTTATATTTACGTTCCGTGGCACGGTTTAGGAGGTTACAACGTTTTTGTGGCAAAAAAGTGCCTTTAGTCAACGAAGGGTAGCCAGTGCTAGCTACGTCACCACGTCAGCACACGTTAGCAACGACGCATGGATACAACGTGATAGAGACGTCCTAGCACGCAAATTGGAGCTTGGATTATGAGTGAAAAATGCCAACCCCCAAAATTACCAACCATTGGGTTTTGTTGAGAAAGCAATTTCGAGTGGAACTGCCATCTCTGATTTTTTGTTTAGGTCGTGAAAGTCTTTGTAATTTGAGCGAGTGCGGGTCGCCCGTGAGACTGCCTAGGCGGCAGACATGCAAGCGTCAGTAGTTTAGTATTTTCGTAATGTTATAGTTCGGTCAATTCTACACCAAAAAACAGAAGGAGGGCAATGTTATGACGATATGACTATTGTGAAGAAAGCCAGATGGTGATATTTTAATGTAGGTTGCTGTAAAAACTTTGATTGGTTTGCTACGTGAGAGCCCCGTCAGCCTCCGTTGACGATTGCGTCAGCTGTTGTCGATCTCTGGTGAGTATTTTCTTAATTTCGTACCAGGGTCAATTCTACATCAAAAATCAGAAGGAGGGCAGTGTTTTAAAGATATGGCGATTGCGAAGATAGCCAGCGGGTCAGCATATTTTTGTGATTTGTGTAAAACTTGGAATTTGAGTGACGCCGCGGCTTGTTTTGACGTTAGCCTCAGTCAGACTCGGCTCGCCCACTGGCAGTGTGTAGTACAGTACTGTGTTCAAGCCACAGCTAAACTTTATGTCAAAAGAAACGCTCTCATTTCCGGCGCTTTCAAACAATCAGTGAAATGTGGAGCAACAGCAGCTAACTTGTCTCTAGCAAACTTATTTTGAATTAGCCATTTCCCCCTACATTAATGTCAAACTTATTTACGTTTTGGGGGGCATATTTTCAGTTAGTAGACGGTACTGTTTCAATCGCGATTCCATACTGCCAGTGACAACGTTGTTACAGTAGCTTGTTTCAAAGGGGGTTCGCAGCTGTTTAAAAGGGTGTTCTTAATGAAATATGCAATATGAGTAGGCTAAATGCTTGAAAATATCACTAGAAGGGAAAAACTTAGAGAACGGACCCACCTGCAACCGACGCAAGCAAGCACACCCTACAATTTCCCCAGAAATTGTACCCTCTCTAGTTATTATTATTTTCCCACCCCTAAGGATCAGTCAATATTTGGACTACATAGAAAACGGCGGTGTCAAAATGTTCGTCTTGGTCTCGATTGCGTTGCTTCTATTGGGATTTACGTTCCGTTGCACGGTTTAGGTAGCCTGGCTGCCAGCCCAACTTATCCCCGCCCACAAAAAAATTTGGTCGGGAAGTTGGGTCTGGGGGGCTTGGTTGGGGAACAACTATGTCCGAACAGGAGCTGTTCGGACCAATGAAATTGTCAGGGCGAGCTTTATACGATGATGGACAGATGATCAACAGTAACGTAATCAACCACGTCACCAAAGAGCGCTTTGGTTGAATTCGTTTTCAACAAACATGGCTACCGCTGGAGAGCTGGGATGTTATGATTCTGCCATCGAGTCTGTTTTAGAAGACATCGACAGCGCATTAATTTTGAAAGAGGAACAGAGAAATGCAATCAAGGCATTTGTCGATGGAAAATATGTTTTTGCCGTCCTTCCTACGGGGTTTGGTAAAAATTAACATACTACTTTGCTCTGATTGGTTGTAGGTCTATCCAATTGAGCGAAGAGGCATTTGTTTTCCGGGTTCGGTTGAAACACGCCCCATAGTCACAGCCCAACGTTGAGTTCTCAGACTCATATTCTGACTAGAATTATGAGTATGACAACGTCAGGCTACGATTTAGGCTGAACTTAAGTTTTTGTGGCAAAAAGTGCCTTTTGTCAACAAAGGGTACTCAGTGCTAGCCTACGTCACAGCGTCAGCACACGTTAGCAACGACGCATGGATACAACGTGCATAGATATTGCACGATACAGCGAGTATCGTGCCGTGGTGTACTAACAGCATCATACATGTACATTTAAGCAAATCAAGACTTGCATGTACAGTAAGTAATGTAACATTAAATAATGTATTAAACTCAAGCTTGTGTGGTGCGTCGCTGGCTTCAGTGCCACAGCCTAAACTTTATGTCAAAAGAAACGTTCTCATTTCCGGCACTTTCAAACAATCCCCTCGAAGTTTGGCTAGCCACCACAACTTAGCTTGCTCGTAGCAAACCTCTTTTGAATTAGCCAATTCTCCCTAAATAGATGTCAAGCTTATTTACGTTTTTGGGGGCATATTTTCAGTAGGCAGATGGTACTGTTTGAATCGCGATTCCATCTGAAATACTGCCGGTGACAGCGTTGTTACAGGTGTTTGTTTCAAAGTTTTTTTTTAATGAATTACGCAATATGAGTAGGCTAAATGCTTGAAAAACTTCACTAGAAGAGAAAAACTTAAAGGGACGGACCCACCTGCAACCGACGCAAGCAAGCACACCCTACAATTTCCCCAGAAATTGTACCCTCTCTAGTTATTATTATTTTTCTTCTCCTTGCGCCTCAATATCTCTAAAAGTCCCTGGTCATACATTTTTTATTTGGCACATTGATACTACATCCAAGTGGGTACCCCCACACCAAATACGGGCCACATCAGACCATATGGGGCGCCACAGGCCATGCCCAAAAGTCAAATTTTCAAAGTGATGGCATTTCCACCCCATTGCTCCAATTCTTCTGAAACTTGGTGTGCATGCCTCATTTTTCATGAAGAACAAAAAAGACACAAGGACCCATAAGGTCTGCCATGATGGATTTTCCTGTACAGTGATAATTTTGGAAAACCTTAAAAATTCCTCTTCTCTTGAACCAAAGCTCTAATTGACTTGGAATTTTGTACAGATATGTATCATTGACGTACTTAAAAACGTTACTTAAGACAGTTGAATCAAATACAAAATGGCTGAAAGGGGTGTATTTATGTAAATGTCCACATTGCCTCAATTTCTTTGTGTCAATAAATCAAACCTAATTTTGACTGATGGTTTTTCAAACCTAATAGGGTTCAAGATGACATCACTCTGAAGTACCACAAACAATTTCACCTTGGTATTTCAAAATATGATTGAATTAGAGCAGTTTCAACTTTTGCTGAATCGAACAACGCTTATCACAAGAGAAACAGCTTACTTTTTTATACAGTAACTGAACATTACAATATTCCACACTGAGAATGGGCTGAGAATTCAACATAGCTCAATGGGCTGGGATGGTGACCTGCAAAGTATAAGGTTGTAGGTTCGAATCCAGCCACAATCTTTTGGCCTGTCATAATTTTGATTATCTGTTTAGATTAGATAATCCTTTATTTGTCCCGCAGTGGGGAAATTGCAGTTTGCAACAGCAGCAGGGTACAGTACAGCACTCAACCTTTGTCCCAAAGCTGACAAAAGCTAATACTCTGCCTTTTCTATTCATAAAATCTCAACAGTTGGTGTGTAGCAGAGAGGATAGAGAGACTGACTTGTAACCTTATGCTCATAAATTCAAATCCCCATTCAGCCTATTGTTGTTGGCCAAACATGAAGTAGTTTTGCTCTCTTGTTGTCCAACTCTCGATCTTCTACAGTGTACGTTTATAATATTTTGCCATTTCGCGGAGGAACCCGCATCGCTGCTTGCAGCTATATTTAGGATTCCTCCGTCAGGAGGAACCCTATTGGAATTGTTGGTATTATTATTATTATTATTATTCTTGTAATTTATCTCATGAACACATTGGTAAAAAGTTTTGAAATTTGG
The DNA here is from genome assembly GCA_023658055.1 of Thaleichthys pacificus. NCBI lineage: Eukaryota > Metazoa > Chordata > Actinopteri > Osmeriformes > Osmeridae > Thaleichthys > Thaleichthys pacificus. Next base: position 19,699,515 of record CM042868.1, read on the forward strand.
CATATTGATACAACATGCCAAAAATACCGCCCAAACAGAGACTGGCCCACATCAGACAATAGGGGGCGCCACAGGCCACGCCCAAATGTCCACTTTTCAAAGTGATGGCATTTCCACCCCATTGCTCCAATTCTTCTGAAACTTGGTGTGCATGCCTCATTTTTCACGAGGAACAAAAAAGCCTCAAGGACCCATAAGGTCCGCCATGATGGATTTTCCTGTACAGTGATAATTTGGGAAAACCTTCAAAATCCCTCTTCTCTTAAACCAAAATTCAAATTGACTTGGAATTTTGTACAGATATGTATCATTGATGTATTTAAAAACGTTACTTAAGACAGTTGAATCAAAAACAAAATGGCTGAAAGGGGTGTATTTATGTAAATGTCCACATTGCCTCAATATGTTTGTGTCACTAAATCAAATGTCATTTTGAATGATGGTTTTTCAAAACTAATAGGCTTTAAGGTGACACCCCCTGAAGTACCCTGCAAAGTTTCACCTTGATATGTGAAAATATGACTTAATTACAGCTGTTTGAGCTTGGACCAAATCTGACAATGCTTGTCTTATTTTATTATCCAGTTACTGAACATGGCAAAGTCCAGATCTGAGAATGGCTCAATTGGATGAGATGTTGTGCTGGTAAACGTAGGGTTGTAGGTTCAAAACCAGTCAAAGGCAAAAAAAAAATATTTTTGGACAGAACGGTTTCTAGTCTTCCGGTCTATCCTCCGGTTGTAAAACATAGCAATGAGTGTTTATTTGAGCCCATAACAACACTCCGATCATCTGTTTAGCGAGACTGTGTAAACCACTGCAAAACAACACAGTAGCTAGCTACTTGGAGTCTATGCATGGTAGTGTCAGATTCACAACTGAGTTAGCTTTAATGAAGTATATTGATTGTTCAGGTGGATTCCTTGCCTGTTGCACAAATTCATTTCAGTAACCTAAACCAGGACAAATCGCCACTGATGCTAGGCATGATTTGAAATTCCCTTCCATGACAAGTTATGGCACCCCAAACAACCTTTTTAAAGCACTACGAGTAAGCTATTATTTACAGCAGCAACCCAGTCATCCCGTTGTCCCAAATAGGACTAAATTACAGCTGTTTGAACTTTAACCAAATCTGACAATGCTTGCCATTGGAGAAACGTCTCATTTTGTTATCCAGTTACTGAACACTGGGAAGTCAAGATCTGAGAATGGCTCAATTGGATAATATGTTGTGCTGGTAAACGAAGGGTTGTAGGTTCAAAACCAGTCAACGGCAATTTTTTTATTTTTTTTGACAGAACGGTTTCTAGTCTTCCGGTCAATCCTCTGGTTGTAAAACATAGCATAGTGTTTATTTGAGCCCATTACAACACTCCAATCATCTGTTTAGTGAGACTGTAAACCACTGCAAAACAAGCCAGGTTCACCACCGTAGCTAGCTACTTGTAGTCTACGTAGGCATAGTGTCATATTTACCAAGTTAGCTCGAATGAAGTATATTGATTGTTCAGGTGGATCCCTTGCCTGCCGCAAATTCATTTAAGTTACCTAAGCCAGAACACATCGCCACTGATGCTAGGATTGGAAATTCCCTTCCAAACAACTTTTTTAAAGCACTACGAGTAAGCTATTCTTTACAGCAGCAACCCAGTCATCCCGTTGTCCCGTTTTTATGTCCCATATATAAATAGGACTAAATTACAACAGTTTTAAACCACCTCACGGAAATGAGTCTGCAGGTTGGCATGTCTGTCAATGGCTTAGTAGGATGAGACGCAGGGCTGCTATGTGAAGGGTTGTGGGTTCTAATATAGTCAGAGCCCTAAACTTTTTCTTTTTTTTCTGACAGAAATTAGTTTCAAGTCTTTTGGTTAATCCCAGTGTAACTATCTGTCAATTTTACAACATTTTGCCATCTTGAAGGAGGAATCCGCCATTGCTGCTTGCAGCTATATTTATTATTATTATTATAGGCACCCTAACTCAGTTTTTAACCCACAGTTTTTACATTACAGCACAAAAGATATCAAAATCAGCATCTTGTTTCTGAAACCTTATATTGTTTTCTCCAAGGCTCCGTTGCACTATTCAGGAAATATTTAAGTTTTTGTGGCCAAAACATTTATCATGTACGAAGAATGATGGAGTGGGGCTGGGGGGGGCTTCCTGAGTTGGAGACTCCTTGTCATTCTTCATAACTCATTCTTCATATGTCATTCTTCCTATATATTTTTTTGTCTCTATTAAAATTAAACTACTCCGTCATCTCTGCCCTTCCATCCATCCCATTATCCATCTGTTCCGTCCATCCATCCCTCCATCCTCCTGCTACCCATCTGCTCCCCTCTCTTCTCCTTCCTTTGTTTGTTCCTTTAGCTTCTCTAGTTCCCTTCACATTGACACAATAGTTGAGAAGCTGAAATTCTGGGGCAGAACAACATATTGATGTTGATGCTGGTTGAAAGATAGTAAAGTTAAAAAAGGACTATTGTAAAAGCGATATGATATGACACCACATGCAGCTCTTTGTTGCTTGCTAATTGCTTTTCCCCCCTCTTTTACTCTTTCTTTCCTTTGCTCTTTCTTTCCATTGATGTCATTCCCACCTTTCTTTCTTGACTTTCAATGTCCTTTTGCTATTTCTATCTCTTTCTCTCTTCAACCATCTTTTCAGAGACCTCGGCAGAATGACTGTTTAATGAGCTTGCTTGAACACACAACACACACACTAATAAACACACGCACATATACATGGCAGATGCTGATGGATGGTCATTAGCTCACTTGACAGACAGAGATGCGAACCCCTCCCTCTCTGTCTGAGCCCCCCTCTCTGCCTGGACCTGTCTCAGCCTCTCCTCCCCCCAGCCCCACAGTGCCGCATGGCCAGCGTGGCTCTTCTGAGGCCGGCCAGACAGACAGGCCCCCCTGCTGGGACCCCCTGCCTGTCCCACTGTTAGAGATGTGTATGCTGGCCTGCTAAAACAACCACATATTTTATTCATTTGGGGAACTTAAAATTATCTTTATTAATCATTTAAATATGCAAATCATCAATGCCCTTGTCACTGACTTGGATCTGTCTAGTCCAGGGGAGAGGATTGAGTGGATACTCAACAGCTTCATGCATCTGATGTCATTTGGAGTCCGTTAGTGTGAGGTTAAACAAAGATCATAGATCACTATGCTTATTCTAAATATGAAACACCCTTGGTTTAAGAGTGACTTTGCTCCCCTTTGAGAGGTGAAGATGGAAAACTACAGAACATTGCATACACAACTAGAGGCTGTTTCCAGGTTTCCAGGCTGTGAATATCAACACCCTGTATTTTTGTACGCCCTTCGACTGGTTAGGTCCTGCGATTCCCACACAGCAGAAGTCTAGTAGTTAGCTAGCTCTACAATTTACCGTGGCTCCCCGGTTCACAAACCAGTCATTTGTGCCATAAGCACAATTTCCCCTCACCTGTCCATATGAGAAATGCCTATGGCAAGCTAACTAGTGCTAGCGCAATTTGTTAGCTGTTTTCACAAACAGATTGACATAAAGTTTAGGCTGTAGCATTGAAGACAGCGACGCACCCCACAAGCTTGAGTTTAAATACATTATTTAATGTGACATTACTTACTGTAATGTAAGTCTTGAATTGCTTAAATGTATGATGCTGTGGCATTGAAGACAGCGATGCACCACACAAGCTTGAGTTGTGAGCAACAGTCAAACGGAACGTTCGCGCGAATACAAGCAACTCAATAAGGACCAAGATTTACATTTTGGTCTATGTAGTGCAAATATTCAAGTTTTTTTAGGGGTGGGAAAATAATAATAAATATATATGAGAGAACAATGGTGGTGCTCACCGAAGGCTTGAGCACACCCAATAATATGTGAGAGAACAATGGTTTGTGCTCGCCGAGGGCAAGCACACTACACCCCAATTATATGAGCTGTGATGAACACTCCTGAGTCTCTAAACCTACACTGTGTCTGAGGTTTGAAAAGCTACAGCATAATATTTTTGTAATTCTGGTCGTGTTCTATACTGCACACCACTGTGACTTCAGAATAGAGTCCAAACAAATACGGCGGGCTTACTCGACTTAATTAAAATGCACAGAGACTGATTTGTGTGGCTGTCGGATTTGCTGAGTCATCTGTGAATTAATAATGGCCCAGGCATCAATTTACTCAAAAGTTTGTGGAAATAAACAGTTTTTATTTTATAGATGAATGAATGGTTTGTGTGGAAATGTGCCTGCTTAATACACGTTTAGACAGAAATGATTTCTAAGGTCTCTGTGAGAGGTAGGGGAGTTACAGGGAGGTTTCTCAGGCCAGTATTATTAAGTAACAACTTTAAGGTTTTGGACCTCTGTAAAAAGATTCAGGCACTAGCAGTAATCTTTGGGGAGAATGCATGCTATGCTACCTATTCTAACCGGTCCACAGGCTAACCAGATTAGCTTCTTGCTAAAGATGCTGAATAATTTATTTTAACTAGTTCAGAGGTTAACCAGATTAGCTGTTTGTTAGGGCCGGTCAGTCATTTAAATGGATAGGCCATGGCTTATCTGGCGCTGAACTATGATTGTGACATCCTTATAATTCCGATTGAAAGGTGCTCCTATTGACTTGCCTAGAAAGTCATAATATAGATTAATGTCTTTTTGGTAGTTAATTAAGTCCTTAATTAGACTGGTTTACTTTCTCTACACACCCTATGCATATTAGCATTTACTGAGCATGACAAAGACTAGCAGTTTTTACACTACTGTATACTGTAAAGTAAAGCGCATATCTTCCATTCTTTGTATTTTGTGGTATCCTGCCTGTAACAGTGCAATTTCCTCCTCTATTATACTGTCTACTTGTTGCCCCCCTCTTTTCATGTGTCACACTGTTTGCCTTACTTTCTACTTCTCTCCATTTCTGTTTCTCAAGGATCAAGCGTGTTTTTGACTTCTATCTGTAGGAAATATTCTGTTTGCCGTTTCGTCAGTTTGCCTGACCGCTCAAGTCCTCGTCCAACCTCTCCTCACTGAGAGGCACCGGTGACGAGCGCCTGTGATGCCATTGATGTATTCATTACCAAGTGTCGTTAGTCACATTGTTAAGCTCTGCTGTCGGAGTTCAAAGGAAACCTCTCTCTGGAATAAAGGAGGTCTGCCGCGTGCTCTCCCACACCGTGGCCTCAGCTAATCGTCATGGTGATGAGTCTCTCTTTCATCTGATAATCAGACGCCAAGAAGTTTGGATACGCTTCTCCATGCTGCCTCCTCTCTTACTAAGAGGAGATTGGTTGTGAGGATGTTTCATCTCTAGAATTGGCGCTGTCAAACTTGGAGTCGAGGGTATGAGAAATACTCTCTCAAACAAAACTTTCTATGATTTAGACAGTGGAGTAGCTTGAATGATATGATTAATATAGACTTTTCAGTAGGTCTTGGCTTGTTACAATTGGATACACCGTGTATGTTCTTCAACAAAGCCATGTGACTTAATTATTTGGTACCACACACACAAACACACAAAGCAGTCTTGGTGAGATGAACCATTATCTGTTCATTTGACAAGAATACCATCTCCCCCCTTCTTCCCCCTACTTTGATGGATCAATGGTACAGTTTCCCCCATATTCTGTCTGTCCAGATAATGGATGTAATGGGTCCAGTCCCTTGGGACCCATCCACCCTGAGTTAAAATGGGGGTGGGGGGGGGGGGGGGGTGGTGGTTTTGAAGATGGACAGCTCCAGACGAGAGCCTCATCTGTTGCGGGTAGGTTTACTCCCTCCCCCCCTTGAAATTTAGATTCAGTACATAAGTAGGGCCCTGTGCCCCCCCCCCCCCCCCCAACACACACACCAACATGGACATTTTAGGCTGGGAATTCATGACTGGCTCTTGGCACTGCTTGAAATATTGCTGCCCTCATCCTTAAGATACACAGTACTGCCCTCATCCTTAGTTAGGATACACAGTACTGCCCTCACTCTTGGTTAGGATACACAGTACTGCCCTCCGTTCTGTTCTAATCTTTACGATACACATTACTGCTTTTAGACAGTGAAGAAATCACACTGTGAGCCATGTTCTACAAGGCCATGATGCAACACAGGAATTAACTGGAACAATAACACAATCAGTGTATGTGAAATTCTAAGGAGAAAAACTTGAAAACGTACTGAAATCCCATCCACTTTCATGCTTGGCTCAGCGTATATTCAGCGTACTGCTTCACAATGTTTATTTGGCTGTGGTTGCAGATTTTTTTTTAAGGTGACTGAAAGAGACTTGTATTTGGAGGAGAATGAGAAAAACGAGCACAAGCGACGTGCAATATTCTTGTATTCTTGCCCTCCATCAGGAAATCTCTTGAAAAAAGGATGCAGATTACGAAGAGCATGAAAAAAAGACTGTATCTACACAGGGCATTCATGAAGGCAGTTCTCTATCTTTTGAGTGTGTTTGTGTGTGTGCAGTTGCATTTAAGTATAAAAGAAAAAGGTGTTAGTGTTGTTTGTTGTTCTGCATGGTTTGGCCCAGGTGTGTGCTGACTTGATACCACCCGTCAGACCTGAAACACACACACACCTCCAACCGTATGTTTCCTAGGCAGATGGCACGGTTGGCAGTGCCAGCGTATCCACACATGCAGCCCACTGAAGGAGGTTCACTTCTCAGGGTGGAATAAGAGGTCGGACAGTCAGCATCTTTCTGTTCTAGGTCTGCTTGTGACATACACACACTCTCTCTCACACATTAGTGCCAGTGTATGTAGGGTTTCTTTTATATTGTTACAAACTTATGGTTTTAAATCTTATCTACTCTGTCATGATTATTGTAAATCAGAGACAAAGGGAGAAAGAGGAGAGCAAGGAGAAGTAGAAGCTGAGAAGGACCCCAGGAGAAGAATCTAGAGAACAATTATTCACATTCCCTTTCTAACCACACTATTATCTGTAATAACAACCAATCAGAACACATCTTGTTGAACACACTGTGAAGAGTGAGAATGATCATGAAGGTGCAACTCCAGTCTTTAGCATATGAGAGGTGGGGGACAGGATATCTCCCAGCCTACATGTACATGTGAATAAGAAGTTGGTTGAACTCACTCCTGTTTAGCGGTGTAGCTGGCTGTGTTTATAGAGGTGGTCGTTGCGTGTGTGCGTGAGTCAAAGGACCCTGGTTCAAACCCCAGTGTGGGCAAGAAAGGGAAGAAGCTCCTGATACATTGACAATTAAGGCAACGCAACCTGCTCACATACACACACTGCATTCTGACACACATTTGTACTAGTGTGCACACTCACACACATTAGTATTAGTGTGTGGGTCTTTGTTGGGGTTCAGCTGTTAAATGTGAGGTAAAGAGGGAACAGTACCTTCTGAATTGTAATTGTTTTCTTTTTTCTAGGACCTGCTTCTTAACCATCCCTCTGGCATTGTTCAACAGTGTTAAATCAACTGAATGATTTTTCTAGGGCTTCCCTCTGTCTTCCTACCTGTACCTGTGAAAGAACACAGTCTGTGACAGTGTGTTGCTGACATGTTTTTTGGACAAAGACTGATACCTGCGGGGGCTTTCAGCCCAGTGCTGCTTCTCATCCCTGCCCCAGGATCCAGAGGGGGCTGCTGGCCAGCCACGGGCTGTCATATTTTGGTCTCTGGAAGTTTGTGGCCCACTGTGGAGCTGCTGTGGGGATCTCTAGTCCTGTCCCATGTGGCCCGCTTGTAGACAGAGGTGAGTGACATTGAGGGAGGGATCCTCAAAGGTCTGGGTTGTAGACATGTCTAGGAAAAAGGATAGGAAGAGAATAAAAACAAAAAAACAAAGACCTGAATAAAGATAATGTGCATGCTTTGCAGGGCACTATATTGCACAGGTATGGAATAAGGGAATGGAAGGGTGTGTATGTGTGTGCGTGGTGTTTGTGTGTGTTGTGTGCTAGTTTTCTTTACTCATAGAATACACACACACACGCACACATTATAGATAAATCATATATTGAATCTGACCAAACACAATCTAATTCTGCCCTGAAGGCACACAACAATCCTTCTGTATTTTTGTAGTCTGGGCTGTGGTCATTTCTTCATGAAATACTTTCCTCTCAACCTAATTCCTTTTCCTCCACCTCTGTCTTGAAGTGAAAATGACATGTTCTCTTTTCCCAATCTTCTAGCCAGTCTCTCCAAGTGCTCAGAGGACAGCAAAACTTTATATTTTCCTAGATGGAAGCTTGCTAGTGATAGTAGCAATATCTTTAGTTAGCTACCACCAGGGCTTCAGATAACCAGTCCCAGACTGGTATATATCATGGCCTCAAGTGAGTGAATATCTCTGTGATGAGTTGGCTTGAAAGGTGGGCAGGGTATGTGGGGTCATGTGACTGTGTTGTTCAGTTGTAGTTAATTATTGGGAGGGGATAGGGTCATGGAGTGGCAAGGTGTTGTGTCTTGTCGGTCGCTTCCTGGTCAGTAAAGATAATGAAGTGAAGTTACAGGAAATTAGGTAGATTATTAATTTGGAAAGTGTTATGATAAAACAGTGATGACAGTGACCCTCAGTCTGAGTTTCCCTGTTACTTTGTGTCCTTGGTCCTCAGTCTAAGGTGTCCCTGGTCCTCAGTGTCATTGGTCCTCAGTCTGAGTGTCCCTGGTCCTTAGTCTGATAGTGTCCCTGGTCCTCAGTCTGAAAGTGTCCCTGGTCCTCAGTCTGAAAGTGTCCCGGTCCTCAGTTTGAAAGTGTCCCTGGTCCTCAGTCTAAGGTGTTCCTGGTCCTCAGTGTCCCTGGTCCTCTGTCTTCAGTGTCCCTGGTCCTCAGTAATGCTGGTCTTCAGTGTCCTTGGTCCTCAAGTATGAGTGATGGCCAGGGGGTGACAGCCTGGGCTGCCCCTAGGCTGGGAGACATCTCCAGTTTCTCCAGGCCTTTTAGACATCATTAGGAATCACAACTATTGATCCCCTCTATCCCCTCCCCAGCAACAGATGGCTGCAGCCTCAGCACCAGCCCCAGGGGAAAAGTCTTTCCGCCAGCGCCCTGGGATTATCCATTGATTCCGTCCAGTATATTGTGATGTAGTCGTAGCATGCTGTGTATGCAATGGCAATATTTCATTCGTTGTGAAATGTCTTAGTAGTGTGGAAGGGTAAACAGTGGCATTGTGATTATCTGGTACAACAGGATTCTGGTGACTAGCTTTCTATACCAACCTAACCAGAAGTCGTTTTTTTGTTTATAGTTTGTTTTTACTGTGATAGCAGTATTGCTATCACAGTAATGAGCTCTAGAAATTAAATTGCAGATAAAAATACATTATGGGAATGTGCGTTAAATTCTTATTTTTTCATTATTTCCTCAACGTGGTTAGAATGGTGTAATCAGTCCATTTGTTCTCAGTGCTTGAGTGCCTGTCAATGTTCGTGAGTGAGGAGAAAGGAGGAAGTGGGGAAGAGGGGGGCATCAGGGCCATGTTCACTGAAAATTTAGGTGAACTTTAAAGAACAAAGCTAAGTACATTGGTTTGAAATTGTTCACCACAAACACACATCATTTGACATCATTTGTTTGGTCATTTCATTTTGTGCGTTGTCACTTAATACATTACACAACAGTTGAGATCATATGACAGTTGAAGGTCCAGCATGGGTAAACCTTAAACCTATGAGCAATGCTGTTTCTTTTTTTATTCAATACACTTTAGAAGGATGATAAATAAAATTAACAATAACTTTCAAAATATTATGTTTTAACCACATGCAATCTCTTTATTGTCTTTTTTGTTGATTTTGGTGAGGATTTATGATGGATGTTTAAGCATGTGTCCTCCAGAGAATTATAATGATGAGCTTGCAATTGCAGTAGTGTAAGTGCTTTGGGTGGGGCAAGAATATTGTTACCAGCGTAGCCAGTAGGCTTAGTATGCACGTAAACTACCATGAACCATCTCAACAAAGTGTTAAGTCCAAAGTCATGTTTCTGAATAAACTGAAGGAATATTTCCAGATATACTATTACCATTACACGTATTTACCCATGAGTAGAGTACATTTTTAACAGAGGATAAACAGGTTGTCAATACGTCCCCCCAGAATCTTTGCCAATTGTATTTTAGAAGAAGCACTATACAGTATATACTGTATAGTTGTTGTATACAACAAAAAAAACACTTGACATATCCTCAGCATATCTCTCCTCTTTCTCTTTAATATTTGGAGTCTCATTCAAATGCAGCCACTCTTTACACTTAATAAGATTGAACAGCTTGCCCAGCCAGACAACCATAGAGTACATTTACATTTAGTCATTTAGCAGATGCTCTTATCCAGAGCAACTTACAGTAAGTACAGGGACATTCCCCCCGAGGCAAGTAAGGTGAAGTGCCTTGCCCAAGGACACAATGTCATTTGCACAGCCAGGAATCAAACCGGCAACCTTCTGATTAATAGCCCGATTCCCTAACCGCTCAGCGATCTGACTCCCTGACATGTTATAGTCAGCTCTGTTAGTAGATGCACTCCCTGTTTAGTTATAGGTTTGAATCTCCCACACTGAAAATCTAATTGGCCACAGTAGCACCAAACATAATCTGCAAAGTTTATATTTTTTAACATGCATTTAGGTTTGGCACAGATATAGTCACATTTATTTTAATGTTTTCCTAATTCACACATACTGTACCCAATTTGCATACGAGATATGTTAAATTGCTAATAAATTAGGCCTATTGAGAGCTACCATTATGCCAAGCAAGTTATTAGCACTGATACAGTATAAAGGTTTTACATATGGGGACGCACCCTTTATTTGTGTACTTTTTTTCAAGCGCTCGAACTCAACCTAGCATGTCTAATTGGGGCCTGTGAGATGCTAGTGAGGACCGGGGCCCTGTGTGTTTTGTCTGAGTTGTGCGTCTAGGAGCGCAGGTGCGCAAAGGGGGTGTAATCGCTGTAAGAGGAAATCATTAGGGAAGGTCGGCTGTGGTCCCGACGCGACAAGCCGTTCCCCGCACCATGATGAGATTGTGTGCATATTGTGGCATGAGATGTTCATTAGTGGGGCGTGAAGGGGGGAGGGGAGCGTGCTCTGCCCACCCGTTCGGGGGGAGCAGAGAGAGATACACAGAGGGAGGAGGGAGAGAGGGGGGACGCTGATTCCCGAACTAAAATGAGCCACATCCGAGTAGAGGAGAAGCAGGTCACAACAAAAGCAAGGCAACCTCCTGCCGCTGTGGTTTGTCTCCATCTAACTGGAAGAATTACAGTTTGAATCTGTTCCGGTTGAAGGGGAAAAGGACATTCGTGAAGGAGCAGGTGCGTGTGAGAAAGGAAAGTGGGATGTTGTGTGTCAGAGAGAGAGAGAGAGAGAGAGAGAGAGAGAGAGAGAGAGAGAGAGAGAGAGATTTTGTGTGGTAAAGCATGTCTGAATGCGACAAGAGCTGCATGTGGTAGTGAATTGCGTTGCGCAGACGGGTGGTATAGGCAAGAAACTGAGCAAGAGGAGAGGGATAGAGGGAGGGACAATGACAAAGATCCGTCAGATGAGAGACCTTTCTGTTATCTGAAAATCCAGTGTACCTTCTCTCACAGGGGTAGCAGCATCAGTCTTGCTTCTTGCGCATGATCAGACGTCCACGCATCCCTTTAACCGGGAGTCAATACAGCATATTTCCTTCGGAAGGAGATCCGTTCTCTACCGCTACATAGAGGTAAGAAAAAACGCGTTTTAATTCCTCTCCCTAAAAGTCTAGTATTTAAATGGTCGAGTCCGCAACATTGGTATAAAGTGATGTTATGCTATTTATCCGTTGGAAGGTGAAACGATGTTGAATGCTCGGTGATTCTTTCGTTGAACGTTATGAAAGGGATCCCCTCTTCCGTTAGCCTATTATTTTTGACGCACTAACTGGGATATAATTATTTGGGGATTATTTGGAGCCAGTATTGTTTGTGGGGGGGTTCACCCACACGTTAGTCTCCGGGACAAGGGCTACGCTTCTTTCACGACCATGATTCAGGCTAATCTGTAAAAAGGCAGCTTGTGTTTTGGTGATGGGTCGTTCGCAAACGATTCGGTTCTTTTTGAACACATCTTTTAAGTGAACGAAATGAACTGAATCCTTCCCCCCCAAAAAATGATTTGTTCGGTTGAGTCTCCGTCTTCCGCCAAAAGCTAACACCTCTAGAAGAACCTAAAGAGCTGACAGATTTTTGCCAAAAATTCTTTTAGTTTCATCAGTTATTTTAGTTCCTTAAGTTATTTTTGTGTTATGGTTACACATTAGCCTATACCCTATACAACATTATACATGCATGAATCGAATTAAATGAGAAGTAACCTATTTAAAAATATCTAATATAATCCCGCCTACAATTGTCTACATAGCAGTCGAGTGTCAAATAAAATGCACAATACTGGTCTGTTAAAATATATATTTTTTTTATTTGGGCATTAGCCTACTTTTCAAGTTTGCACACTAGTTTTCCTAGGCATTGGCCAGTGTTGTAACTCAAATATGTATTAGAATAAGATTCATAAAGTCCTGATGTATTGTGTGTAAAATCTTCTACATCTGGGCAGTAGACACACGGGATTGCTTACCTGCCGAGTGCTGTTACAAAAGGTAAGAAGTGAGACAGTACAGGGAAAAATCCATGCTGAAGACAGACATTCTGATCCTAAATGTATAATATTGCACCTCTGTAAACGTTGTCCCTGGTTACAACCCTCAGTAGGCTTATGTTTATTAATTAAACACCTTTAGTCACCCCTTGTTCTAACAGGTACTAGGCCTACTTACAGGGGCCCAAAAATGTGGGCACCATGAATAGGTTGTGTAGGGGGTTAAATATTGGCCAAACAACCAAAACGATTTCCCCTATGGTTTAAAGGAAGATGGGAAACTGAACAGTGTAGTAGCATGAACCAAATAATGCCAATACAAATAGAATTACAGTTATTTCAAGTCTTTGCGGAGCTCTCGTCGACGCGGCCATCTCTTAGGCGCACCGGATGTATTTGACTCTATGGGTTAAATCAGAGCAAGAATGGTCAAAGTAAGGTTAAAATGAAATACGCATTTAATAACATTGCAAATGAATGAAATCAAATACAAGGCAAACATGTTACAAAATAAAGGCTTTAAATCTTACCTACTCTACCATGATCATTGTAAATCAGAGAGAAAGCAAGAGTAGGAGAGTAGGACAAGGGAGAACTGAGGAGAAGGTCTTAGGAGATGAAGAATCCACAGAACAATGCATTACAATTCCCCATCAAGAGCCATCAAGTTGAGACCGTCCAGAAACTCCAGACTTTAGCATATGAGAGGTGGGGGCAGATTTGACATCCAGCCTTACAGTTGCAATTTGGTTATGTCTGTTTTTTTTATTCAACACATTTTCATTCCAAGCTTTTAAAGGGCCCTCCCATCATTGGGGTCCTGCATAGTCTGTCCCATTTTTCCCCACACTTCGATGCTCCAGCCATCTATACTATAATGCAAGAAATCTGTGTCTGTATGTGTGTCTGCACGTTTTATAGTGGGATTTTAGTGGGACTTTAGAGGAATGATTAGCTCAAAAACCAGGCACTTTGCAAAGTTGTAATTTTGCAAGTATCTCTCTCAGGTTGACATTCATAATAAATATTAAATATATATACTGTTTCAAAGGAACGCCCATCACTATTTTGGTGTTGAGCTCTTGGCTATCAATTGACTGGTAGCTTGCCATACTGCTCTGACCTAAAGTCTAGTTCACAGTCTATAGTGCACCCGAACAATGTCCATCTAGCATTAAGCACAGGCAGGTGTTACATGCATTGCAGGTGGTGATTTGAGCTTATGGGCAGATACTAAAGGCATGCATGTATGTTGTAGGGATTCCATAAAATAATACATTGCCCTGGGACCAGTGTGGGAGAAACAGAAAGGACACAACCGCAGAGCCACCACAAGTAACTGATTAGACAGCGTGCACACGCAGTAAGATTATAACAAGACTCTAGCTGGACGTTTTCTTGGACAATCTTATTCTGCACATGCTTGTATCTGTTCCGTGTCCTTATTCGAATCCCTGCACTTAGTATAAGATACTCAGCTACATCCACATGATATCAATTTAACTGAGTCTAAATTGTGCTCTTAAGTGACGTTGAAGGGGGTGATGAAAGGACAGTCACAGTGTAGAACGTGCCTTTCGTCTCCTTAACATGTGGATCTGAGGGGTTCTGAGTTTTCTATACTCTCTGGCTGCTAAGGTGTATGGGCCCATGTATATCCACAGAGGAGCCTTCTGAAAATAAGTTAAAAAAATGTAATCCTTTCTTTGGTAAAAAAAAAAAAAAAACTTAATTCAAAGTGTCACCCATGCTGAAAAGGGTCTTTCTGGAAACCTTTCCAGTAAGACCCTTTCCCGCTAACATTGTAAACGGTACTACATTGTACATTTTGTTTTTGGAGTGCACCAGCTCTGGATTAAAGTTAAGGACATAATTTTTCATTACAGGCTTGTTTTTGTAAAGCTTTATCTATGTCTTGTTTTTGCATTTTTTTATCATCTACCTTTTGAATACTTCCAAGGTTAGCTTCCTTAGCAGCTTTTGCAACACAGTATCAACTGAGTTGTAACAGTTGCTGCCCTCCATACCCTCCCATTTATACTAAGTATGATCCATAGTATCAGAATAGAACTTGAAACCCTTTATCTGGATTTTCCCATAGCATAGCCTCATTCACTGTTGGTTTCAGCTTCCTGTCCCCCAGGCTGTCAAGCTCAAAGACCTCCTTATCCTCAACCATGGCTCAAACTGCCATGGTTGGAGCTTGTGTCAGATTGATAAGACGATAAATGGCAGATAGATTTGCTTGGAATTCCTTTGTCCCAGTCCGGATTCTCCCACGTCGATCTATGGGAGGGTTAGGGTTATAGGGAAAAGGGAATATATGTGAGATTTCCAGATAGGGAGATTACATAGTGTCCAGCTGTCTTGGACAGGCAGTACATTAGACAGTGGTCTTCTGTCAGTGGCTCAGTGTCAGATGGAGAATGCCAAGACTTCCTGCCAAATAATCCTAATTGTGTTTCAGTTTGATGATAAAGTTTCTGAATTTCAGTCAAGTGCATAAAACAAGACCAAAGAAATGTAGAGAGAACATACATGTTGTACTTTATTATAGCATTTCTGCTTAATGCTAGCAAGAGTAATGTGATTTGGATGGCCTTTCATTTGTTTGGAGTGCTTCACAGATTTGCTTTTCCGCTGTCTCTCTCTCTCCCTCCCTCCCTCCCTCCCTCCCTCCCTCCCTCCCTCCCTCCCTCCCTCCCTCCCTCCCTCCCTCCCTCCCTCCCTCCCTCCCTCCCTCCCTCCCTCCCTCCCTCCCTCCCCCCCCCCCCCCCATGTCTTATTACTCCTCTTGTGAGCTGCATCTATCGCAGCTGGGGCTCTGGCCAGAGGAAGCTCTGCATGGCCGATCCCACTCATTATCGCTGCTGTGGAGATGAATGGATCCTGTGGATCCTCACTCCAGCTTTTCTGCTCTTACACACACACACAGCATTTTTCTCTTCCCACACACACCTCTCTCATTAAAGCTGTCCCAGACTTTGCTAATGTGGTGTTGCTGAGCGGCCCTATCCAGTGACACGTGTTCTGCAGAGCCAGCGAGGCAGCGGAGTAGAATAGCGGAGTGAGGCACGACCCCGGATGATTGGCTGTGACCGGTCTAACTCCCATCTGATCTAGGACTTCCAGGAAGTCCAGGCACATCCTGAAAAATGACTGGATCCTGCCTGTTGTGTGTGTGTAAGCATGTCATTTATGCATTGATGTGTTTGTAAAAGTATGTCTTTTGTAAGTATATGCAGGTTGAACAGAGTGTATGCAGGCTATTAATAAATATGTGTGTGTTGGCTTTAGAGTATGTGTGTGCATGTGTGAGTGTGTGTAAATATGTGTGTAGGACAGGGTTTGCTGGAAGGGTCTCCGAGTCAGGGGACTGTCAAGGTAGCTGACAGTGGCCCAGCAGCGTCCAAGTGCAAATTAAAACCCAGTGAAGCGCTATAGGAGAACATGTAGCAGACTACTAATGTTGGGACAGAGCTATATGGGGACTGTCCCACTACTAACGTTGATATAGCTAGCAGGGGATTGTAACACTGCTAATGTTGAGACAGCTAGCTGGGGATTGTAACACTGCTCATGTTGAGACAGCTAGCAGGGGATTGTAACACTGCTCATGTTGAGGCAGCTAGCAGGGGATTGTAACACTGCTCATGTTGAAACAGCTAGCAGGGGATTGTAACACTGCTAATGTTGAGACAGCTAGCAGGGGATTGTAACACTGCTCATGTTGAGACAGCTAGCTGGGGATTGTAACACTGCTAATGTTGAGACAGCTAGCTGGGGATTGTAACACTGCTCATGTTGAGACAGCTAGCTGGGGATTGTAACACTGCTCATGTTGAGGCAACTAGCAGGGGATTGTAACACTGCTCATGTTGAGACAGCTAGCAGGGGATTGTAACACTGCTAATGTTGAGACAGCTAGCTGGGGATTGTAACACTACTAATGTTGAGACAGTTAGCTGGGGACTGTAACGCTGTTGAGGCTAGCTTGGGACTGTTAATGTTGTGCTAGCCAGAAAACTCACTGCTAACAGATTGTTAGCCGCAGCCAGCTAAGTGACTAACACTGGGGCTTTTGCCAAGTCATTGAAAATAGAGGCATAGCTCTAGTCAGATAATCAGAATTTCCAAGGTAGAGCAAGCCAGCTAGGCTTTGAATACTGTTACTGTTAACTGTTACTCAGACATCCCAACCTGCAGAGACTAATTTCCGGGAGGTGGCTTCTCCCGCCTGGCTTGAGCTACTTTGAAGTAGCTCAACCCTTTCAAAAAAGAAGTATACTTCAAGTTTATTTTGTAAGTATACTTAGTATAAAAAGTATACTATTATCATGGTACTTAAGAGTGTACTAGCAGTGTACTTATTTATATACTATTTTTGTACTAAGTAAACTGAATTGGCCCACTTTTTAGGTCATTTAGTACACTTTAAAGTACACTTATAGTGTATTTGAGGTTTACTTTTGAATACTGTAAAGTAGCCTGTGTAGTGCACTTTCAGTTCATAAAGTATATTTCCTAAAGTACTTCAAAGTATACTTTGGAATACTCTAAAGTAACCTGTGTAGTGCACTTTCAGTTCATGAAGTATACTTCCTTAAGTACTTAAAAGTATACCATGGAATACTCTAAAGTAACCTGTGTAGTGCACTTTCAGTTCATGAAGTATACTTCCTAAAGTACCTCAAGTATACTTTGCAATACTTTCAAGTGCACTTTCAATTAATGTAAGTACGTCAAGAAGTAAACTTAATAAATGTCACTTTACTCTGATTCACTAATATATTTTAATGTTTAGGGGCCCTTCACACGCCGCTAATCTTGCGTCACTTAGCGAGAACGGGGGCCTTCGCCAAGAGACACCGCAGATCCTTAGTCCTAAACTGATTATTGTGTGTACATGAATGTTGAAATAATCCAGCTCCTCTTATGAAACGTAACACTCATTTAACTCATGGTTACAATGGTAAACCGGCACAACAATGACAAATACCACGTAACAAAACACTACATTCTAAGCAAACACATTAAAAAAACTAAATTCATGAAGTTACATTTGTATTTCGAACAAACTGCAAACTTATCGGCAAATTTTTACATTATTTACCGCCTTGCATCATGGGAATTGACCAGCAAATGAGCCACGCTATCTTCATTTTTTCACGTCCTTATTTCGTTCTTCATTCAGTTTGACAGTATAACCTTCAAATGCACAATGCAACCCTTCTGTCTGCTTCTTTCTCAAGTAGCTTTTTCGTTTTTTCCATTAATACTCCAATTGATAATTATTAGTATAAGAGTATAGGGCTTCAAAATGTTTTGGCAGTAATTAAGGTTACAGCATCAGTACGATAAAAGATTCAATGTGCAATGCATAATAGATTTTCCTAGACATGAATAATTAGAATGACATGGATCTAAATAATTTGACTTGTAATGTACTTAAAAATTATTAGGATTCCTCCGTCAGGAGGAACCCTATTGTAATTGTTGGTATTATTATTATTATGGTTCCTCCGGTAGGAGGGAACCTATTGTTATTGTTGGTATTCTTATTATTAGGGTTCCTCCGGTAGGAGGGAACCTATTGTTATTGTTAGTATTCTTATTCTTATTATTAGGGTTCCTCCGGTAGTTGGTTGGAATCCAGCCATTATCTTTTGGCCTGTCATAATTTTGATTATCTGTTTAGTTAAACAGGATTACATCATTCTGAAATACCATGCACAATTTCATGCAATTTCACCTTGAAATGTCAACCGTTTCTTAACCTTTGTCCCAAAGCTGACCAAAGCTAATACTATGCCCTTTCTATTCATACAAGCTCAACAGTTGGTGTGTAGCAAAGAGGATAGAGAGACTGACTTGTAACCTTATGCTCATGAGTTCAAATCCCCATTCAGCCTGTTGTTGGCCAAACAGGAAGTAGTTTTGCTCCCTTGTTGTCCAACTCTCGATCTTCTACAGTGTATATGTTTATAATATTTTGCCATTTTGCGGAGGAACCCGCATCGCTGCTTCCAGCTATATTTATTATTATTAGGGTTTCTCCGGTAGGAGGGAACCTATTGTTATTGTTGGTATTCTTATTCTTATTCTTATTAGGGTTCCTCCGGTAGGAGGGAACCTATTGTTATTGTTGGTATTCTTATTCTTATTTTTCTTCTCTTTGCTCCTCAATATCTCAAAAAGTCCCTGGTCATACATTTTCTAATTTGGCACATTGATACTACATCGAAGTGGGTACACCCACACCAAATATGGGCCACATCAGACCATAGGGGGCGCCACAGGCCACGCCCAAAAGTAAAATGTTCAAAGTGATGGCATTCCCACCCCATTGCTCTAATTCTTCTGAATCTTGGTGTGCCTGCCTCATTTTTCATGAGGAACAAAAAATCCTCAAGGACCCATAAGGTCCGCCATGATGGATCTTCCTGTACAGTGATAATTTTGGAAAACCTTAAAAATTCCTCTTCTCTTGAACCAAACCTCTAATTGACTTGAGATTTGTACAGATATGTATCATTGACGTATTAAGAAATGTTACTTAAGACAATTGAATCAAATACAAAATGGCTGAAAGGGGTGTATTTATGTAAATGTACACATTGCCTCAATATGTTTGTGTCACTAAATCAAATGTATTTTTGAAGGATGGTTCAAACTTAATAGGCTTTAAGGTAACATGCCCCTGAAGTACCATGCAAAGTTTCACCTTGATATGTCGACATATGACTGAATTACAGCTGTTTGAACTTCGACCAAATCTGACAATGCTCGCCATTGGAGAAACAGCTTTTTTTTATTATCCAGTTTCGTGTAATCCATGTCTGGGAATTGCTCAATTGGCTGAGATGTTGTGCTGGTAAGCAAAGGATTGTAGGTTCAAAACCAGTCAGAGGCATACTTTTTTATTCTGACAAAACGGTTTCTAGTCTTCCGATCAATCCTCCGGTTGTAAAAACATAGCAATGCGTGTTTATTTGAGCCCATCACAACACTCTGATCATCTGTTTAGCGAGACTGTGTAAACCACTGCAAAACAAGCCAGTTTCACCACAGTAGCTAGCTACTTGTAGTCTACGCATGGTAGAGATAACTCTAATGGTTATCTCTAATGAAGTAAATTGATTGTTCAGGTTGATCCCTTGCCTGTTGCACAAATTCATTTCAGTAACATAAGCCAGGACACATTCCCACTGATGCTAGGCATGATTTAAAATTCCCTTCCATGACAAGTTATGGCACTCCAAACAACCTGTTGAGGTTGAGAAAGTTATTCTTTACAGCAGCAACCCAGTCATCCCGTTGTCCCGTTTTTATAGGAAATGTACAAGCAGTTTCAACTTAGGCTGAATCTAACAACGCTTACCACAGGAGAAACAGCTTACTTTTTTATACAGTAACTGAACATGACAATATTCAACACTGAGAATAGCTCAATGGGCTGGGATGGTGACCTGTAAAGTATAAGGTCGTAGGTTGGAATCCAGCCATAGTCTTTTGGCCTGTCATAATTTTGATTATCTGTTTAGTTCAACAGGATGACATCTTTCTGAAGTACCACAAACAATTTCACCTTGGTATGTCAAAATATGATTGAATTAAAGCTGTTTCAACGTTGGCTGAATCTAACAACGCTTACCACAGGAGAAACAGCTTACTTTTTTATACAGTAACTGAACATGACAATATTCAACACTGAGAATAGCTCAATGGGCTGGCATGGTGACCTGTAAAGTAGAAGGTAGTTGGTTGGAATCCAGCCATTATCTTTTGGCCTGTCATAATTTTGATTATCTGTTTAGTTAAACAGGATGACATCATTCTGAAATATCATGTACAATTTCATGCAATTTCACCTTGAAATGTCAACCGTTTCTTAACCTTTGTCCCAAAGCTGACCAAAGCTACTACTCTGCCCTTTCTATTCATGCAATCTCAACAGTTGGTGTGTAGCAGAGAGGATAGAGAGACTGACTTGTAACCTTATGCTCATGAGTTCAAATCCCCATTCAACCTGTTGTTGGCCAAACATGAAGTAGTTTTGCTCCCATGTTGTCCAACTCTCGATCTTCTACAGTGTACATGTTTATAATATTTTGCCATTTTGCGGAGGAACCCACATCGCTGCTTGCAGCTATATTTATTCTTGTAATTTATCTCATGAACACATTGGTAAAAAGTTTTGAAATTTGGCATATTGATACAACATGCTAGCCTGGCTGCCAGCCCAACTTATCCCTGCCCACAAAAAAATTTGGTCGGGAAGTTGGGTCTGGGGGGGCTCGGTTGGGGAACAACTATGTCCGAACAGGAGCTGTTCGGACCAATGAAATTGTCAGGGCGAGCTTTATACGATGATGGACAGATGATCAACAGTAACGTAATCAACCACGTCACCAAAGAGCGCTTTGGTTGAATTCGTTTTCAACAAACATGGCTACCGCTGGAGAGCTGGGATGTTATGATTCTGCCATCGAGTCTGTTTTAGAAGACATCGACAGTGCATTAATTTTGAAAGAGGAACAGAGAAACGCAATCAAGGCATTTGTCGATGGAAAAGATGTTTTTGCCGTCCTTCCTACGGGGTTTGGTAAAAGTTAACATACTACGTTGCTCTGATTGGTTGTAGGTCTATCCAATTGAGCGAAGAGGCATTTGTTTTCCGGGTTCGGTTGAAACACGCCCCATAGTCACAGCCCAACGGAGAGTTCTCAGACTCATATTCTGACTAGAATTATGAGTATGACAACGTCAGGCTAACAACATGCCACAAATACCGCCCAAACACAGACTGGCCCACATCAGACAATAGGGGGCGCCACAGGCCACGCCCAAATGTCCACTTTTCAAAGTGATGGAATTTCCACCCCATTGCTCCAATTCTTCTGAAACTTGGTGTGCATGCCTCATTTTTCACGAGGAACAAAACAGGCTCAAGGACCCATAAGGTCCACCATGATGGATTTTCCTGTACAGTGATAATTTGGGAAAACCTTCAAAATCCCTCTTCTCTTGAACCAAAAATCAAATTGACTTGGAATTTTGTACAGGTATGTATCATTGATGTTTTTAAAAACGTTACTTAAGACAGTTGAATCAAATACAAAATGGCTGAAAGGGGTGTATTTATGTAAATGTACACATTGCCTCAATATGTTTGTGTCACTAAATCAAATGTCATTTTGAAATATGGTTTTTCAAACCTAATAGGCTTTAAGGTGACACCCCCCTGAAGTACCCTGCAAATGTTTCACCTTGATATGTGAAAATATGACTGAATTACAGCTGTTTGAGCTTGGACCAAATCTGACAATGCTTGCCTTATTTTATTATCCAGTTACTGAATGTGGCATAGTCCAGATCTGAGAATGGCTCAATTGGATGAGATGTTGTGCTGGTAAACGTAGGGTTGTAGGTTCAAAACCAGTCAAAGGCAAACCTTTTTTTTTTGGACAGAACGGTTTCTAGTCTTCCGGTCTATCCTCCGGTTGTAAAACATAGCAATGAGTGTTTATTTGAGCCCATAACAACACTCCGATCATCTGTTTAGCGAGACTGTGTAAACCACTGCAAAACAACACAGGTTTACCACAGTAGCTAGCTACTTGGAGTCTATGCATGGTAGTGTCAGATTCACAACTGAGTTAGCTTTAATGAAGTATTTTGATTGTTCAGGTGGATCCCTTGCCTGCCACAAATTCATTTCAGTTACCTAAACCAGAACACATCCCCACTGATGCTAGGATTTCAAATTCCCTTCCAAACAACTTTTTTAAAGCACTACGAGTAAGCTATTCTTTACAGCAGCAACCCAGTCATCCCTTTGTCCCGTTTTTATGTCCCATATATAAATAGGACTAAATTACAACTGTTTGAACTTTAACCAAATCTGACAATGCGTGCCATATGGAGAAATGTCTTATTTTGTGATAAAAAAACTGAACGCGCAAACCTCTAAGTCTGTGAATGGCTTAGTAGGATGAGACGCAGGGCTGCTATGTGAAGGGTTGTGTGTTCTAATATAGTCAGAGCTCTAAACTTTTTCTTTTTTTTCTGACAGAAATTAGTTTCAAGTCTTCTGGTTAATCCCAGTGTAACTATCTGTCAATTTTGCCATCTTGAAGGAGGAATCCGCCATTGCTGCTTGCAGCTATATTTTTGACTGTTTTTGCTGTATAATAATAGAAAACGTACATCCTACTCCAGAAGAAATGTCTTCTGTTTCGAAGCATACTTCTTAAAAGTATATCAAAAGTGAACTATTTTCAAAGCATACTTAAAAGTACATCAAAAGTGAACTATTATCTAAGTATACTTCTTAAAAGTATATCAAAAGTGAACTATTTTCAAAGCATACTTAAAAGTATATCAAGAGTGAACTATTTTCTATGTATACTCCTTAAAAGTATATCAAAAGTGAACTATTTTCAAAGCATACTTCTTAAAAGTATATCAAAAGTTAACTAAAAGTGTACTATCCATATTTTAGTATACTTATAGTATACTTTTATATACTTCTTTTTGTAAGGGAAGCCAGCTAGTGGTGGTGGTGGTGGGGGGGGGTGAAGAGAGAAAGACACAACAGAAAGAGGCAGAACCAGAAAGAGGGACAGAGAGAGCCCAATGAGCAGTGAAACATACAGAGAAACATACTATAAACGAAGCGAGCAGAAAAGAGATTCAAAAAATAGGCTTTTGGAGGAACTTGTGAGATGTGAACCATACTTAACTTATTAAATTAACAGATCTATGACTTATTACCTTTAAATTAAACAAATGCTTTGATACTCAAAAAAGTATATTGGAAAAAATATATATTGTGCAGGAGACTTGCAAAGGATCTTCCATGAACATCATGAACATGGTGGACCAGAAGTAGTAGTGGAGCATGTCAAGCCTACTTCCTTTTATAAGTGTACTTCTTATTACGCAGGGGGGTATCTGGAGCTGCCTGCACCATTCTTTCAAATTGACTCTCCGCCAAGAGACCGCCCTCCTCTGACTCTGATTGGCCGTGAACCTGAAACAAACCGATCAAACCAACGATGGCAGCGAGCATTACCCAATCAGGGGAAGAATAGGATGAGTCTTCACATAATGGGATGATTTGCATGGGATGCTGCATTGAAGACAACTCGGAAAATACGGGACAAACCCCGTCCCTTATTGATTCAAAACGGGATGCGCTATTTTATTCTCAAATACTTTCCGTATTTTAAGGGATGGGTGGCAACCCCCCCAATTAAAAAAAAGTCGCCCAATTTTGAGTGAGGAACAAAAGCAGTGGCGTAACTATAGGGAGTGCAGCTGCACTAGGGCCCGTGGCGAAAGGCGGGGGCCCGTCCTCGATCTCATCGTAGAAGTGAGACAACCTTACCGGCCAAACCATCTGCTTTCACATTGAAGAACTGACCGGGCCCCTCGCTCCGTTCAAAACACCGAAATAAATACATGATCCAGTCCCATCAATTCGCAAACATTTCTCAATTATGATGTCAGTTATTAATAATTATGAGCTATCACCTGCCCAATAAACATTTTAATCTATGTCTTAACAACAGCAAATAATTCATTTTGCCTCATTTGCCTTTTGCTGAATGAAACTAATCTCGTTTTTATTAAGTAATATTGCCATCGAAAAATAGCAAGGATGTCTGGGTAATATTGTTGTTAAAGATTCTATAGCCCGCCCACCCACGTTGCGATTGTTTCCCATCCTGTTGTGTTGTGTTGCATTGCGTTGCGTGTTGAGTAAACGATAAGTAGGCTACCCCATGCCCTTCAAACACAAAAGTGGCTGCAGGAAGCGGCATGAACGCAAAGAGCAGGATAAAAAGGTGGCAAAGCTGTCAAAATTATCTTCATTTGGATTTGTGGCGAAGTGTTCAAGAGGACGCTACGTCTGACCGCCAGCCCAACAGCAATGAGTGTGAAACTCAGCCACCAGGGTAGACTAATCACATAATGTTTACTGTCTGGTATAGCCTAATTGAATGCATTTAGACATGGCTATTAAACGTCATAAAATGCACGTATAGGCCTATAGGCTAAGGCAGCAGCCAGGTTAGATATTGTAAACTATGTGCAGGATGTAGTCGGAAAATAGCTAAAGCTATTTCATTAAAACATATTGTAGCAACCCTTAATGTGTATTGTACATCATAAGTACATTTCCCTGCACCTCGCTAAGCTCAACACTCAATAATTTTGCCTGACGATAGGTCGGTAAGGGGCCCGTTGGTGAGATCTGCACTCGGGCCCGCCAAGTCATTGTTACGCCGCTGAAAAAAAGGGTAACATTTGCAGCGGCCTCTTAAATGTTACCCTTCTGTTCCTCACTCATAATTGTCCTTTTCAACTTTTTTAAAAGGAAAGAAAAAGGTGCAGTGGTCTCAAAATTATTTTCGAGAGTTGTATAATGTCATATAATATATATATGTATATATCTATTATAAAATCTACAATATATTGGAAACTGCCTATTTCAAAGGTGGCGGTCTACCTGCTAGTATGCCTGAAGATTCTGTGTGGTTCTCCACTGTCCTGCCTATCATTCTATGAGCATTTTCCTGCACCTCCTCCCTCTGAAGCTTCAATATGCTTGTCCCGTTTGACATCTAAAGTCTAAACCAGAGTTTGATATCTAAACCATAGCTGCCTTGGCCAAGTAGTGGGCTCTATTCTTCAGACAAATCACTGGTCTGACAATTGCTTGCTTGTTGGACAGCCATAGCCCTTACCTTCAACTCACTTCAATCCCACCTCAATGACAGAATCTCAAAGCTGCAGTTTGTCCTTGTCTAGGTCTGTGTGTGTGTGTGTGAGAGAGAGGGGGTAGACAGATAGACACCGAGGGTAGACCATAGGGGTGCAACGATTCAACAAGCCCACGGTTCGGTTTGTATTGCGGTTTATGGGTCACGGTTTTGGTTCGGTTTGTTTAGCACATTAGGGGGAAGAAAAAAACATGACCATTTCAGTGTTTTCATCTGCATGAATAACATTGTCTTACATCCAGAGATTTGATAACATATGCAATCAACATTATTTGTAAAGCAAATCTTACTCAGGCTATTTAAAGCAAGCAAACCTTACCTTACCTAACCTTTAGACGTGTGAGTTCTAGTCCGACGGTCACAACAGCGTAAGTTATTTTTCTGAAACGGTAGCTAGCTAGCTTTAGTTAGCTTCCGGGCTAAGTTAGCTAGCATAATACGCGTATTCTACTACCATGCTAGTATTACTTGTTAGCCTTCTCATTAGAACATTTTAAAGCTATACTAAAGCGTATGTTTCATTTCAATTATAGTAAAAATTACGTTACTTACATTTTTCTAAATATAGTATGTTAAGATGTGTGTCTATACCTTTTTTTAACAAGTCTTCTGTCCCAGAACAACCAGCGAGAAAGACCGTTAAGATTAGACCAGCCAGTGCTCGCGATTGGGTCGGGCGGGTGTATGGGCGGGACCTCGATACTGCGGCTCCACCACCTGATCACTACTGCACAGACTCTGGCTTCAAATGACATCACCAGCACAAGATGGCAGCACCTGTATCCTGGATATTTTGGCTTAATTTTTGTACAGTGGGAGGAGGTGGAGATGTGTTGTCCATCTTTACATACAGTCCATAGTTTGAACCTCCACTATAATGTACTCAGGCATCTACCTATCCATCAAGCAGGTGCTCCGTTAGTTTGCATACTTTTTTACACTAAGCAACAGATGTTGTACACACTTGCAGAACATTTTTAACTCTCCCATGCTATTCCTAACACCCCCATGAAAGCATTGCTTATTCAGAGTGCTTTGTTGGCCAGTGTCATACACTCTTGGAGGTCATAAAAAAGGTAACGTTGAAAAGTGTAGCAGTGCGATAGAGGAACTGAGAGAACAAGGGAGGTGGGATTTGAGTCGGAAGGAGAGGAGGTAGAAGACAGTTTACCTGTCGCTACCTTTCTTCCTTGTCAATATCTGTCTCTCTGTCCTCGCTCCCTCTCTTGTCCCTTGCTGTTGGATGTGGAAGAGGTGACAGATGGGGAGTGGGGAGTCAATATTGTCCTGGTGGTTTTGTGTGGGGACCCAGGAGTGGCTGTGACCCCTCAGAAAGTCCCTGTGTCTGGGGACGAGGGCCTGAGGGACATAAACCCTGGGTTTCTTATCTAAAACCCTGCTGGCCACTGGAAATGTCAGTGAGTTGTCCAACTTTGAAATTGCTGTCTGCACACAACGCTATCTGATTCATTTATTATTTTGAGACTATTAATGTCCTGAAGTTTGTACGATATATCTGTGCAAGCTGTGCTGGAGAAACAGTATTTCTAAATGTTAAAACGGTGATGCAGATTTATCTCTGTACCTTTGCAGAAATTGTTTGACTTTTGGAATACATTCAACAATGTTTATTATAGGCCATCATTATGGACGTAACGCGATTCACAAATGTATTTCATGATTCACAAATAAATGTAACACGATTCACAAATGTCTTTCATGATTCACAAATAAATGTAAGCGATTCACAAATGTATTTTGTGATTCACAAATAAATTACCCCATTTGTTTGCAACCTGACGAACACAAGTTACAAATCGGACAAACACGAGTTACAAATTCCTGCATTTGTGTGTGTGGATTTTTGGAACTTTCCTAACGTGCTTAGATTCACAAATGCATTTTTTCTAAAAGATATTCTTGGAAGAGACGATCTGATAGGCTGCAGAGAATATCTTTTAGAAAAAATGCATTTGTGAATCGAAGCGCTTCAGGAAAGTTCCAAAAATCCACACACAAATGCAGGGATTTGTAACTCGTGTTCTCCGATTTGTAACTCGTGTTCTCCGATTTGTAACTTGTGTTCGTCACTGAGTGAAGTTTGGCTAGCCACCTCAACTAGCTTGCTCGTAGCAAACCTCTTTTGAATTAGCCAATTCTCCCTAAATAGATGTCAAGCTTATTTACGTTTTTGGGGGCATATTTTCAGTTGGCAGATGGTACTGTTTGAATCGCGATTCCATCTGAAATACTGCCATTGACAGCGTTATTACAGTCGTTTGTTTCAAAGTTTTTTTTTAATGAATTACGCAATATGAGTAGTCTAAATGCTTGAAAAATGTCACTATGAGAAAAACTTAAAGGGACGGACCCACCTGCAACTGACGCAAGCAAGCACACCCTACAATTTCCCCAGAAATTGTACCCTCTCTAGTTGGGTGTGCTCAAGCCTTCGGCGAGAGCACAACCTTTGTTCTCTCACATATATATTATTATTGTGAGAATGCTGTTAAGCATTCTCACTATTGTTTTTCCAACTTCTTAGTTCTTCCGCCGTTTTTTTGGCCTTTAACTCGTCCTGCATACTTTCACCGATTCCTACAATTTTTGTATCAAAACGTTCAGCTCCTTCAGGAGATGATGGCTATGACTTTTGGTATTTCTCACTTTTATACCTTTTAAGACATTAAGGTTTTTGTGCAAATTATTCTCCCATTAAAAGTAATGGTAAATCCTTTCAAATCATTAAAAAGCTTCCTCCTCTTTCAAACGTAACTACTTCAGCATACTTTCAGCTAGAGACACCATTCAACCTTTAAAATGTTCACAAGACATTCAGCTATTCCCAAATGATTCAGCTTTTTCAAATATTCAGCCAATTTTGAATTAAGACAGTTTGAAATACATTAAAATGTTTGCTCCTTCTTGATTTTTATGAATGAGCAGCAAGCAGAGTGGCACACTGCTGCCTGCTCTTTTTCTGATATTCAACTAAATTGTCAAACAAATTCCTCTAACGTTCATATAGTTTAACTTACAGAAACAAGTTATACCTTAAAATGTAGGAAATATTGTCCTCTTTCAGCCAATGTAACTACTAAAGAGCTCACATTTACAGATTGTCAGCTATGAGCCTTGAAGCGAGAGCAGCCTTTCAAATTCTCTCACTAACTTCAATGGAGAGGTGGGTAAAATCAGTCAGAGAAAGCAAGAAGGAACAAGATTTTGAAACTGCTGATAGAGTCGTATTTCTGACCGCACAGACATATAAAGGACATCTCTAGTTTCGGCAGAGTCTTGGGTCTCGGAAAATATTCTTATTTTTTGGATTGGACGTAAAGTTTTGCGTCTAGGTTAACTTGTTTGAGGTGTGGATTCTAGCTAAATGTCTGTTATTCTCTCCTATAGTCGAGCTAGCGCGATGGCTCTCCATAAATAAAAACGGTTCGACTTCTTTTCCACAATCGACCAAATTGGCCAAACAAGGTATGTACATTGATCTTAAAGTGTACATAATCTAGCTAGATCGTTTTTATTTTAGCAAGTTTCACAGAAATCTGCAAAAATCGAGGCTCAAGACTGTCATAGCTGACCGTCACGAAGAGCCAAACCGGGGCTGATGTAACAAACGCTTCGTAACTGGAAAGTTTTTACTTTTAATTGACGATATTGAACACAGATGTTAAGTAACTTGTCTTTACTCAAATATCTTCTCCGTTTTCAATTTGAAGCAGTATCTAGCTTACTGTAGGAAATCTCCCAATGCATCCTCTCTAGCTTCGCTTCGGCTAAAGTCAGATGTACAACGATGACGATGCATGCATTGTTCACGCCTACGGTGTTAATGCAGTCTGTACAAATACCACTTTGACACACTTGCAAGAAATGATCCGCTGGTTAGATGTAGCATGATCTTATTTAATACCCACAATACTGTAGTTCAGCTATTTTTGCAGCAGCATTTTAATCTGAGTTCAAGTAGCTTTTGCAGTTGCACAACCAACAAAGTCACGTAATGTGACATGATTGAATTTAAAAGTTTTTATTTTTTTGTCATCTTTGAATTCAGTGTCTGAACAGGGCTGGGTGTGCAGGCACACATGATTAGTTTCTCCTCCGTCTTGAACCTGAAACCTAGATTCTAGGTTAGAAATGTTGCCAGTCTGTTGCCAATGACCAACGGTTGCTACGTTTTTCCAGCAAGTTCAAGTCATTCCAGTGTTGTCCTTTTACCTTCAAATTCGTTCAACCCAGACTTCAGCAACTGGTTTCCTGCAAAATGTTCACATTTTCCTGCAGCTCATCTTTCTGAATTTTTGCCCTTATTGTTTTGCATTTTTCTTCTCTTTTCTGTACTTTTCTGCCTTCATCTTGCTGCAGGTCCTTTCTAACATACATTTCAGGCCTTTTGAAACTCCAGCAAATCATTTTCTGCTAAATTTTCAAATTCTTCAGAATTCTTTCTCTTTTTGCATTTTTCTTCTCTTTTCTGTAGTTTTATACCTTCGTCCAGCTCCAGCCCCTTTCAAAAATACCTTTCAGACGCTTCAGCTTATAACTTTCTACTAAATGTTCACAATGGTCTGCTTTTTTAGCATGGTCAGCTATCCCCATTCAGGTTTTCAGCATTCTCACTGCTGTTTCGCAGGAACAGCCGTTTCTAGTTATTATTAATGTTTATTTTCGCCCCCCTAAGGATCAGTCAATATTTGGACTACATAGACAACGCCTGTGTCAAAAGTTTCGTCTTGGTCTCGATTGCGTTGCTTGTATTTATATTTACGTTCCGTGGCACGGTTTAGGAGGTTACAACGTTTTTGTGGCAAAAAAAGTGCCTTTAGTCAACGAAGGGTAGCCAGTGCTAGCTACGTCGCCACGTCAGCACACGTTAGCAACGACGCATGGATACAACGTGATAGAGACGTCCTAGCACGCAAATTGGAGCTTGGATTATGAGTGAAAAATGCCAACCCCCAAAATTACCAACCATTGGGTTTTGTTGAGAAAGCAATTTCGAGTGGAACTGCCATCTCTGATTTTTTGTTTAGGTCGTGAAAGTCTTTGTAATTTGAGCGAGTGCGGGTCGCCCGTGAGACTGCCTAGGCGGCAGACATGCAAGCGTCAGTAGTTTAGTATTTTCGTAATGTTATAGTTCGGTCAATTCTACACCAAAAAACAGAAGGAGGGCAATGTTATGATATGACTATTGTGAAGACAGCCAGATGGTGAGATTTTAATGTAGGTTGCTGTAAAAACTTTGATTGGTTTGCTACGTGAGAGCCCCGTCAGCCTCCGTTGACGATTGCGTCAGCTGTTGTCGATCTCTGGTGAGTATTTTCTTAATTTCGTACCAGGGTCAATTCTACATCAAAAATCAGAAGGAGGGCAGTGTTTTAAAGATAGGGCGATTGCGAAGATAGCCAGCGGGTCAGCATATTTTTGTGATTTGTGTAAAACTTGGAATTTGAGTGATGCCGCGGCTTGTTTTGACGTTAGCCTCAGTCAGACTCGGCTCGCAGTGTGTAGTACAGTACTGTGTTCAAGCCACAGCTAAACTTTATGTCAAAAGAAACGTTCTAATTTCCGGCGCTTTCAAACAATCAGTGAAATGTGGAGCAACAGCAGCTAACTTGCCTCTAGCAAACTTATTTTGAATTAGCCATTTCCCCCTACATTAATGTCAAACTTATTTACGTTTTGGGGGGCATATTTTCAGTTAGTAGACGGTACTGTTTCAATCGCGATTCCATACTGCCAGTGACAACGTTGTTACAGTAGCTTGTTTCAAAGGGGGTTCGCAGCTGTTTAAAAGGGGGTTCTTAATGAAATATGCAATATGAGTAGGCTAAATGCTTGAAAATATCACTAGAAGGGAAAAACTTAGAGAACGGACCCACCTACAACCGACGCAAGCAAGCACACCCTACAATTTCCCCAGAAATTGTACCCTCTCTAGTTGTCATTCTTGTGCCGGTTTACCATTGTAACCATGAGTTAAATGAGTGTGACGTTTCATAAGAGGAGCTGGATTATTTCATCATTAGTGTATACTCAATAATTAGCTTCTTTCAGCTAAGGATCTGCGGTGTCACTTGGCGAAGGCCCCCGTTCTCGCCAAGTGACGCAAGATCAGCTGCGTGTGAAGGGCCCCTAAACATTTAAATATATTAGTAAATCAGAGTAAATTAACGTTTATTAAGTTTACTTCTTGACGTACTTGACATTAATTGAAAGTGCACTTGAAAGTATTGCAAAGTATACTTTGAGGTACTTTAGGAAGTATACTTCATGAACTGAAAGTGCACTACACAGGTTACTTTAGAGTATTCCAAGGTATACTTTGAAGTACTTTAGGAAATATACTTTATGAACTGAAAGTGCACTACACAGGCTACTTTACAGTATTCAAAAGTAAACCTCAAATACATATAAGTGTACTTTAAAGTGTACTAAATGACCTAAAAAGTGGGCCAATTCAGTTTACTTAGTACAAAAATTGTATATAAATAAGTACACTGCTAGTACACTGCTAGTATATACTCTTAAGTACCATGATAATAGTATACTTTTTATACTAAGTATACTTACAAAATAAACTTGAAGTATACTTATTTTTTGTAAGGGTCATCCAACAGTGGATCACAATCACCCTACAAAATGATGCCATGGTGTTAGAGCAGTCGACTGTGGCCCTGTTACACTCCACAGTAAAGTGCTTACATGCTTCACCTTGCATTTGATTTATAATCGCTAGAGGCTAGCGAAATAGCATCATAGATGGCCAATGCTAATCCATTATTGAGAGACTTGGGAGGGAGTGCTGTCCAAGTGGTGGTAATATGGAGAGAAAAGGAGATTCACATATTTAAAAGGCAGAGGTAGTTTAAGATGCTATACAGTATAGTTGGCTGTTCTGTGTGTTGGTTCAGTAGATGAGCCTGACATAATCGTCTTCCACAGCCTCAACAAGCTGGTTCTGGTTGATGATTATTAGTTTTAAAAGCAACAGGCAGATGCAGTGTTACCTGTAATCTACAACTAAGAAACAACAGCACAGTGGGAGTGTGAGGACAGAAGACAGTCCAGAGAAGGACATTCAAAGAAAGGGGATCTTATTTCACTGTAGTTCTGAAGTTTTGATGTAGAGCAGGCATTCTTACAATTGTGTCATTGAAATGTCCTGAACTTCTTTCACCCCCTAAGAAGTGCAGATGCCATAGCCTTGGGTCAGCTGTAACTCATATCCCATCCACTGGCCCTCTGTGGAGCCCTGTTGTTCCTGAGTGGCAGAAAAGAAGCACTCCAGTCAGGGTGGGAGGTTTAATGGATAAAAGTCAGAGGTCAGGGGTCACAGCATTTCACATTTGATGATAAATGCACAGACATCCTCACAGACACAGACACACACTCATTCACGCACTTAGACAGACACACACACGACCATGTCTATAAAGTTTGTCCTCCAGACAGTGGCGGCTGGGAAGCCCCCGCAGCCCCCGCGAGGCGGGGGGGCCCCAAGGGCCCCGCCCTGCATAGCAAAAAACAGACTAGGCCTATATAAAAATATATATATTTTAAAAAGTAAAAAACTTTGAGGGCGCTCATTGATAGCCCCAAGTTTCAACTACTGGGTAAAGGAATCCCGTAATGTAGGCAACGTAACAGATCTTCATCCACTTCCATGGGCTAAATAGTCTCAAAATCCCTGAATCTGGCAACAATGGCTTTTGCGTATCTTACGTGCACTACTACACCATTATGCCACTTGAACGCGCACATTTAAAAAATGCTAATCTTTACGTTTTTCTAGATGACGGTAGAGACATAGCCTAAGTAAAAGAAAATATGCAAGCGGTGCTCAAAAGCGCAGCAATAAACTGTTGTCTGAACAAGCTCAAGCAAAATACCCAAAGATTACACACTTTAGACCAGCCAGAGAGGAAGATATCATCAGCATCTCCACAGACGAAACACTACCGCAGCAGCAGGTAGCTAGCAGCACCACGCCTTCACCAGCAACCAATATATACTTGCTTACTTATTGTCAAGAATGAATGTTTTCCTTTCCCTCCATTGATTGTGTTATTTCAGTGGCGGTGCTGAACTATCAAAAGGCTATATAGCGCTGTCTTTGGTTTTGAACAATGACAAATAGGCTGCTGTTGTGCTGACGCAATTGTGGTTTTGTTATTTTTAAACTTTTGTTATTTCTCTCTCACATTGCTGAATATATGCTATAGTTAAAGGTAGACAGCAATCAGTCTATTGGCAGTTGTATAAGATAATAGATGGAGATACATTTTGAGTGGATTTAGGGGAGGGGCCTCGAGCTCCGACTTTGCGGGGAGGCCTCTGCAAAGTCCCAGCCGCCACTGCCTCCAGATGGGAACACAGTAGAGCGGTTATGTGGAAGCAAGATGTTGAGATAAAGAAGAAAAAGAGAGAGAACGTGTATGTGTGTGCAAGAGAGAGTAAGACTATATTTACGTTATCATAGATATGTTCCATTAACGTGCATCCATTCAATGTTCCCTAGGTGTGTTAGTGTATGTTTGTCTGTTTGAGTGTGTTTGTGTTTGAGAGTTTGCCAAAATGCATGTGTCCTTGTGTGATTCCCTGCTATAAAAGCAGAGTGCTCTTCAGTAAAGAGCTCACTGTTTAACTGGAGCAGAAGGGCTCTCATATGATCTCTGTTGTTTCCCAATGAGCTGTAAACACACACACACTTTCATGTCCCTCCTGCACACTGTCTCTCTATGGGCCCTATCTTGCACCCAGCGCAATTGACTTTGTCAACGACGCAAGTATCATTCCTAGTTTGCACTCGACGCAAAGCGGACTTTTCCCTCCACAGACGCACGTCGGTAAATAGGGAATGACTTTGCGCTCCCGGGGGCGGTTCAGCGAAAAAAGGAGGCGTGTTCCGGCGCCAACGTTCCCTGGTGCTATTTTGCAGTGTCAGAAAAACAATTCCGCCACTGACCAGGAAAAAAGTAGTCTAAAGTCAATGGTGCGTTATTCAGATGCTATTTTAAGGGCGCAAGCTTGGTCCGTGCGCACTGCTGGCGAGGCCAGGGTCTTCTTTCTGCGAAGCTACGCGTTACATTGTTTTGATTTATGGCATGTTACATTTCTTCAATGATTATAAAAAGATTTTCATGAGAAATCTCTATGTATGTGAACATGATTTGTAACAATTGTGGCAATTTTCTCCCACGCCTGTTTAACCGAAGCTAATTTGGGTGGGTTTCTTCTCCCCTCTCCATCAGAATCAGAATTCGGTTTATTCGCCATTTAGCCTATGTTACACAAACACGGAATTTACTGTGGCAGGAAGGTGCAAACAATAAACATATACGGGTCTTAAATTAAGTAAAAAAGTACAATAGTTAAACTAATTCCAAGAACTAAACAATTTCAAAAATAAAATGTATATAAAAATAAGAATAAAAAAGAGCAGCATGAGCGGGCAATTTAGTGCAATAAGAAAACTGCTCTGCCTTTCCCATACAATGTCACTTCTCTATCTGTTACGGCCCTGACTAGAACGTCGGTCTCCTCGGCTGTGAACCGCTCCTGGCGTGCGCCTGGCAAATCCGCCGTTATAATAGCAATCCGCCATGGAACAAGCGCTGCTCTTAAAGGGAATGTGAGATAACGCTCTGATTGGTTTATTGCACGTTACGCCCAAACCACACCCATTAGTAATGTAGCTACTTCGGACCTACCCATTTTAGATTTGCGCCAGGCGCAAAGTCATTTATCCCACCGGCAAAATAGCAACCGAGCAGGAGTCCCGCCCACAAAGTTACTTGCGTTTTGATACTTGCGTTTCAGATCGTTAAAATAGGGCCCTATATTTCTCTCTGTCTCTCTTTCTTTCTCTCCCTCTCTCTCTATTTTGCAGTTTCACACACACAGTATATAATGGGTCTTTCACTGCAGTCCAAGTGTACTGCACAGATGAAGTCACACAGTTGGTATCTACCATCCAAGCCCTCAGTCATCTTCCACATCACTGTTATTTACACCAGAAGTCACACACTACAAGGACATTATAAATAGCAAAGAAGATCTTCAGGGTTGGGCCAAAAAATACTTGTTTTTACAGTAAGATGCCACAGTGACCGTCCCTTTTATGATGGACACGGACCATAGTTATTGTTTGATTGGCACTTCTCCAATAAAACTTCCATGATTCTCTATCTGTTTGTGTGTTTGTGTGCGTGTTTAGTTTTTGTGTCTCAATTATCTTGAGAACCACTGTATGAAGTCTTTGTCTTACACAGGACCCAAAAACTTAGCATGTGACATTGTTTTGATGAGCTATTCACGAAAAATATATCGGCCCCTTTTCACCAATATGCTGCCCGAATCAGTCAATCAGTTTTTAATTCAACAAATCACTTCACAGTATTATAAAGAGTTTTACGCAACCGTCCTAACTAAAAGCAATACGATATAAAGTGGATTTTGATGTTGTTGTGTAGATAAGTAAATGTTGTTATGTTCATGAATAAACATGTTTGTTGATAATCCAAGTGGATGTGCAGTAATATCAACTCCATCTAAATTAACACCGAATCAACTAACCAACATCTTAATCACCAGCTGCATCATGGGCAGGGGAATCAATGGCACTGCACTATGGGCAAATTAAATGTTTTATGACTGGAAATCTATTGACTCTGTGAAGGTCAACAAACAGTTAGGAGCAAACACAGGAACATGGGGTGTGAGAGAAGAGGAGAGCAAAGAACAGATGACACCCACACATAATCACAGATTAATGCAATAAGTTTGATAAGATACACCCACAAACACACATGCACAGACACATTAGCATACATGCACCCCTGGTTTCCTCTGTCCTCAACATCAAGCTTTAAAGGCCCAGTGAGACAAAGCCTACCATTGTGATCTTGACATTTTGAAGTACAGGGGAAAATCAGACACTGTTTTCGTTTGTGTTATTTTCACTACCTTTCCTATCACACCCACTAAAAAGCAAACCCATGTCAAACTCATAAATGGGTACCACACTTGAAAGGTTTGGTCTAAATCAATCTCTAACAGAGAAAGAAAAAGCTTGTTTTTCCCTTTCTTGCCAAGTTCAAACTGAGTCAATCCTGGAAGTAGACCTCTCTCCTGTCTGAGCACATCTCACTGGAAGAAGTTTGAGTATCTTTCCTTTGTTTTTGTCTTGATGTGTGTCACTGTGTAGAAAGGGTTTATGAACAGAATAGTTCATATAACCATCATGACTATCTCCATGTCTCCAATCTCTGATAGTGCTAGTTAGGCTTAGGGTTATCACAAGCTAGCAAGCTCAATGTACATTAAGCATCAGGCTCACTGGTAAAAATAAATAAATACAAAGAATACATGAGTTTATTAAGGTAAAGTTTGTTAATAATAAAGGTCCAGAGATTTATGCTGTGCTTTCTGAAGGGTAGATCTAGAATAATGGATAAAGTATAGAATCCCCAGGTGAAGACACCCACCCCTTTTAAA
Source organism: Thaleichthys pacificus (assembly GCA_023658055.1). Classification (NCBI taxonomy): domain Eukaryota; kingdom Metazoa; phylum Chordata; class Actinopteri; order Osmeriformes; family Osmeridae; genus Thaleichthys; species Thaleichthys pacificus. The sequence goes on from CM042868.1 coordinate 19,736,449, forward strand.
ATCTGAATGTTTGCTGTGAATGCAAAATGATCTCTCCATCTGTTTTTAAAGGTCAAAACTATGAACAGCCTTTTCTCACTCTCGTCTTTTCTGAAGGTCAACTTGGCATAACCACCCTTCATGGAAGTTTTGGATACCGTACCTTGTTTTGGCCATCCATCCACACACACACAAACACACACACACACACACAGATACACACACAGGCACACAGAAATCAAATTTACACATGCAGACATACAGACTAGCAACATTCAGAAGTCTGGACTGCAGTGTCTCTCATAGACGTCTGGACCGTAGTGGCTCAAAGACGTTTGGACCGTGGTGTCTCCTAGACGTCTGAACCTCAGTGTCTGTCATAGACACCTGGAATGTAGTCGCTCCTCCTCCCTATGAAGGGTGTGGATGAAGCCTGCAGATGAGGCAGAAGATACTCAGCCATTCATTAATGCACACATGGCTGAACTTTGGCTCCTACACTAACTCTATAGCACTGCTGTGAATACATTATTAGAATAGCCATATTGATTTGATCTTGGTGTGGCTTCCACAATATGATTATTATTTCCAAGCTTTTCTTTCCTCTAGTCTTTCACTTTATAGTCAGATATGATCCATGGATGTGTAGTGGGCACTGAGTGTGTGTGCGAGTGTCCATTGTTTAAACTGGTCAAATGCTTTAATTTTCAGCTGCTGTCCCGGTTCCTGACTTAGTAAATAATGCATGGCTAGTTTTAGACTGTGTGGGTTTATGTGTGTGTGTGTTGCCTCACACTTGGCCAGGCCCCCCGTGTCTGTCTGTACCAGGACTAGACTCATAGAGCATGACACACATATGGCTTTGCCAACTGTGATGGCATCATCCAGCGTCACGCTGTATGAACCGACAGAGGTGAACCGAGGATCGCCTCTTAAGGGAGATTGTTGCATCAAGTACCTCTCTCAGTTTGTTTCATAAGGTCTTGAACATGATAGTATTGACTCCGCAAACCAAAACTCTGTAATAAAGAAGGTGAGTAGACGAGTTTTAGACAGTGTTCAGTCTCTGAGCAGCATACCTCCCTGCTTGTCTAACAAAACTGGTAACAACAACATAAGCTGATGGGTGTGTGTGTGTGTGCAGATGTGTGTGGGTTTGTGTATGTGTTCAGGTGTGGGTGTTTGTATGCAAATGTGTGTTTGTGTGTTAAGGGGCCCTATCTTGCGCCATTGACTTCGTACACCGACGCAAGTATCATTCCTATTTTGCACTTGACGCACAGCGGACTTTTGCTATCTTAAGGGCGCATGCTTGGCCCATGCGCACTGCTGGCGAGGCCAGGGTCTTCTTCATGCGAAGCTACGTTACATTGTTTCGATTTATTGTATGGCTGTGTTACATTTCTTTCATGTCAGTGACTAAAAAGATGTTAATGAGAAATCTCTATGTATGTGAACTTGATTTGTAACAATTGTGACCATTTCCTCCCACGCCTGTTTAACTGAAGCTAATTTGGGTGGGTTTCTTCTCCCATCCCAATCAGAATCAGAATCAGAATTTGGTTTATTCGCCATGTATGTTACACAAACACAGAATTGACTGTGGCAGGAAGGTGCAAACAATAAACATATACGGGTCTTAAATTAAGTAAAAAAGTACAATGGTTAAACTAATTCTAACAACTAAACAATTAAAAAATATAACAATTTAAAAAAATATATATATATAAAAATAAGAATTTGAAGCATGAGTGGGCAACTTATTGCAATGAGAAAACTGCTCTGCCTTTCCCATACAATGTCACTTCTCTATCTTTTACGGTCCTGACGAGAACGTCGGTCTCCTGGCGTGCGCCTGGCAAATCCTCCGTTATAATAGCAATCCGCCATGGAACAAGCGCGCCTGCTCTTAAAGGGAATGTGAGATTACGCTCTGATTGGTTTATTGCACGTTACGTCCAAACCAAACCACACCTATGAGTAATGTAGCTACTTCAGACCAACCCATTTTAGATTTGCGGCAGGCGCAGAGTCATTTATCCCGTCGGTATAATAGCAACAGGGACGGGAGTTGAAAATTTGCACTTGCTATAATCTCTATGTGCATTACATCGGCTCACATTTGCTCTACAGGTATGTTTATCTGCATTGTCCCTGTCAAATAAATGTAATAAAAAAATAAAAAAACTGCGCCGGAGTCCCGCCCACAAAGTTACTTGTGTTTTCGCGTTTTGATACTTGCGTTTCAGATCGTTAAAATAGGGCCCAAGGTGTGTTTGTGTGAGTGTGTGTGTTCAGGTGTGTGTGTGCAGGTGTGTCTTTTGTTATTCCAGTCATGGTGGTGTTCTTCCTTTTTCCTTCTCCAAGCTCTGTCTTCAATCGTCTCGATCATTAAATAAACAGAGGTGTGTGTGCTTGTGACTGTTTGTGTTTATGTGTGCCTGCCACATGTATCTGTGTGTCTGTGTACAATAGAGAAAGATTCAGCTGGATGTTAATGTGTGGTGTGTTTGTGTGGTTGTGTGTGTGAATGTTTCCCCATCTTCTGTTTGATGTACACACAGAGAATAGTCGTGCCGCCTCCTGCCCTCATCAACAGAGCAGATTAGGAGATGTCTTTCTAATGAAGCGAGTGGCAAACTGTGTTCAGTTGGATACACACACACTCTCACATAGGTGTGTGTGTGTGCGTGTGGTTGTATGTGTGTTTCGGCCATCCTACTTCTTAGGGTCTCCTGCTGGTCAGGGTGTCAGCTGCTCAAAAATGTCATAGAAATATGAAGTGCAATCCCTCTGACACACATACAAATAACCACACACACACACATGCACAGACACAAATGCACACACACACATGCATACATGCACACACAAGCACCAACATACTTACGACTAAACACGCATAGTTGTGGGCACTCACCACCTCCTCTTTCTGTGTGTGTGTGTGTGTGGGCCTGTAGGGAGTTAGGGTCCCATCGGCAGATGTCTGGGCAGTCCTAAAAGCACCATGGCCTCGGGCGCTGCTTTCCTCCATAATGGAGCGCAAGGGCTGTGAGATGTGTGTGTCTCAGTGAGTGTGTCTCTCTGTGTGTGTGTGCCTCTGTGTGTGTCTCTGTATGTGTCTGTGTGTCTCAGTGTGTGTGTCTCAGTGTATGTCTTTGTATGTGTGTCTCGATGTGTGTGTGTGTGTGTTTTTGTGGCAATGGCAGGGAAAGATGGAGACATGATTTAGTGATGAGTTGGTGGACAAGGAAAGAGGGTTTTAAAGAACATAATTTTCTGCCTTGCTGTAAAATTACCCTTCAAAGATCTAAATGAGGAGGGGGAGGGAGAGGGAGAGAAGGAAAGGTAGAGGGGATTTTCATCCAATAATCAAACCCCATCTTATCCACTTGACCACAGGGCCCACTCACACACATACACACACCCGGCAGGATTTATTGAGGCTTGATTTAAACCCACTTAACTGCACTGCTGGAGGAGTGTGTTGATAAAGGTGGATAGATAAATGAGGGCTTTGTAGTTATACTAACACACTCATACACACACTACACAGCTGCAGATCGCTGTGTGTGGTGGTTGTGTGCATAAGTAGCAGTCTCAGTATAAAGGATGTGTGTGTCAGTATTCTACAGTGTCCTTGTATGATTTGAAAAAGTATTGATTAAAATATATTTGTATGATTATTAATCTAATACCACATTATGGTCCAAGCAGGTTCCACCTACTGTATAGAACATGATCAGAAGCAGTGAAGAGAGTGTTTGTAGAGAGCTTGCAGCAGCTCAGGATGCTGTACGACCAGAGAACAATAGGATATTCTCCTCTGTTCTGCTCCTCCATAGTCCATTAAACTGAAAGATGATTTGATGAGCCTATCTCTCTTCTCTTTCTCCCTCTCTCACTTTATTTGTTTTGCATGCTTTCAGCTCACTCAGTCTCTCCACCTTCCTCTAACTCTCCTTTTAATTGCTTTACTCTATCTCTACTTCTCTGTCCCTCTCTTGCACCACTTAATTCAGTTCAGAGGGTTTTCTCTCTATCTACATCTCCCTCTGCTCCCGCCTCTCTCCCTCCACCCCCTTTTTTCTCTCTCCTTCTTTTTCTCCCTGCTCTTTCTTTCAGCCTCTTCTCTCTTCCTTTACCCCATTCTCTCTCTCTCTTTCTCACTCCTCTGTTTCAACCTACTCTCTCTCTCCCACTACCCCTCTGGTATATATAACAGTGTAATCCTCAGAGGGAGGGGTATATACCCCCAGTGTAACCCTCAGAGGATGGGTATTTACCCCCAGAAGACCCAGAGTCTTTTTCTGTCTCCTCTTTCTCAGTAGCACTCTCGCTTGCCATACAGAGATCCCGCAACTCTGCCCTAAAGAACTAACCCTCATTTTGCCGGCTTTGCTTGTGTGATCTTTCCAAACAAGGCCAGCATAATGCTGGTGTGATTTTAGATACTGTAGCATTCCAGCGCAAAATTCCCTGCTTGAACAGGCTGTGTGAAAGAATCTTGTGTCTCTCACTCTCCTCTCCCCCCTTCTCCAATCCCCTCGCAATTTCTCCCCTCTTTCTCTCTCTCTATTTCTTTCTCTCTCTCCATCTGCATCGCAACATGATTTAGGGATTGTATGGAAAAAGCCAATTGAGACTGTATGTATGCACACACAATCGTGAAATGAGGGAAGACTTATAACAATACTTTCACTCCATATGAATAGAAGTTGCAATGGATGTTAGCAGTTAAAGAAAATAGTTTGTACTTGATTAAAGTTTGAGTTGATGAATGGATACAGTATATAAATACTTTATGCCAAAAGACAAACATGTTTTATTGACATACAATAGTTGGTGTTAAATAAAAGAGAGAGAATAGGAAAGGTTCGTCTCTAACATGTTATTCTGTTTGGGTTCCACAGACCTTTTTTGTGTCTGGCTTCTGAAGGGGTTCTGATCCAGTCTTATCCAGTTCTAAAGTGGTTCTTATCCAGCCTGATCCGGTTCTGATCCAGTCTGGTCCAGTTCTGGTTCTGAAGATGGGTCTGCTGTGCTTACTGGTCCTCAGCTCTGCCGCTCTCAGCTATGCTGTTGGTGAGTTATTTCTTCCTTATACACACACACGCATACACACACACACACACATATACAATGTGGCAAGCCACCAGAGAGACACAGGGTTGAGATGCACACAATTCAGGAGACTGGAGACAAACAACGGTAACAAATATTTAATAAACAAAAGAAACTCAACAAAACTAAAGAATCTTCCAGGGAGTCTTGCTCTACCTGGGTCGGCCGCTCACGACCAAAACATGAGGCAACCACATGTCTATAATTATGTGATCGGTCGGTGATACTTGTCGCAGTCTTGCAGCCAAACTCTTACTTCTCTAGCCATTGCTCCCTGCCTCACGCCTTTCTCTGCCTCTGTGGACCAGGCTGCTGATTGGCGAATTAGTCGCAGCCATGCGGGGCTCCTGTCCCTGGTGCTGATAGGGCTAACCCTGGTGCTGGGAGTGCTAACCCTAATCCTCACTCTGGGGCTACCACAATACACATACATGCACGCACATACAGACACACACAAACCCTTAAAAAACACCCACACATGCACACACATGCAAACACACAGACTCATACACACAAACACACACACAAGCAGACAGACAGACACATACACGTACACACACAGGCAGACAGACAAACACAAAGACAGACAAACAGACACACACACACACAGACAGATATCATGCATAATTATTATTGGGGGTATCAGACTGAAGAGTTTAGGAGGGTGTTGGTGTATGTGGGTGAAAGGGGTTGAGGATAGTGTTGGTGTGTGTGTGTGTGGTTGGAGTTGAGGAGCATGTTGGTGTGCCTGGAAAGACTAAATGGGGTACTTCACATTTAGGGGACGATTTTGGAAGATTACAATGTAATGGTGTTTTTTTAGTCCAGGTGGTGGAAGGGAATATAGATTTTGTGAGATTTTTTTAAATTCAATGTCTAAATTGCAATAATTCAGCAATCTCATCAATGATTGATAGACATGTAGCCTTTGTTGGAATAAACGTCCGTTGAAGGTAGTAGAAAAAAGGAGTCGAAGACAAAATATATTTCAATCAGCTCAAGGCAGCTCGATGGTTTTATTGCGGCAAGGCAAATGCGCATTCACAAGACGTACAAAAAAGACAAAGCCCAATGCCCCAAAACTCATGTTTTATAGGCTAAATGAGCATAATCCCCCGCCCTGCATAATATGACGGCACTATCTCGGAAAGTTTCTAGACTTCCTAGTAATCTGACTTCCTCCCCCCTCCTTTACCTATGCACTGTTTTGGCTAGTAAAGATGTTGATGAACTTCTCCACAACTGAATCCCCCATCTTTCAAGTACTCCCCCTGCAATGTCCCAGGCCTGTGTCCTTGGATACCATCATAACAGACTCTGCTTCTCTTCTCTATCACTCCTAATTCGGCCCTGGTTCAGCAACAACTGATCACTATTGGCAATGAAAGTGGTCCCTTGAGATTGAGTTCTCAGCAACTTCGCGCCTACTCTTTACCCCCAGTCTCATTCCCTCATCCTTTCTTGACAGGCCCTCTTGAGCCTAACGACCCCACCATAGGCTGTTATGCAATAACGGCCTATGTTTCTAAGGATACCATTTCCTTTCTCATACTTAGTTTTGCCAAATCACCTACGCAGTTAGGAGTCAGCCATTTTAGGCCCCAGAAGCTGGCCTGGGGTAACCTTTTCTAGTTTGCCTTGCCACCCCATAATCAATTTCCCACAACAGGATTTGTATCTTTTTTGTGGTGTGCAATTGGTGTGCTGGGATATCTGTCTTGTAAACTCATCTGACATTTAGTCACACATGCATGGTAATTTGAATAGCCACTAATACATTTCTACAACAGTAAATTATACGATTTTAAAGCAACCCATAGTCATTGTCACATTACTCAAATTGGTTGTGAGTAATGTGTAAGTAAGTGAATAATTACTGAATCTTCTTTTTTTAAACTATGTTTACCATTAAACTGAAGATGGTTATTTTTGTGTTGAGCTCCATGCTTCCTGGGTGGAGGGCAGGTTGGAGACATAGAGCTTCGCACAATGAAGGGAGTCAGTTCTCTCTAAGTAAACAGAAAGGATGGTCCAGTAACTGGAGTTTAATAGTAGGCTACATACACACCTACACACTTACACACACCTACACACATACACCCTGTGACAAACACACTGAGGGCCCTATCTTGCACCCAGCGCAATTGACTTTGTCAACGACGCAAGTATCATTCCTAGTTTGCACTCGATGCAAAGTGGACTTTTCCCTCCACAGACGCACGGCGGTAAATTAGGGAATGACCTTGCGCTCCCGGGGGCGGTTAAGTGAAAAAAGGAGGTGTGTTCCGGCGCAAATGTTCCCTGGTGCTATTTTGCAGTTTCAGAAAAACAATTTACATTATATTTAGCAGACACTCTTATCCAGAGCAAGTACAGGGACATTCCCCAGAGGCAAGTAGGGTGAAGTGCCTTGCCCAAGGACACGTCATTTGGCACAGCCGGGAATCAAACTGGTAACCTTCTGATTACTAGCCCAAATCCCTAACCGCTCAGCCACCTGACTCCCTGAAATCAAAATGCAGCTATTTGCTTCAGTATCCTTTACGTATGTTCTCCATATCATTATATAATCTGTATCTGTAATATACATACGAAAATTACATATCAATTAAATATCAATGATATTTCAATTGCAAGTAAGAACAAAAAACAACTAGTATAGTGTAATCACTCTTGCTGTACAGTAGGCTACTGTGATGGTTAGAGTTCTCCCTCTCTCCTGCCTTATCTCATCAGAGACCTTGTTCTTGGTCTTTTGCTCCCTTGTCCTTCACACCTTCTCCCTTTCCCTGCCTCTCTTCTTTCCCCACCAACAGGGCCGGATTAACAATTTTCTGTGCCCTGGGCAACAAGGCTCAAGGCCTTGTCTTTTTGTCTCTTAATTTTTCAGCCCCACGTAGCTACCTTGCGTTTCATAGCCTGGTTTAGCCAAGGAGCTCTCCACCTTTATTACTCATTTAAAAACTATTTGATAAATCGAATATAAAAGCATCATAGAATGTAAAGTAACAGCTAGCTGGCGTCAGTTGCTTGTAAAATGCATAGATAATGTTTAACAGTAACATCTCAATTTAGCTTGCACCTAAGGTGTATGCATAGGCTAACCATTAAATTAGCAGCACATTTCCCGTATTTAACAATGATTAAACATGGGCTTACCTGAAAGTGATGCACGGGCACCATCTCGCAATCTCTTTCTTTTTTTCTTCCCCTGACTCCTGTTATCTTTTTAAGCCCATTTTAGAAAAGTTGACCTAGCCTACTGTCAAAGTTCGTCAGGCCACTTAGATAGGGAAGGGGACCCACAGCGAGCTTGGGAAATTGAGTGTGTATTAGTTTTTTTTTTTTGGGGGGGGGGGGGGGCACCATCGTAACTTTTTTTGAGCATTTAAATACGCTATATCTCTTGTTCTGCCTGTTTTGTAATATACGTGCCTAATATTTCTATACTAAAATAATATCAGCATAATAAGTATTATAACTATGATGATTTTTCAGTTGGCTAATTTTTGGTGCCCTCTCCGGAGTTGGTGCCCTACGCACAGCGCCTAGTGCGCGTTATGGGAGCGGCGGCACTGGCTACTAAACTACACAAACACTGTTTTTGACGTGATTTTACATAATATTTTGATCGAACGAGTTGCAATAAAGTACTCACATTAAGGAAAGTTATGACTGCGTTCATAACGTGATATAACATTTTAGTTGACATTGTCCAGGGCCCCTTAGATGTCATGTGCCCCTGGGCAAGTGCCCAGTTGCCCTAATGGTTAAACCGGCCTTGCCCACCAACCTGTCTTCCTTGATCCATGTTTCCAAACTTCCAAATCATCCCAAAGCCGTCCTCTTTTGTCTGTTTGGTTATGAGACTAAAAACGGACAAAAATTGCAGTCAGCTTTGTTTGGAATGATTATATATTCTGCTAATACAATATAACGTTTTATAATTCAATCTGGCTACTGCAGAAATGCACAACATTTGCCATAATTCGGTTTTGAACAGTTGGTAAAAGTGTGTTAGCATTTGAAAAAATGTGCTGCAAATACATAGTGTTTTGAGGGTGGTGGGAGTATGAATGAGAAAAGAGTTCATGGATTTTGGAGAATGTGGTCATTGAATGCATTTTGTGTGAAAGCAGTGAAAAATGATTCAAAGTTTGGTCCACGTACACTTCTGTTTTGCTGACTTTGTGAAGAGTTTTGAAAACGTGGCTTCAGTTATGACCAATGTATCGAAGCGATCGGAAAAAACTGTAATTAGCTGCTGAGCCAGCACTCTCTGGAGAGTGATTTTAGATGCTGGCTGGTGGCGCTGTCCCTGGTGCTGAAAGACAGGTTGTTTGGGTGCCTGCCGGTAGTGCTGTTCCTAGTGCTGAAGGACAGGTTGTTTGGGTGCTGGCTGGTAGTACTGTCCCTGGTGCTGAATGCACCAAGGAGCCTCAATCTCAGTAGGGTTGCAATCCATACACATACACCTACTCACGCGCACACACACACATACACACCTACACACACAACTATACATATACACACATATACACACATACCTACACACACAGATACCAGTTATCACTCATCTCTCTCCATCTATATTTACTAGTTATTCTCTCTCTCTCTCTCTCTCTCTCTCTCTCTCTCTCTCTCTCTCTCTCTCTCACCACACACACACCTTCTGTTCTTATATCCTTCAACACATGGCTCCAGAACACCTGCCTCTCTGTTCCTGTCTTTAAGCTAGCTAATGGAGACCCCTTGTCAGGGGAAAAAATCTGAACACCCCCCCATGATACATGATGATATACTGCATCAAATCACATTGCATTACATCTAATTCAACTAAACACTAATACAACGGTTTGCAAACAATCATATTAGTTTAGTCAATTCCACCCTTTCTATATTTGTATTTATTTATGGTCAACTCCAAATTATGATCCATAAGACATTTTTTGTTTGTCACAAAGTTTATGAATGTTATTACATTTGCTTCCATGAATCTATATTTATATTCCTTGCAGGGTTTGTTTGTTTATTTAAAGGAGATACTGTTTGACAGAGCTAGAAGGAAGACTGAGGTCTGGTGACCATTAGCTTGTCACCTAGTGGGGGTAGGGTTGATGTTGTAAATGTCCATTGCAAGGGATGCACACACGTAAACACGCACGCACACACGCGCGCCAGGTCTATGCAAGGGAGCCAATGAAAGAAGAGCCATGGAACATTTGCATGCATTGTTTTAACCAATGACTGTCAAGAGCGGGTCTGTTTAAATAGGTAGCTAGCACAACATGCTAGCAAACAAACTTTGTAGCACAATGGCGTGTGATGTTTTGTCTCCTTGCGGCCGCAAGCAATAAAGCTTAGTTAACTTGTTCACCGACTGACTGCAATGCTTGATAGATTAATATTTCTGACACTTTTCCAATACATTCAGAAACTTATCAGATGACTGGTTCCTGGCCTCATTTATGTGATTGTGTGTGTGAGCAGGTGGGGACGTGTGTGTGTCGGGGCACGACAGTGGGCCAGTGTTCGAAGAGCAGCCCAGCAGCGTGGTCTACCCTGAAGGTCTGAAAGAGGCCTCTGTCACACTCAGCTGTCGGGCCAGGGCCAGCCCTGCAGCCTCCTACAGGTAACCTAACACACACTCTATAACACAGTTCCAGAACACACACTCCATAACACGGCTCTATAACACACATTCTATAACACACACTATTACACAGCTCTATAACAGGTCTCTATAACACAAACTCTGTAGCACACACTCTATAACACTGCTCTATAACACATAAAACAGCTCTATAACACACACACTATAACACATTTTATAACACACACTCTTTAACACACAATATATAGCATACACTCTATAACACACTCTACAACACACAGCTCGATAACACACAGCTCTATAATACACAGTTCTGTAACATACTGTTCCATAACACACAGTTCTATACAGACAGACACAATGTTACAAAAACATGATATGACCTAGACATGTTTAGAGTAAGGCCCTGTAATCACCGCAATGCGAAGATGCACACAACATGACCACCCAGAGACAAGACACACAGACAGCACACAATGCATGTTTCTTAAAGGTCACATGACATGCTGTTTTTGGATGCTTTTATATAGGCCTTAGTGGTTCCCTAATACTGTATCAGAAGTGTCTTTCCCGAAATTCAGCCTTGGTGCAGAATTACAGACACTACTAGCACAAGGAGCTTTCCTCAGAACGCGCTGTTTTGGTGTCTGTAGCTTTAAATGCTAATGAGGAGCGGAGGGGCGGCACCATGCGCTAATGTTTACAATGGATGTATCGCAATGGCTGTAACCCCGTTGCTGTAAAATGCCTCGAATTTGCCCATTCTCATCTGATAACCCTGGTTTGCAGAGGTACACACTCAGTCATTTCAATGAGGGGAAAGGTGGATATCGCGCGCGCCATAACACCAACAGCAGAACGGTTATCCAAATAACAAAGAAGTGTACAACACTCACGTACAGCATGTGTATTCACACACATACTTGATGCTATCTACCTTGCGACATTAACTCAGCTGTTAGCTGCAGAGCTAATGTTACAGCCACATTCTAAGGGTAGCAAGCTAGGTAACCATACAGTAAAGCTACAAAATGATATAGCGTTAGTTAACTTACTTATCCGAGGTTAGTAGCTGGACGAAGGAGAGTTAGTACTGATCCATAATTTAATTTCAGCAAGGCCAATTTTGTATTAGCTCAAGTTGAGGAAACAGTCGTGGCTGAAGTGTTTGGCGCAGACATACAAAACAAATGCGCCTACAACAGTTCAATCAGGAGAGACCTGGGATGAGTGAAAGATGTTTATTACAGGATAATAAATGTATTATTGTATTTGGAGCTTGAACCCCACGGGGAATTAAATAGATCAACGGGCGCCTGCCCAACGCCCGAAGAAGAATCCCCCACGGAGTCCAGACACTGGTGGCGGCGGCGGGACGACCAATCGAGCCGAAGACTGAGACAGGAACCGGGTGGCGACGGGGTGGTGGAGGGTCGCGCACTTGATAGCATGGACGAACTACACAGGGAGAGAATCATATTTAAAGGCACGGATCATGTGACGCCGTTAATTGATAGCGGGAGCGCTAATCGACCTGAACCCCAGTGACCGCCCGCCCAGGGAACGGGGGAAGGTAGGGCGTTCTTAGCGGGGGGAGTGAGTAGTGTATGCTACGATTAAGCCCGAGTGCAGGGATCGGTCTTGCCTGATTGAACTTGCGCAAGCTTCATAAGTTATGTAGGTGCATTTCCAGCGAAAATAAAATTAAGATACTGATTGTTTAGAGGCTAGGATGAAGGAACTACAAAAAGACTTGTGTGTTGATTTGTACATCCAAGCACTGAGCAACTGTTAGCTTCGTTCGTTTGCTAGCCATGATGTCTCTGCAGGAAAACACGATATTGCACTCGCCCTTGCACGATTGTAGCTCAGTTCCTCATGGGCGGGCCGGATTATCTGGGCGGGCACAGCAGAGAGAAGGGCGGTAGCCTGGCTCCTTGTGACGTCAATAAAAGGAGATTTTCAAACCGAGCGTTTGAGCCTTCATTTTCTCAAAGGCGGAGAAGAACACCCAGGACTTGGTTTACACCTATCGAAAATTCTAGCCACTGGGGGACCAAAGGCAGGCTAGGGGAACTCATATTAATGTTAAATAACCTCCTAAAGTGAAGTTTTCATGTCATGTGACCTTTAACCATGAATGATGTGTGCCGCCTCTGCCCACCAGGTGGCGTGTGAACGGTACAGAGGTGGAAGTGGGGGACCCCCGCTTCAGGCTGGTAGCAGGGAACCTGGTGATCAGTGGGCCCCAGAGCGGCCGAGATGGGGGCTCCTACCAGTGTCTGGCAATCAACCGCTGTGGGACTATCGTTAGCCACGCCGCCAACCTCAAGTTTGGCTGTAAGTGAGGACCATGATCCATGTTTAAGGACTATGACCCATTTACAAGAACCATGACCATGAAATGTGTAGAATATGTAGATAAAGTGATTTTCTTGTGCGGAATGATATATAATTAACTTTTTCTTCAGGTTTTGAGAAAAGACGACTCATAAATAAGGACTTTGACCCATTAGCTGGCATATATATATTTTAATAGAAATATTTTATTTTTAAATATAATATTTCTAACATATGATTAGCATATTAGTGTAGATAAGGAGGCTCTGTTCTGAGTGTGTGGATCTTTTTACTGTTTCCTCCCCAGACCTCCAAGACTTTCCTCCAGAGAGCAGAAGCCCTCAGACAGCTACCGAAGGGACGGGAGTCTTCCTGACCTGCCAGCCCCCGGCACACTACCCAGGTACACACACACACATAGACACAGACACACCCTTCCGTAAAGTCCACCTCTCTTGTACACACATGCCTTCCTGTCTGGTTGTTAAGAATTCTGCAGAGTTCAACATTTGAAGCCTCACTGATGTCAACAATGGATAAACACATATTTCCTTCCTCCTTTCTCTCTCCTCTTTTTAGCATTGTCCTACCGCTGGTTTGTTAACGAGTTCCCCAGTTTTGTTCAGCCTGGGGGGGGGGGGGCATTCGTGTCCCAGGTAACGGGGAATCTCTACCTGGCCAGCTCCGTGCCAGCGGACTCCGGGAAATACTTCTGTTTCTCCACCATCACCATGGACATCAGCACCAAGAGCACCTTCAGCAGGGCCACCCAGCTCACCGTACTTCCTGACGGTACAGTACTGTGTGTGCGTGTGAGAGAGAGAGAGAGAGAGAGAGAGAGAGAGAGAGAGAGAGAGAGAGATGGTGTGTATTTGTGTTTTTGCATATTTGCGTGTGTGTGATTGTGTGCGTGTGCGAGTGTCCCTGCATGCGAGTAGGGTCTATTTCCTCCATATCCATGCATAACATATTTTCTTATTTCCATAATAACCTTTTGTTTCTGTCTGTGTGTGGTTGTGCGTGTGTGTGTGTGTGTGTGTGTGTGTGTGTGTGTGTGTGTGTGAATGTATTTGTGCCTGTGTATCTGTCTGCACAGCCAATCCTAGGAAGTCAGCTCCCAGCATCAAAGTCCGTTTCCCCACAGAGACGTACGCCCTGGCTCGCCACACTACACAGCTGGAATGCTTCGCCTACGGAAAGTAAGAAGAGAACTTTTCTGTTGAAGGACAGGGAACCTGATTCCCATCATAGGCATAGTGACATAGCATTTTCACCATATCCTCACCTCATCTCCTCATTTGCCTCTCATCATATCCTCTCCCTCTCCATCCTTCTCTCTCCGCTCCTCCCCCTCTCCATCTTTCTCTCGCCTCTCCTCCCACTGTCCATCCTTCTCTCTCATCTCCCTCTCTCTCTTCTTCTCTCCTCACCCACCACCTCCTCTCCCACTCCCCTAGTCCAGTGCCCAAGCTGCGCTGGAGAAAGGTGGACGGCCTGCTGCCCTCCAAGGCAGAGGAGAGCTCTGAGGGCCCTGTCCTCACGCTGACAGACGTGGCTTTTGATGACGAGGGCATCTACGAGTGCGAGGCTTACAACTCTGAGGGCCGTGACATGCACCAGGGACGCGTCACCGTGCAGGGTGAGCGGACAGTCAGCACACACATACAACACATACATGCGTGTATGCTGTCACAGTACACACACAATACAAACAGCCACACCACCATCAAACACACACTCACTTACATATGTATACAGCCGTGGCCAAAAGTATTGGGAGCGACATACATTTTGTGTTTGCAAAGGTTGCTGGGCCTTGGCATAAAATGACTGCTAACATAATTTCAGTAAGTCATATCATCAGCACAGGGGAAAGTGTGAACTAGTTCTAGCCAGGTGAAATCACTCTATCATTCTGATTGGATTTTAAGAGCAGATTGACTGCTGTAAAAGAGGGGACTAAATTGAAAAAAAAAGCTTTAAAAAATATGAAATGTGCCTTCTGTATTCCAGTATTCTATAGAAACATGTGAAACATTTCCTTCAAATTCTGAACCAACAAACTTTGTAAAACACAACATTTGCAGGGTTTCGAACAGAAAATGTGTTGGTTAAGGTGGTAGGGTAAGGTTTGCCAGCGGGGTGTGTGTGTGTGGGGCGCAAACGTTTTCCCTCCAATGCGTTCTGCAGAGAAGGGAGACTGGCGTTGGTCACGGTTTGGGATGGAAGGGAGAAAACAGGACAAATCTTTTCTTTTTTTACGACGTAGTTAAGGCGGCAGGCGTGTGTTGCTTAGGCGGCTTTTCTTAACTGAAAAGTGCTGTGGGAAACCCTGATTTGTCATGCCAAAACTTATGGCCATGACTGTACATCAGCACGTGTAAAGGTTGCACGCTGATAATGAACAGACACACACCACAGATGCATTCTTGAACTTGGGAGCATGTTCACACACACACACTAACTATGGCTTGTCGTGTGTCCCAGCCCAACCAGAGTGGCTCCAGGTAATGAGCGACTCAGAGGTGGAGATCAGCTCAGAGCTGAGCTGGAGCTGTATTGCTTCAGGCAAGCCCAGACCTTCCATCCGCTGGTTACGCAACGGGCAGCCTCTCAGCACACAGGTATGAACACTCCCTGAACACGTCAGCCACAATGCCTTCAGCCCTTCCTGTACACAACTGAGCCTTATACAGTCAGGTCCATAAATATTATACATTCACACAATTTTCATCATTTTGGCGCTGTACACCACCACATTGGATTTGAAATTCTGCCAACTCTCAATATGAAGTCCAAAGAGCTGTCACTATCAGTGAAGCAAGCCATCATTAGGCTGAAAAATCTAAACAAACCCATCAGAGA
Organism: Thaleichthys pacificus; assembly: GCA_023658055.1. Classification (NCBI taxonomy): domain Eukaryota; kingdom Metazoa; phylum Chordata; class Actinopteri; order Osmeriformes; family Osmeridae; genus Thaleichthys; species Thaleichthys pacificus. The sequence goes on from CM042868.1 coordinate 19,752,371, forward strand.
GATAGCAGAAACATTAGGTGTGGCCAAATCAACTGTTTGGTACATTCTTAAAAAGAAAGAACGCACTGGTGAACACCAAAAGACCCGGAAGACCACGGAAAACAACTGTGGTGGATGACAGAAGAATGATTTCCCTGGTGAAGAAAAACCCCTTCACAACAGTTGGCCAGATCAAGAACACTCTCCAGGAGGTAGGCGTATCTGTGTCAAAGTCAACAATCAAGAGAATACTTCACCAGCGTAAATACACAGGGTTCACCACAAGATGTAAACCATTGGTGAGCCTCAAAAACACGAAGACCAGATTAGTTTGCCAAAAAACATCTAAAAGAGCCTTTACAGTTCTGGAACAAAATCCTATGGACAGATGAGACAAAGATCAACTTGTACCAGAATGATGGGAAGAGAAGAGTTTGGAGAAGGGAAGGAACTGCTCATGATCCAAAGCATACCACCTCATCAGTGAAACATGGTGGAGGTAGTGTTATGGCTGTAACAGCCAGGGTCATTAATATACTGGATTAGCATCCATGAGGTGCTTTGCATTGACCATTTATGGTTAAAAATGGGTGTGTTCAGGGCGGGGTAAAATGCTGATTCACGTACGCACACTTGTGGGTAATCTGTCATTTCTAAAGGGAACATTGCTTACAGGTGTGCGTACGCACGGTTTTATATATATATATAATTTATTTTTTTGGTGTACGCCATTTTGGCCGTACGTACACTTTTAGTAAGAATCCTACGCACAGTTTTATAAATGTGACCCCTGTTCCTTTTCTCCTCTCACGTTGTTGACTGCGCCTTGTCACAGTTGTGTACCTATGTTACAATCCTGACTTCTTTCCATTTTTGTCTGTCTCCTCTCTTTATCCTTTATCCTCCCCTCCCCTCCTCCTCTCTATCTTCCTGACTCTAGGATAGAGTGGAGGTCAACGGAGGTCGTCTGAAAATCCTCAGCCTGTCCCTAGAGGATACTGGGATGTACCAGTGTGTTGCTGAGAACAAACATGGCACCATCTACTCCAACGCCGAGCTCAGGGTGCAAGGTAAAAGTTCACACCCAGCAGAGAAACAATTGAATTTGGAACAATAGAGATAATTTCTTTGGCTAAATGGTTTTAATTGAATTCTGCTTTATTCATTCAAGAAATTGCATCTTTCCTGTTTTCATTCGTTCTCACTACATTTAATTAATTACACTCAATCTTCTTTTTCTCTCTATTTACTTCCTTTCCCTCCCTTCATCTTAAAATCTTCCAATCCCTTCTCTCTTACTCCTCAATTCCTTCCCCTTCACTGTCTCCTTACCTTTCCTCCTCTCTTCCTCTCTTCTCCTCTTTTCTTCTCTTCTCCATTTCCTTTGTCTCCCTCCTCTCTCCTCATCCTCTTCTCCTGTCCTGCCTCCAGTCCAGGCCCCAGACTTCAGACGCCACCCGGTGAGAAAGCTTGTGCCGGCAGCCAGAGGGGGCCAGGTGATGATGGAGTGCCGGCCGCGCGCCGCCCCCAAACCCACGCTGTTCTGGAGCAGAGGCACGGAGCTGCTCACCAACAGCAGCAGGTAAACATATACACACACGCACCACATCATACCCCACACACCAGACCACTCACACCACATACCATGCATACACACCACACTTGACAACACACAGTGACACACACACACGACACCATACTACACACACACTCACCGTATTATACCATACCAAACACACACACACACACTTCAACAATGCCATTACAAACCATAACATCAGTGTATGGAGGGTTTGATAGATAGACAGAAAATGTACTATCACAAAGGAAAACATCAAACCCACAACCAGCCTTCAAACAGTGGGACAACAATGAGCAACAAATATGCGTGATAAAACATGTTAAAATGAATTCAAATAAATGTATTACACTTACAATACTGTCTTATTTGTAAAGTTGTACCCATCCCTATCCTCACCTTGAACTCCACTTCAAACCCTGTCAGGTGTATAGATAGTAGGACATGAACCATGCCAGCTATATAGATGGTGTGATAGCCACTCTCATCCCACGTATCCTCTGATGTAATACAGATTTAATTAGAACATCAACACCAACAACATAAGAAGCCTATGAGATCAAACAGAAAGTCCCTACTCTACTGTATATTTCAAAGACAGTAGATTTTGTCATATGTAGATAATTGATGTTTCACAATGTGATGAACATGGGTGTATGACACAGGTGGGCACAGGTGGGCAAACCAGGCATGAAAACGTGTCAGGGGTGAAAAAGGTGAGAAGGATATTACCCCTCTAAGGGGGTCCGGGTGCATGCTCCCCCATAAGAAAAATTTAAATATTCCATATTTTAAAGCATCAATCTGATGCATTTTGAGATACTTTTTTTGCCAACCTGGGGAGAGCTGGAGAAACGTAACTTCAGCCATGAGTCAAACATTATTATGGCCTCCTTACTAAGTATTATGCAAGCCATTTCATGCCAGCCTGTCACTGGGTCTAACATTTACAGTATATGAGGCACAATGTGCTAAGGGCACCACAAATGGCTTAATGCATAACCCCCACAAGAGATGGTGGACATGCTGTAACTTAACTTGTCTACTCTTCCATCATGATTGACATCCAATACAAGTACCAGCGTACTTTGAAGTCAAAATGCGTATCCGCTACACAAATTGCGTACAGGTTGGCAGGTCTGCTTATTGATAGAACGACAGGGACGAACTGGGTGTCAAAATAGGCCCTAGACTTTGATCCAGACCGGCCCACCAGAACCGGTCCCGTATACGCCACCACAGCGAGCGCCCTGCTAATGCATGCAAATGATGTGCCCGATGTGATGCTAGTTAGGGACTTCCACGCTTAATGCGAGCGCGCGAGCAATTGTTTTTGGCTGATTTGAGCGAAAAATTGTTTTTGGAGCTTGATGTAAAACAAACAAACAGCCGTTTGTCCAATTGGTAAAACACTGTCTAGTGAAGGTAATTACGTTTACGTTTCTTAACCTGGTTTTCCATCTTTATATTGTCTCTAACGTTATAGCTAGCTTTCGATCTGTCAGTGTCACTGTTGTGTGTAAGCGGCACTAAGGGCTGCATAGACGTTCATTTGGAATAGACCAACCGTCCTGGGGGAAAGGGGGGCCGGCCAACCGTGTTGCTGGCCAACCGTGTCGCTCAATCTTCTGCCTAAATTTTTATTAGTAGGCTAGTAAAAAATAAAATAAGGCAAGCGGCCCTCCAGCTCAGAAGTGCTTCGGCCCATCGGGAATTCTCCCGGTGCTCCCGATGGCCAGTCCGCTACTGCCCCCCCCCCAGGCGAGTTTACACGGCTGTTTGCGCGTCAATGATGCTTCACTCCGTTAACCTGCGCCTCGTCCGTTACTGTTTACAACGTTAGCTTGGCTACTTGTTTGGCGTTGCCTTTTCAGCGTGAGATATACAATGTGTGGCGTGAGAGCGTGAGAAATGGTTGAAATGCGTGTGTCACACGGCGAAACCGTGAGAGTTGGCAGCTCTGCTAATGTCTAAATTGAATTAGTCCCTCATCCTTCATCATTATTGTATATCACAGCAGCTTTGTGCTGTTAAGCAATTAACTAAGAGTTCTGAAAAAGTTTATTCGGTATGGAGAAAAAAACGATTGAAGCCTAATATTTTGCAACAGCCTACCAGTGGCGATTTATTTAAGACTGCAAGGGAAGCTCAGCGTCCCCTAAAATTTCAAACAATTAATTGTCAAATATTTACTATTGTGTTAACATTTTAAATGCGTTAGAACACGTTCATATCGAAGACGAGTTCTTTCAGAATCAGCTACATATATTGGCAGGTCGACCGACTGATTTCCTTCTCATACATTCCCGTAGCGTCACAGTGGATTTCCCTGTTGAAGCTCAGCTTCCATGGACTTCAATGGGGCTGCTTTTAACAGTTTTTTTCAGTGCTTCGAAACTATACGGTCATTGGATGAATGCTGAGATTATGTCCCGCCTCGGACGCTCAGCGTCTCTGGGGGTGAATGGAGGAGTGGGCTGGCCTGGACGCTGGGCTTCCGCGTGATGATTGGAGGGTCTGTCGAAAGACTGCATCTCCTTTTGATTGACAGTAATTTTGTACTACAAAAAGTCACCGAAGCTATTCAAACTCAGTCCCATCGCGGATTTTGCAACTGTAGTTGAAAGACAAACTGCAGCAACCTATTTCTTGGTATTTGCTTGGCGAAATTGCTAACCAATTTTCATCATACATTTCATACAATTATACACCATGTTCCTTCTTTCAGTTTAACCTAATTTCCACATTTCCTCCTTGATTAATATTGTTTTGTTAGATCGTCCGTTCATTCATTCAGTAGGCTAGGCTAGTGTCGTAGGGGTGAACTAGCCAGTGAACTAAATAAAAACATTTTAGGATGTAGGCCGAAAATGAGCTTCCCCTCTTTGAAAGACCAGCAGCCGCCACTGCAGCCTACATAGAGTTAAACAAATGCGTTCTGTTACAGTAAGCATATCTACAGGGGAGCATGTTGTTGTTTATCTGATTACAAAACCTTGTCACCATGACCGTCACACGTGTGTGTAATGTATGGGGCGCCGTTTGTAAAAGGTTGCACGTCCGTTATTCCTGCTCAGTTTTCGCACATTTAGCACAAATAAATGCAGCAGAATTTTCAACGGTCACTTTTTTAAACATTTAGGGAGAAATTCATCTAAATACATGTCATAACTTATTTAGAGCAATGTTCTGCAGTATGCAAAATAATAAAATAATATTTTATAGAACTGTTAAATTTAATGTAAATGTAAATGTTAAATGTAAATGTTTAATGTAAATGTTAAATGTTAAATCTAAATGTTAAATCAAAATGTTAAATGTGTAATTCACACATTTAGCTAGCCACGCCCCTCTTTAGTTAACAGGTGACGTGATGCTAGCTACGATAGCTAGGTTAGCTCTAACTGTAAGACCCCTCCATTTTATAAAAGGCATAATTTCAGTACTTACCGATGGCAATGATGTGGTGGTTGTTTCGGAAGATGTGCTTGGCGTAGGTCGGCCAAGAAGAGCCGTTCGAACACCAGCTGCAACAGCTCTTTCAATGATCACCGTTAAATCTTCAGGACTTGCCATTTTGAAAGACAGCCATGTGAAAAATTTCCAGAAAAATCCAGAAAAGAGGGGCGTGGCTAGCTAAATGTGTGAATTACACATTTAACATTTAGATTGAACATTTAGATTTAACATTTAACATTTACATTAAACATTTACATTAAACATTTACATTAAATTTAAGTTCTATAAAATATTATTTAATTATTTTGCATACTGCAGAACATTGCTCTAAATAAGTTATGACATGTATTTAGATGAATTTCTCCCTAAATGTTTAAAAAAGTGACCGTTGAAAATTCTGATGCATTTATTTGTGCTAAATGTGCGAAAACTGAGCAGGAATAACGGACGTGCAACCTTTTACAAACGGCGCCCCATAGTAATGTACACAAAAATGGCATTTAAAAGATTTCACCAATCCATCTTCTAATAGGCTAAAGGATATAAATATATGATATCATAGTGTTATAGTTGTTTAGTCTATATACATGTAGCCCAGGGTCGGACTGGTCATCGGGAGATTTCCTGAACGGCCGGTCAAACGGTCGCGGCATAATGCAAACAATATATCATAATAATACACGGTCGTAGGCCGGTCTGCGTTTCAAAGTCCCGGGCCGTTTTTCAGTCCCAGTCCACCCCTGTAAGCTTATGTATTTTTGTAAAAATATTTTTCGTTGATTTTTAATACAACTGTCAGATGACTATTTGGTCAACATTTGGCCATAAATAGGCCTGCTATGTTGTGTGTTGCTCTGATAACTTAAAAGCGATAGCCTATATTTTTTTTTTACATTTGTGGAACGTGTTTTACATTTGCGGAACAAGTTTTACATTTGTGGATCACGTTTTACATTTGTGGATCGCGTTTTACATTTGTGGATCACGTTTTACATTTGTGGATCGCGTTTTACATTTGTGGATCACGTTTTACATTTGTGGATCGCGTTTTACATTTGTGGATCGTCATACGCATTCGCAATACTTTTGGCCCCGTTTTGAGCCCATATCTTTGGATCATTTTTCACGTGACCTGTATAGGCTCAGAAGAGGAAACTGAAAGTATTTGTTTACCTCGTTCACTTTCGGGTGACTAGGTTTAGTAAAACGTGAATGATATTCGTTCACAAGTAATAATTACAGGTTTTGTTATTTTGACTTTTTTGTACTTTACTTACAGTAAGTGCAGTGTAATTGTTTGCCGCGATAATTAAGTGCTAGTGTGAAATGACCATTTTGAATCATACAAACTGTCATGATGCATTATTTTAATCCAGGAATTTCTTTTAAAATAGTATCTTCTGGTTTACATGCTGGCCTACATGAGAATATGATAAATGTGTGCTGTGGACTTAGTTAGGCCAGGGAATTGGCAAAAAATGTTTTTTGTGTTTGAGTTAAAGGGGTCATTGATTGCAGAACTGAATTTACCTTGTCACAGTTGAATAACGACAGTTCAGTGGGTAAAATGGACATACAGTGAACCTCAAAGTCCATTGACACCTCTTTCCTATGTAAATCTCACAATTATTTTTTTTTGCTGTAAAATGGTAGGTTTTGAAAAAGCCACCGAACTGACGTCAGTTCAGTGTCTCCACCTTTTTTGGCTCTGGTGTGTACCTTGGTCACGCCCCAAAATTTGCTGCGTGCTGCTATGTGTACTTCCACAGAATTACAAAGAAGAACGTTTTCTAGCATATTGAAAATGGACTACAGTGGTAAATGAAGTGTTCCAGGCTGCACAGGGAATGCGGACACTTTTCAGAGTCTTCCTAAGGAACCAAACACTCGATGGGCTGTGATGTTTGTCTATGAGAAGATCCCTGTGCAGTTCGACCCTTAATTACACATTTGCTCGAACCATTTCACCGAGGACAGTTTTGAATGAAAACCTTGGACAATTTAAAGAAGGATTTGCTAAGCCGCTGTTGCTGAAAAGAGGTGCTATTCCAACCGTATGCTCATCACAAACGCAAGCTGTAAGTATGATTTTGTCGATAACAGTTAGCAATGCTAACGTCTCCTGTATCTAGCATAGGTAGAATGCTAAATACCTTTCTAAACACTTCAACATAGATACCTTACTTAGCAAATGACTCTAGCTAGACTACTAGCTGTAGTTGGGGGAAGGGAAGCTTCCCCAAAAAATTGCCAGAAAACGAATAGCAGTCTAGCCTATTGCTAATGCCTGTCAAGATTATCTATTTGAAATAACTAGAAAAAGGCAGGTGCTAGATACAGGATATGTTAGCATTGCTAATAACTGTTACCAACAAAATCATACTACAGCTTGCGGTTGTGATGAACATAAGGTCGGAACGCACCTCTTTTCAGCAACAGCAACAAATCCTTTACATTGTCCCAGGTTTTCTAAACGTCCTTGGTAAAATGGTTTGCGCAAATGTGTCGAGGGTCGAACTGCACATGGATCTTCTACGCTACGGTATAGACAAACATCATGCCCGTCTAGTCAATGTTAGCTAGACTCTAGCTCATCTGCTTTTTATTAATGCTGATTTGCAAGGAATGCAAGAACAGCTAGATAGCGAAAACACCTAGACTGTAAACTAGTTTAGCTTGCAAGTGCATAGGTAGAATGTGTGATGATTTAGCCTAGTTTATTGTAGTGATGGGGGAAATGAAGCTTTCCGAAGCAACGAGCTATTTGACACAATTGTGTCGAAAAAGTATCGCTTTTTCGAAGCGTTCGATACATCTTCTCCATAGGGACATCTGCTGGTCAGTTTATGGTATGACGACTGTATCGAGCGATGGAAGGAATCAAGTGACATCAAGTCCTCGAGACGTCAGTCTCACAATCGTCATTGACAACTTGATAAATAAAGGTTATGTGACAAATGTTTAGACAAGTGTCAAAAATATGTTATCATATATCTTGTTGTATTATTAACAACGTAACGTCTTTACTACTTTATGTTCTTAACATTTATTTTTAGGTTCTTATAATATTAATTACACAAACTGCTCAACTGAGTATGGCCTCGTGGTAATAGCGCTGCCCCTCACTCAATCATTGTGAGATCGCATCCGTGCACCCCTTTTTAGTGGAAGTATATGCTAAATGAATACATTATTATATGATAATGTAGGCTAGCAGTTAAGGTTTTGGAACATGCTTTTGCAACCGGGAAAGGGATGGCCACATCTGAAGGCTGGTAAAACTAGAGAAAGATGTAGGCTATATGTGCTTGTGTACACCTACTATCTCACATCTGTATCTATCTCTGTCTTTCTAGCTCTGGCAATCTATCTGTATCTCTGGCTCTGTCAATGAATATAGTCTATAGCGTCCGTAAATAGGCCTATGTCTCCACTCTATAACCTACGAATATTAGTGATTTCTGATGTTTTTTTAAGCGTTTGAATAAAACGCCGTTTGTCTCAGCTGCTCGTGTGACGTCCGAAGCTTCAGACGTCACTTCGACACTTCGATAGGTGATCACATGGTTTTTTCCCATTTGAAGCCACGCTCGACACGTTTGTGTCGGTACCAATTGTTTCGAAAGGTCGATACTGCTTCGTGAGCACGGTATCGAGCGTAACATCACTAGTTTATTGGCAATGGGGCTAACGTTATTTCATGTTCCTGACTGTTTCATTCAAATTAATAAAACGTGTTGTCATGTAATTCTACAATTCAAGATGCATGTTTGTCCAGATCTATTTTTCAGTAAGATAGCTAGAGCTAACTGAAGCTGAGTTGAATCACGATAGTTTGTTTGCTAAGCTGTAGTGCTAACGTTACCCACCTAAGGCGATCCTGTTTGCTTTGACAACAGAAGCGGAAACAACTAACGTAATCATTTCAAATGATATCTAGTCAATCTGTTGAAAACAGTGTTGTATAGACACAATAGATTTATTTGTACGTTTTTATTTCAAGTCTGCACCTTCATGTTTCAGTGAGTGTTGGTAGTGTTGCGTCTTTGCTCCGCAGCTTCATTCGTTGTAAACCAACCAATCATTGCGCAGCTCATGTATATATTCCTGAGCATACCATAAAAGGAGAAAACCTAGCGTTTTTTCCCGGGAAAATTTCACTGGATGTATAGGGGGCATAGAACAGCACCCGAGCCATTTTCAGCCCAACCAATGTTTTACATACCCTATTCGGAGACCTTAAGGAACAGTGTGAAATACCAAAAAAACTAAGTCAATCACCCCTTTAATGTAATGTCGTTTCCCATTTGGAGGAGAGTGTCTTTGTATTGGGGGGAGGTGAGCAAGCATCTCCGCCTGGATGACCGAGCACCACCTCCAGCTGAACCTCGCCAAAACAGAACTCCTCATCATCCCGGCCAAACCCTCCATCTCCCACGATCTCTCAATCACCCTGGGATCGGCGACGGTGACCCCTTCATCCTCTGCCAGGAACCTCGGGGTGACCATGGATGACGAGCTCTCCCTCACAGCCCACATTGCTGCGGTCTCCCGGTCGTGTAGATTCACCCTCTACAACATCCGGAAGATCAGGAGATACCTGTCTGAGCATTCCACCCAGCTGCTAGTCCAAGCACTTGTCCTCTCAAAGCTGGACTACTGCAACTCGCTGCTCGCCGGTCTCCCAGCATGCGCAACCCGCCCTCTCCAGAGGATTCAGAATGCGGCAGCCCGTCTGGTCTTCAATCTACCCAGACGCTCCCATGTTACCCCGCTCCTCATCTCCCTCCACTGGCTTCCCGTCACGGCCCGTATCAGATTCAAGACTCTGGTACTGACCTTCCGAGCGGTGAACGGGACTGCACCCGACTACATCAAGTCTCTCCTGCAGCCGTACACCCCCACCCGCCACCTACGGTCTTCTTCTGACAACCGTCTGGTGGTCCCACCGCTCAAGAGCGCCCGGTCCCAACACAAGCTCTTCTCCTGTCTGGCCCCCCAATGGTGGAATCAACTCCCCACCTCCATCAGGGACACTGACTGTCTCCCCACCTTCAAGAAAAGGCTCAAGACACACTTGTTCCGGGAGTACAACGGCACTTAGGAATGCTTGGCTGGACCTGATGTTAATTTCCTCCAGGATCACAATGACTCGTATTGAGAGACTTGTTGCTCCTGTTGGTTAGTTGTGACGGTTTTAAATTCTTGTACTCGCTGTGAAATATTTTACTGTTGACTGTTGTTTTTGTCTTCTTCTTTACAGGTACACTCTTGCACTTTTTTGAGTTTCTTGTTGTTTAATTGTAACTTGTTTAACTGCATGCTCTTATGGTTCTTCCCCTTGGCACTTATTTGGTTTTTCACAATGTATACTTCATGTTTTGGCTGCTTGCAATGTTTGGGGCTATCTCGTTGTTATGATCAGTGACCTATGCTCTTTTGTAATGCTCTCTCTTGGAAGTCGCTTTGGATAAAAGTGTCTGCTAAATGCATAAATGTAAATGTAAATGTAAGTCATCCTATTTGGGGGAAGTTGACTCGTATTTGGGGGGAGTGTTTTCATTTGGGGGATGTACTCATATTAGGGGATGTGGTTTGCACTTCAGGGCCACCGTACACAGCTAAAAGGTCGATCAATTCAATTTAAAACACCACAGACACATTTAATGTTTCCTCCTCACTTAAAAAAATTAAGAAACAATGTCTTCCTACAAAGCCTTGTTGAAACATTATGTAGCAGGGTCAGGGTAAGCCAGATAGAGTTAGCTATTTAGCCAGATAGTTTGCTAGATAAGAGTCGGATAGAGTTTGCCAGATAGTTTGTCAGGTAAAGTTTGTAGAGTTAGCCAGATAGAGTTAAACAGATGGAGTAAGTCAGAATGAGCTTGCCAGATATAGTTAGCCACAAAGTTACTGTCATGAATTCCAGTCTTCATTCTGAAACGTTCTTTCTCAGAGTGACAGTGACTCCAGATGGGCAACTGTGGATTCACAACATTAGCCGCGCCGACGAGGGAAAGTACACCTGCTTTGCTGAGAACTACCTGGGCAAAGCCAATAGCACTGGACACCTGTCTGTCAGAGGTAGGTACTTGCTTAGCCACCCATCTCCACTTCCTCACCCTACCCTAAACCATCTTCACCTCTTCTTCTCCCATCACTAACTCTCCCTCTCTTCCTGTAATTGTCCGACAGTGTCTCTATTCCCTATTCTTTGTTTCTCTCTTATCCTTCCAACCAGCTCTCTTTTTCTCACCCGCTCCCCAGACGCCACTAAGATCACCCTGGCCCCTTCCAATGCTGACATCAACCAGGGGGACAATGTTACCCTGCAGTGCCATGCCTCGCACGACCCTACCATGGACCTGACCTTCACCTGGGCCCTGAATGGAGCCTTACTGGACCTGGAGGACCCTTCCGGGCCCTACCAACGCCTAGAGGGAGTGAGTCAGTTCATAATGGACTGTACCAATATAGAAAAAGGGGGTAGTTATAGACGTAAAATTGTCTGCGACTTAGTTATTGAAAGACCATTGAAGATTGGACAGAAGCAAGTTATGAAGTCTTCATCTCCCTGTACTGACTGAAACAATTATTTCACAAGAAGATAATATACATTTTAAAGCCTGTTTCACAACTGTGAGACTCACAACTGCCTCAACATCTTCATGGCTTGCTTGTATTAAAGTTAGGATAGGTAAGATTTACGAACCTAGCAATTTTTGCTAGTTTGAAAGGATTCAAACCAAAATATCCCACCCCCTCCCTTAAAAGCCACTCCTCCAAAACACATGAACTGTCTTGCCTGACTATTGCCGGGAGGCAGACAGACTGAAGTATCCCATTCAATCATTGGATTCAGTCAGAATGCCGTCCAATAATTAGTGCCGGTCCGACCTTAATTATTGAACATGTTTATTACAGTCTTCAACGCCCACAGATATTGGATAGATTTTATTTGATGGTCAACCCCTTAGATGTTTTGGTTGCTATCAGGATGTGGAGCTTATTTAAGCAAATATGACAACAATGCTTATCAACAACATTACCTACCCTGCCTTTAAAGGTGATATTTGCCATGGTTGGGACTTTTTGAAGCCTAACCATCCTTAAATGGGTAGTTTGTGCTTTCACTCAAATTTTATAATTAAATAAATGTTCAAAGTTAGCTTGGATTTTTTTTTAAATTCTATTTTATGAGCTGTCAAATGATAGATTCTCTCTCTGATTCTCTCTTCCTCCTTTCTTTAAATACTGCCCACCCTTGGTCTACCCTTCCCTATGGAACTACTCTCTATTTATTTATCTTTCTATCTTAGTCACTCTCTCATCCTCTCTCACACACAGAAGGAGACGATAGGAGACCTGTTGATAGTGAATGGTCAGCTGGGCCAAGCAGGCCTCTACACCTGCACAGCCCAAACCGTGGTGGACAGTGCCTCTGCCTCTGCTAAACTGGTCATCCGAGGTAGGTCCAGGAGACACCACAGCTCCAACATGCTGCTTGTAGCATGTAGCATTATGACTAGCTCTATTTTTGAGCAAAGCTACTGCTGATTCTTTGACTCGGATTGCTATCACATTAATGCCTTAGCAGTGGGAAACACAAGGTACCAGAGCAGCAGCTAGTTTAGAAATGACTCAATGTTTTACTTGTATTTTATTTTACACAGGCTTAAAGCAGTAAGGAAAGGATCATCTTGATGAAGGGTTGATTTTAATGACTGTTAGAACCGATGAGACGGTTTAAATGTGAAGCCACGCCAAAGGCAAGGCATTTTAAACTGTTATAAACTGCACTTTTCTATGCATTGTACAAAACACATGGGTATACTATCCCCATAGTGTCCATTGTCCCCAAAGGGCAAATTAGGTTCAGTTACAGTCATGATAGGCACCTTTGACAGGCATATTTGTATGAGAATGATCATGTTCTAGTTTCCTGTGACATAAATCTGCATGATGGTTCTAATCTGTGGGCTGACCAGGCCCCCCAGGCCCTCCTGGTGGTTTGATTGTGAAGAACGTGGCAGACACGTCGGTAGAACTCCGTTGGAGTCGTGGCTATGACAATCACAGCCCCATCGGCAAGTACGTCATTATGGGCCGCTCCGCCCTCACATCAGGATGGAAGAGGATGAGGACAGGTGAGTGTGCGTATGTGATTAGAATTTGATCTTTGACATCCTAAAAATACCAAATTTACCTTACTACCAGTTCCTCCTTTGCCTCCTCTTAGAGCCAACTAACATCGAGGGAAACGCAGAGTCGGCTCGTGTGATTGGTCTGCTGCCCTGGATGGACTATGAGTTCCACGTCATTGCCAGCAACATCCTGGGAAGCGGCGAGCCCAGCATGGCCTCTCACACCGTCCGCACCCAGCAAGCAGGTTCGAGGGCACAGGTCACAGGGTCAAGCACACCTCCATATACAGTCATGGCCATAAGTTTTGGCAATGACAAATGTTGTGTTTTGCTGATGTGTGGGGGGGACCCCGAGGACAAACACCACACACTATAGGAGCAAAAAGGTTAAATCTAGGATTTTTTTGTCCTCATGTTTGTGGTCTCTCACATTTTTTAAATCTTAAAATATTTAACAAATATTTTAGTGTGTACCCAGCATTAGTTAAAATTATGAGTTATCTACTCTTGAAATTAGAAAGACATGTCAGTGTTGGAGGAAAAATGTACACTGTACAGTGTATAGTGTGCTAGAGATAATTCAGATGCTAGCTTGTGCTAGAGAGGATTCAGATGCTAATTGGTACTAAGGAGAATTCAGATACTAGCTTGTACTAGAGAATTTAGATGTTTGTAGCAGAGTTTCCTTTGGTAAAGTCAGAGCCTGTTTAAGGAGAGCCTGGCCACTCACTATTAAGCCCCATTGTACCGAATTTTGTTGCAGTTCCACCAGAGTTCCACTGGGAGTGATCGTGGTCGAGTGCAGAATGAATGGGAGTCTATGGAGCTAAACGGCTAAATTTGTCTCTTTCACCTGATTGTCGTTGAGAAATCTCAGATTTGATTGTAGTTTTTGCATGTTCAACATGGATTACAGGTCGAAAGTTGAATGAACGAGTACTTATGTCCTTTCGATTTCTTACAGGGTAAGTCGTTGTTGTCCATAACACGCTAGCATTCTGCTAACTAATGCTGATTGGTTAGTGAAGGACTGACTACGACCAGAGATCCCGCTTGATGGCATCCGAAGCAGAACCAGAATGTCAGAGTATTAGCAACATTAGCAACAACATTAGCAAACCAAAACTCTTTCTAGCATGTGTATTGACAGGGAGAGCCTAACCTGTCAGCTGTGTTGTCGATGCCTCGAGAGAAAAGTGGAAGTAACCAGAGCTTGCCGTCAAGCAGTATCTCGGGCCGTACAATGTGTATGACGTCAATTACATTTTAAAAGGCTTTTAGAACAGAAAGGCGACTTTTAAAAAATCTAGCACCCAGCGGTGTGTATTTTTTTTGCCTCCCCTTTCGAATTCAGAATTCAAATTACTAGACAAAAAATTAGATCATGAGAAAAGTGGATTTGGAGGGGTATAGCTCCATAGACCTCCATTCATTCTGCACTCGACCGTTAGCGCCCTCATATGGAACTAGAGTGGAACTGCAACCAGTTCAGAACCCGGAAGTTTCACGAGAGTGGCAGTTCTCTTTATATTAGACATTCTCTGGTAAAGTGCTTGTGTGACTCTCTTGTTGTGATGCATCTGCTTCCTAGCTCCCACAGTGGCCCCTAGTGGCCTAGGAGGAGGCGGAGGAGACCGCAACGAACTCATCATCACTTGGACTGTGAGTGTGTGGGATCATCGGCTTTAGGAATTTGTTTTGCCGTTGTGTTGTAATGTGTTGTGTTGTATTGTGTTTGCTTGTGTGTGATGTATGTATGGTGTTAAACTGTAATGCTAATGAAACATTAAATTCTGCACAAAACATTCTGCTGTCCTTGTAAAATGTTCTTCTATGCATCCAATTCTAGCCAATGGCACGGGAGTACCAGAACGGAGATGGTTTTGGATACATCGTGGCCTTCAAGAGGCGGGATGCCGAGGCGTGGACAATGGTGCGTGTGCCCAATGTGGAGTCTTCTCGCTACGTTTACACCAACCAGAGCCTGTCCCCATACAGCTCCTTCGAGGTGAAGATCAAGGCCTATAACCGGAAAGGAGAAGGCCCCTTCAGCCAGATGGCCCTAGTGCACTCTGCAGAGGAAGGTAAGTTTGTTGGAAAGAGCAAAAAAAAAAAAAAAAAAAAAAAGAGCTACAGATTTGACCATACTGTACTTTTATTGTGGTTATTGAAAGTGTCTGATAAGATATTCAGGACCTATCACACACTGTGCAGTAGTGATGTGTGTTTGTGCAAGTATCTATACTGTGCTTGCTCATGCCCTGCCTTTACCCTTCCCTCCTCCATCCTCCCTCCTCCTCCCTTCTCCCTCCTGCCTCCAGAGCCCACAGTGGCGCCATCTAGCATCAACGCCACGGCACTGACGGCCTTTGAGATCCAGGTGTCCTGGGACCCTGTTCACCACCACAGTTCCCATGGCATCCTGCGGGGCTACGAGGTAGCCCTAAGCCAACACAAGCACCCATTTACACACACGTGTACGCACACACAAACATACATATATTATCACACAGTGCATACGCATACACACACACATAAATATACACACACATACTCACACACAGTGCACACACTCACATACATATACACAGTCACACAAACACACACAACACATACACACAGTGCAGATACATACAAACACGCAACACACACACACAACCATATACTCAGACACACACGTAGACACACATTCACACACATGCATACATATAGACACATATACACATGCGCACACACACACATACACACTCATATAACTATATACTTCCAGAGTTTCTACACTTCCGTAGCGTCACACTAACAGTAGTAAAATCTAAGTGGACCTGCCCACTTGTCGTTATGTCTAGATCAATGAGGGGACTGACATCTCTTTTATCACCTGTCTGAGTCTTAAGCTGATAAAGTTATCAATGTTTGTTGCATGTTGCCAATAGTGACAAGGTAGGGCAAAACATTTATAGTTTTTTACAATCACTTTGACACTAATTTCAAATCTGTGTACCCTTTGTTCTTTCATTTTTCTGTTTCAAAAACAAACTTGTTTTTTGTTTTTTCTGTTTTAAAACCAGAACGGAAAACGGGGGGGAAAGAACAACAGAAATCACTGGTTCTGTAGCGGTTTTTCTGTTTCAAAACCAAAAGGGGAAAGGGAAAACAAAATGCAATGCGGAAGTGGAACTTTTTCCGTCCTATCCTATTCACGACTAGTTATGGCCACACTAGAGGCTTATGCAGACTTAATCTGCACATGTTTTGAGAGTGGGAAAACACACTCAGAAATTTGTCGTGCTTTACAGCAGTTAGGTGCCTGGCAATGCTCCATAATGAGTGTTACGCGGTTTTGCATGGAGCACAACCTCCGCAGGAGTCATCACGTGACTGACTTGGCATGTCAGGTCGGACCAGGGGCGTAGCCACGGGTAGGCCTGGGTAGGCACAGGCCTACCCAATTTGTTCTAAGGCCTACCCAAAAACGAAAATATCTCCGAAAAATTATGCACCAGGTGCACATCGCAAAGTAAATAAGTAAAAAAAACTGAAAGGATTGCGTATCCATATTTTTCTAGGCCTACCCAAAAAGATTATTCTGGCTACCCTGGGTTGGACACACATAATTTAACGAAGTCATCTTGCATGTCAATGGCCTCTTGATCAACCAGGTGCACCAAGACGCCCTTCAGAGGATAGTGAACCCAAGTATTTATTTCGGGCCAAATCCGCTCCACTGTTAGAATCAGAATTCGGTTTATTCGCCATGTATGTTACACAAACACTGAATTTGCTGTGGCAGTAAGGTGCAAACAATAAACATATAGGCCTTACGGATCTTAAATTCTCAGACGCTCTGGATAAGAGCGTCTGCTAAATGACTAAATGTAAATTAAATAAAAGTTGGTTCTGTTGTTAACACAAGATATGTATAAAAAAGTTGCCAGGAAGACAAACTGCTTATATCCTACTAGAATCCTTTGTTCCCAAACACTGACTGTTTTTAAAATGTGATGTTAGGCCTACATAATTTCGTTATTTTGGCAGAAAAAGTTCCACTTCCGCATTGCGTTCATGGAGAAAACCAAACTTGAAGTGAATTTATATGCCTTGTTTTTCAGTTTTCCCTTTCCCCTACCACTACAGAACTAGTGATTTCTGTTGTTCTTTTTTCCCGTTTGTCCGTTCTGGTTTTAAAACAGAAAAATGAAAGAACGAAGGGTAGCCTACACGGATTATTTAAGAACCTTGATGTCTTTTTTCAAAACTCTAGATACAAAACTCGAAACAGTCATTACTTGTAACACAGACTGTCACATGTTTAAAGCATAGCATTGTATGATCATATCTTTAAAGACTCCTTGCGCATGCAGAATCATTAGTCTAAATAACGAATTTATTATGAAATACCATAGGAACATTCACTTAGATGAGGGGTCCCCAAACTACGGCCCGCCAACGCATTTGGACCGGCCCTCTGAACAATGCCAGATACTTTTTTATTATTATTTTAAAAAATCAGTTCACACTGATTAACATGCATAAGTAAGTCAATGTTTTGATTTCAGCAAGGAATATGAAAAAAGGTCATTACGATGGTAATAATGGTCTTTTAATAAGATATATATCCCTTGATATGTACAGATGTACGGTGCATAACAAAATAATAAACTAATCTAGCATAATAAATACATTTAAAATCATAATAAAATCTCCACAATAGTCACTACGGCCCATGACATTTTCTGTTACAGACCGACCCGGTCCCACATTAAAGAAAGGAAAAGTTTTCTGGCCCTCGCAGAAAAAAGTTTGGGGACCCCTGACTTATATCATCCACACACAAGATACCCATAGTTTCACCCTGTACTTGTTTGTCCAATCATTAAATATTGTACCAGAAACTAGAGAGGGTAGGCCTACAATTTCTGGGGAAATTGGCCTACAATTCGGGGAAATTGGCCTACAATTTCTGGGGAAATTGGCCTACAATTTCTGGGGAAATTGTAGGGTGTGCTTGCTTGCATTGGTTTAATTAACTGTACTTTTTACAACTGATATTTCGATTCAAATAGTACCATCTGCTAACTGAAAATATGCCCCCGAAAACGTAAATAAGCTTGACATTTATTTAGTGGGAAATGGCTAATTCAAAAGAAGTTTGCTGGAAGCGATCATTGTCATTAACAATGACTAATGCGACCATTTGGCCTCAGTCTAGCAAGCTAGCTGCTGTTGCTAGCCAAACTTCACTGAGGGGATCGTTTGATTGCGCCGGAAATGAAAAACGTTTCTTTTGACATAAAGTTTAGGCTGTGGCATTGAAGACAGCGACGCACCACACAAGCTTGAGTTTAACCCTTGTGCTGCCTTCGGGTCACATGACCCAAAGGTTCATAACGAACCATCGTGTTTACCCAATTTTACCCAATACAAAAACAAATAAAAATCATTTTCTTTTAACCATTGCAATGTGGGGGGTCTGAGGCAGCCCGACGGTTAAAAGAAAATGCTTCACTTTGTTTTTGTATGAGGTAAATTTGTCGCAATACGACGGTGGGTCACAATGACTGATGGGTCAGAATGACCCGAAGATAACACAAGGGTTAAATAAATTTTTTAATGTGACATTACTTACTGTACATGCAAGTCTTGAATTGCTTAAATGTATGATTCTGCTAGTAGACCATAGGTGCGTTCAACATGAACTGACTTCATGCAGCGCTGCTGACTTGAACCAGTGAATTCTGGTTAGACTTCTTGGTACACCTTCAGTTTCGCCAACGCTCAAATCCGGACCAAACTGTTTAATTGAATTAAAAATGTGTTGATGAAAGGGTTTTAGTCCGCCTCTTCACTAACGGAAAGACTAAGTTTAATTATAAATAAAGTAAAGAAGCAAACAGCGCTTGATAGGCCATGACTGACGTCAACGCAGCAAACCACGAGAAGCTGGAATGTCCGACTTTACAGAGCCGTTTTCAACTCCTCCCCGACTGCAAGCGGCTACTCTCACCGGTCGTTTCATGCAGCCGCAGTCCATGTCGAACGCACCTAATGGCACAATTCATCGTTTTCAGTCACGTGACATCCGCAGTGACCTGGAGGGCAGAATACTGCTGGCGATGGCGTCTCACACGTTGAGACCATAGAGTTAATATTACTAGAGGAAGCAAATTTTGTCTTCCAAGATGGCGTCCCCATTCATTTCTATGAAAAGTGCTCAGTGGCGCAGTGAGGCAAGCGAGAGCACGAAACTGGACCGCGCCATCTTTCCACTTCCGACTCTTCCGGTCTAGCTTTAAACAGTGGCTCTTTTTTTCCCTAGCTCCGAGACCTCGTGCACGCTTGCAACTAGCTGTACACGTCATACTTTGCGACAACCAGTCGCGAGCATAGATTTATGGTTGCGAGCGTGTGAGCTAAGGCATTGCAGTGGCAGAATGGGGTACAAGTCCGATAAGAATCAGAGACATGATGCAAACTTTACGGAAATGTATGCTGTCACTGTATAGTATTCCTTTCACTTGGTTTTTAGAAATAGGCTATAGGGCTTAATATAGGGCTATTCTAGATGGAACTCATCACATCAGGGGCGTAGCCAGTATTGGGCCAGGGCGGCACTGGCCCGCCCACATTAGGCCTACTCACTGGCCCGCCCAGGCAAGTTTGATCAAAATGCATTTTTAATTTTTATTATTCAAATGTATTTAAGAAGATATATTAATATAAACCTGATTTATAGTTGACTGGTGTGTGTGTTTAATTTGTTTTCCGAATAAAATGTAAACTGTTGAAGCAAGTTGTAGAACGATAAGAGGTAGCTATGGTTGCTAGGGGTTCCGAAGACTCTGGGCGGCCTTTAGCCAGCTAACTTTGCTAGACTAGCTGCTTATTAGCCAATGTACTAACATCGCCACAATAATGGCTAAACAAGTGACCTGCCCCGGACCGTTTTTGCCCTGGATTCCTCTACTAGCCTGTCGTCTGGTAGCCTACCTTTGCCCTGTCATCCTGCCTCAGTGTGTACCGAACTCTGCTTACAAAACGGAGCCGTTTTGTGCTTGTAATAAGTGTGCGCTCTGCGCTTGTATCATCTACCCCAGTCTCCACTGAGTAGCCTATTCGTTCCACTATGCTGGTTTGTCCAGCCTTTACTGAGCTCTGTTGGTTGAACATGATGTTTAGACAGTGTTTTGTTGTTGCCTTTGTTGAATATTGCAAAGTAAAGGTGTCACTGTTTTTGCAGTTGGTCTATAATTTTTTCTACTCTCTTAACACCGTGTCGTAACTGGGTGCGAGCGTACGACTGTCGCGTAGCATCGGACGCTCTCTGTCCACACTGTATCCGTCAAATTCACTTCTGTTATGTAAGCTTTCAACGCGAGCGACAAAAAAATAAATAGAAACAGGGCGTCCAACAAAAATTTCAGCCAAAACGTAGCGCTAATTATTATTTAAGTCTTTTTTTTCTAGGAAAAATTATAGGCCCACTCACTTTTGCACTGGCCCGCCCAAAATACAATTTCTGCCTACGCCCCTTTATCACATATGCAGAGCTGCCAACTCTCACGGTTTCGCCGTGCACGCATTTCAACCATTTCTCACGCCACACATTGTATATCTCACGCTGAAAAGGCAACGCCAAACAAGTAGCCAAGCTAACGTTGTAAACAGTAACGGACGAGGCGCAGGTTAACGGAGTGAAGCATCAGTGACGCGCAAACAGCCGTGTAAACTCACCTGGGGGGGGGCGATAGCTCGATAGCGATAGCTCGACCCGGGGGGGGGGGGGGGTGCGAACTATCGCGAGCTTCAACCCCCCCCCCCCTCCTTAGGCGAGCTTTCGCGAGCTTCACTCCTCCCCCAGAGCTTCACACTGCCTTCAATTTAACATCAGTGTAGACATGTGGCCTGTGTTTTATATGTTCAACCTACAAAACCAAATTTACCTTCCCACGTTTCTTTGGATCACGTCTTAGCTAAAGAAAAGGAAAGTTATGGACACAAACTGCAAGTGTTGGGCACTTGCGATCCATATACAGCACCCGCTGCTGTATTTCTGCCCCTAAAAACCGCAAGGTTTTAGATATGTGATGACTGTGATATCATTACTGTAAACTAGCTAACCCCTCTCTCAAAAAACTGCTAGATATTCAAACGGAAAGTCAACCTTTCCTTTAATTTTTCAATTCCAAAAAAGTTGGGATGCTGTGAAAAACGTAAATAAAAACAAAGGACCAAATGAGTATGAAAAACCAATCAGTCTTAGCCTCGCACATTGTCTTTGTTTTACATTCAGCTGAATATCGGTGTAAAGGGATTTCCCAATCATTTAATTCCAAATGCATTTTGAGTTTAGTTGTGGCTAACACAGCAACCCAACTATTTATATAAATACCTAGACTAACATTAACTCACTACGACCGCTGCAGTTGGTCGCCTCAATACAAAACAAACTATGTCAAACCGATTACATAGTTAAAGATGTGTTTTATGGCAAAAAATACCATAATTAATATACCTGTATATTCTTGTGTTTAACTTAACTTGAGCTTGATGAAGTGTTAGCTGCAAATACCTGTATATTTGGACGGCTGTTTGCCCTCCCCGGAGACAGAGGTAACGTTAGGTTTAATGGCACACATCTACAATCTCCTCCTCTCTGGGTTTTCTTTATCGGACGAAATTCTAAAGAAACACAGCCCAGGCTTGTCTCCTCTTTGATTACTGCATCCGACAGTGGTTCTCAACTCTGGTCCTCAAGTATCCCCTGTCCTGCATGTTTTAGATATTTCCCTGTTCCAACACGCCTGATTCAAATGAAGTCGTTAAAAGGCTTCTGCATAACTAGATAACGACCCATTCATTTGAATCAGGTGTGTTGGAGCAGGGAAACATTTTCGCAACACAAAAGCAACAGACTCAAAGAAAATGTATGACTTTATAATGGGTGTCGGGCAGAGGAAAGTATTTTTTGCTTGCACCAATTGAGTATGGTGTCAATGGATCTCGTTATACTGAAATTTTCATGTTCTAAACTTGGAATATTGTTTGTCAGTTTCTATAAAACTATGCATTGTAAGAGTAATGCAACAGTTACTTATCATTTTGAGCAGTAGTATCAATTGACAATTAGATCATTGTAATGTAAGGAAATGACAGACATTTCAGATGTTATGCGTGAATAGCATTTTTAAATGGTAATACTTTGATGATAAGTTGTGCCATTTTGAACAGATGATTATAGTTCAATGAACAAATGATCCAAGGTGTATGTGTAATGTATCCAAGCAATTGAAAATCGTGTTAGCGTTTAGAAAAATGTGTTTTCATCATCAGTTGTGAGTTTTGTGTCTAGAGTTTTGAAAAGGACATCAAGGTTCTGAAATTAGTGTCAAAGTGATTGTAAAACGTTGTAATAGTTAGCTTCATAGGAAGTTGATAGTAATTATATTAGGGGTCTATGTTAGGGCACGTCAAATCAGATAAGTGCATTTTATAATATTATGGATGTGGAATGGAAGATCAGTTAACTTTTGTGCAAACTGTGTGCGTGTGTGAGCGTGCGTGTGTGTACATGTGTGTGCATGTATGCGTGTGTGTGTACATGCGTGTGCATGTGTGTGCGCATGTGCGTGCATGTGTATGGGTGCACAGATTCGATACTGGAGGCAGCATGAGAGGGAGGCGGCGGCAGACCGAGTGCGGACAGCGGGGC
This sequence comes from Thaleichthys pacificus, assembly GCA_023658055.1. Taxonomy (NCBI): domain Eukaryota; kingdom Metazoa; phylum Chordata; class Actinopteri; order Osmeriformes; family Osmeridae; genus Thaleichthys; species Thaleichthys pacificus. The sequence continues at coordinate 19,775,241 of CM042868.1, forward strand.
TGGAGATGACAGCCCGTGTGGCGGGTCTCAGACCCAGCACCCGCTACCATGTTGCTGTGCTGGCCTACAACAGCGCTGGGACGGGGCCAGCCTCGCCTCGGGCCACAGTCACCACCAAGAGACCTCGTATGTACCCTCACACATCACTATTACCAGAGTACTTTATCCTCACACCACTATCAGCAGAGTACTGTACTTTATCTTCACACCACTATCACAGTATGATCCGTACTGGAATGGAGTAGTAATTTGTCGCAGTGAGCACAGCCCATGTAGCCTGACGATGTCAGACTCATAATTCTTGTCAGAATATGAGTCTGAGGACTCTCCATTGGGCTGTGACTATGGGGCGTGTTTCAACCGAACTCGGAAAACAAATGCCTCTTCGCTCAATTGGATAGACCTACAACCAATCAGAGCTACGTAGTATGTTAACTTTTACCAAACCCCGTAGGAAGGACGGCAAAAACATCTTTTCCATCGACAAATGCCTTGATTGCGTTTCTCTGTTCCTCTTTCAAAACTAATGCGCTGTCGATGTCTTCTAAAACAGACTCGATGGCAGAATCATAACATCCCAGCTCTCCAGCGGTAGCCATGTTTGTTGAAAACGAATTCAACCAAAGCGCTCTTTGGTGACGTGGTTGATTACGTTACTGTTGATCATCTGTCCATCATCGTATAAAGCCCGCCCTGACAATTTCATTGGTCCGAACAGCTTCTGTTCGGACATCAGTTGTTCCCCAACGGAGACTCCCCAGACCCATCTTCCCGACCAAATAATTTTGTGGGCGGGGATAAGATGGTCTGGCAGCCAGGCTACAGCCCATGCAGTCTGTCACTCTTCCTGAGAAAACAGGAAGAACCTTTTCAGCCAAGGGCCCCGTAGGGTCAAACCACTCCTGGGAGCAGGAGAGCACATTGCAGTTCCTCTGTCAGTTGGGCTTTAGGGTGTAAATGGATTCTCGAGAGAGCATAAGACACTGTATTTTATGTAATTCCAGCAGACCCACTCCTCCCCTCCCTGAAAGAAGTTGACAGTATTGTGAAAATATATTACCAGTAACACAACCTTAGTAACAGATACATTTCCAAATGAGTTCTCCTTACAGCCTAGGATGTATGGAGTTAGATTAGTTTCGTAATTCACAAACAAACGTAACACGATTCACAAATGTATTTCATGATTCACAAATAAATGTAACACGATTCACAAATGTATTTCATGATTCACAAATAAATGTAACGCAATTCACAAATAAATGACCCCATTAGATTTGTTTGCAACCTGACAAACACAAGTTACAAATCGGAGAACACGAGTTACAAATCCCTGCATGAGTGTGTGGATTTTTGGAACTTTCCTGACGTGCTTAGATTCACAAATGCATTTTTTCTAAAAGATATCCTCTGCAGCCTATCAGATGTCTCTTCCAATTTTAGCCAATCACAGCTAGCTTGCTAAACGTTAGTATAGGAAACACTTAAAATGACTAAACATGGATCCTGCCATTCTCAAGAATATTCAATCACGTATGATAATCGGTTTAATAAGATTAACAAGCAATATTTCACCTATATGCTACCAGACGACATTGCTCGTGATCTGAAGGAGACAATGTCCGTTATTATGGCACGTTGTTGAAGTCCACATACACATTAATGTGATTGGCTAAAATTGGAAGAGACGATCTGATAGGCTGCAGAGAATATCTTTTAGAAAAAATGCATTTGTGAATCTAAGCACGTCAGGAAAGTTCAAAAAATGCACACACAAATGCAGGGATTTGTAACTTCTGTTCTCCGATTTGTAACTCGTGTTCATCAGGTTGCAAACAAATGTAATGGGGCCATTTATTTGTGAATCACGAAATACATTTGTGAATCGCGTTACATTTATTTGTGAATCATGAAATACATTTGTGAATCATTTTAAGTTTGTTTGTGAATTATGAAACTAATCTAACTCCATAAGGATGGACTTGTGTGCATATCCACACCAATGGTGGCTGGTGACTCAAAAAACTGGGTAGGACAGGAAGAAAACCAACCCATGGCGTGTCCCAATAATGCTCTGTAGATCCTATTTTATGATTGGATGGACAGCATGGGAAAACATACTGTATAAGCATTGATTGGTTGTATCCTGGTCATAAATACCATGTGTGTCTATGGAAAGGGGTGAGTCTACCAGTCTCCAAAGTTTTGTATTGAAGTCAATCAGGGGCGGTTCTACACGGGGACCTACAGGGGCCAGTGCCCCTGTAAAAATGTCCCTGGCCCCCCCTGTGGCCCCCCTGAGCTGACTGAATAAAAAATGTAAACATCTTTTTCTTTTTTTTTTTCTTTTTTTTAACACGTTTTTCTTCTTCTAGTAGTCATCATGAAACGAGGAAGGGACATTGCAGCCTTTTTTGCCCCAGTAAATAAAAAGTTATAGAAACATCAAGTATTGAGAGAGCTGAGGAGCTGGAAGAGGGAGAGACAGAGCCGTTTGTATGATTTTAATGTAAAGCAAAATTAAAGTATTTAATGTTTAAATATAATTTGTTTCAGTTTTTTAATGTGCCCCTCTGATTAAACACTGGCCCCCCCTTGGCCCCCCCAGTAAAATTTGTCTAGAACCAGAGGAGAGTGGAGGCTAGCTGTCCTCTGGCTGCACCATGGTGCCACCACTGTGCTGTTGAGTTACTTTAGCCCTTCTTTGCAAAACTGTTTATTTTAATAATATTTTTGGTGACAAATTAATATATTTAATGTATAGTTTTATTTTTTAGAAATCACTATTCATATTTTATGAAATTTCCCTGAGGAGGACAGTCCTCACCTTCGTCCTCTGAGAAGCCTCCACTGGTCCATAGGCATATTGGGAATGTTCCTGAAGGATGTAGCCATGACAAGTGTTTCCTCTATGTTGATTTTGCCGTTGCTCACGTTTGTATTTTAAGTGCATTATTATGCTGAAGTAGTTTTAATTAATAATGGGTTTATTGTTATTATTTGAGACAGAATGCTTAGTCTATCAAGATCAAATGAAGCAGACAGTGTACATGCTTTCGAGTTTCTTAATCGATAGGCTACTGACCATTTACAATACGTTGTTAACGTTGTTACGTCAATAACGTTGTTATGTCAATTATTAATTGGCAGCATTTATGCCATTTAGAACATACTTTATGAGTGGAAGGTCTCTTTAAGTAGCCTAACCTTATTGCTTTAGGGGAAATAGGACGAAAGTATGTGCAGTATGACATTAGCTATTAGACTATTATATTAACCTGCTCCAAAATATAGGGTTAGAACTTTGTTTCGGCTGGGGGAGGGGGCTAAAAAAAATCCTAGAGGAAACACTGCATGACTATAGAAGGACTCGTGCTTGGGTTGATTCTGGCCAATCCAGAATCGGGTTGTTTCATCCTTGTAGCTCAATGTCATGGATGACCTGTGTTTATTTGCAGCCCCTAACCGGCCTCCAGGCAATGTGTCCTGGAAAACTGAGGGCTCCTGGGTGACGGTGCGCTGGGACCCCGTCCGGGCCCTGCACAATGAGTCAGCTGTGTCCGGATACAAGGTATGTGAGTGTGTTTCTGTGTAGTGTTGTATGTGTGTTTCTGTGTAGTCATGTACGTTTCTGTGTGTCTGTGTAGTCATGTACAGTCAGGTTCATAAATATTTGGACACAATTTTCATCATTTTGGCTCTGTACACCACAATGGATTTTAAATGAAACAATCAAGATGTGCTTTAAGTGTAGACTTGCAGCTTTAATTTGAGGGTATTTACATCCAAATCAGGGGAACAGTGTAGGAATTACAACACATTTTATATGTGCCCCCCCCCCCCTTTTTAAGGGACCAAAAGTAATTGGACAATTGGCTGCTCAGCTATTCCATGACCAGGTGTGTGTTATTCCCTCGTTATTTCAATTACAAGGAGCAGATAAAAGGTCTGGAGTTCATTTTAAGTGTGGTATTTGTGTTTGGAATCTGTTACTGTCAACTCTCAATATGAAGTCCAAAGAGCTGTCACTATCAGTATTGAAACAAAGCCATCAGAGAGATAGCAGAAACATTAGGGGTGGCCAAATCAACTGTTTGGTACATTCTTAAAAAGAAAGAACGCACTGGTGAGCTCAGCAACACCAAAAGACCCGGAAGAACACGGAAAACAACTGTGGTGGATGACAGAAGAATTACTTCCCTGGTGAAGAAAAACCCCTTCACAACAGTTGGCCAGATCAAGAACACTCTCCAGGGGGGTGTTCCATCAACGTCGATTAAGGAAAAGCGAGACTTATTTCGCGAAGTCTCACTTACTTTAGCGAGAGTTCCGTTCCATTAAGGTGGCTTATTTTAGTTCTAGCTACGTAACCAAGGTAACTTATACTTCGGAACTAGCCTGATCCGTGTCAGGCTAAAAGTCAAGCTAGACATTCTCTGGTCAAGCTAAACTAAAATGTGTTGCAAATAATTTCAAACAGGCGGAAACAGAATCTCAATAGACAGTTCCGTCGAGTAAATTCCTGCGCGCAAACCACTTTAGTCCTAGCCTGGTCCTAACCAGACTCTCGTACATTTCATTTGTACAGAGAGTCTGGCCTCGCTCCATTGACAAGCGTTGACTTCCTTGTAGGCGGGTACTCTGTTGAAGTTTAAAACTATTGGATCTGCCCAGAGCCACTCTGATCTGCCATAACCAATCGCTAGCGTTCGCCTTAGCCAATTCCTTCACCACTACTGTAAGAGAGCTAGCTGCCGTAGCTGGAAAATCAAACTTTTCACAAACCCTGTGGGGAGGAGGGCCACAACATCATGGCCACCAACAAAACTCAGCAAAACTTGTTCTTGCTCCGGCTTTAGCTGTTGGATATTCGGCAGCGTTGCCACAACGGACCGAATGGCTTTCCTCGCATCTTTCTCCGCCGCCATTACGGAACTACAACACAAACTAGCACACAACACCAACGTCATCGTTCTCAGCCACTCCCTCTGTTCGCTTATTGGACAGGTAGAAAATCAACCTGCAGAATCTGACTTACGGACCTCATGGCCAGACCTATGTACAGAAGCAAATAAATTTGAGCGGAAGTACGTAGGACGGCAGAGCCAGGCTACTTTAGTCCGTGTTCGGAAACGTAAATTCAGACTTTTTGAAGTGCAGACATTAATGATTTGGCTACATGTTTACTTCATCTCCAAAAAATATATTAATTGAAATAAACAAGTTAAGAAATAATGTCACTTTAACTGTTTTCAAAAGCCATTGGTTAATTGACATAAAATAAGGACTTACAAACTAAGCAGAGCGTCTAGACAAATTACAATGAATTATGGTGTATCCGTTCTTTGACAACCCTGTGGTGGATGAAGGTGCTCAGATTATACAAAGAGCGTTTATCCCACCAGCCCCAAGGGTCTTCAGAGACAGAAGTAATGCTTCCCTGACCAGTATCTGTGGAGGAAGTATAGGTTCAGCAGGCCCAGCATAGTTTACCTAGATAAATGTAATTGTCATTCTTAAAAAAAATTATACATAAATATATATATATGAAATAACACTTTAGCAACTCTAAGGATGGCAATGAACACATAAGAGCAGTTTACCATCCTTTGTAGAAAGTAATAGAAAGGAGAGTAGACTATAATAGTAGAAAGGAGGGTAGTAGACTGCAGTCTATGTAGGTAGGCCTAGACTATGTAGTCTGCTGGAATCACACACAAGGAAGCAAACCCACTGTAGCCAAGCCTTGACACTGTTCAGTCTGTCTGCATCTGTCTATGTCTTTGCATGTGGGACATTCTTGAACGGGCAACTATGCCAGGAAATATAAAGGGTATACCTTGCTCCAAAGTAGTACCTGAATATTATCATCAGTTTTTCAGGTCATCTTGAAACACAAAGAATCAAGGATACTTTTTATTCAATTGTATAAAGTATTTTCATTGTTTAAAGTAGCCTATATGTTGACAGGCCTCTATATTACCTCTCCTCTGGCTTCCCCAATATTATAGGTGCAATATACTGTCCCCATGGGTGTATCCAGGCCCATTGGAAGACTCAGGGGGTGACTGCCTGGTGCCCCCATGGTTGAAAGTGTTTCTAAAATGCCCTCTAGAGTGGCAAAAATTAGACCAAGTGCCCTACTGTCTGCCATTCACATTGTGAAATATGCTTGAGTGTACAGGATGCCCCATGCAATAAATGACAATGTGCCCTCTATAAATGTAAAAACATGTCTTTATGAGTTCCTTTATAGTATAGAAAATGTGATGCAGTACCCTATAAGGTGCCCTTACCTAAATTGGAATGTTCCCATGCCCTTACTTCCAATGGAAAAAGGTGCTGTTATGAAGTGCCCTTTATGCTGCCCCTACATGACAGTGTCCCAAATGTTGCCCTTTCCAAAGAAGACAATTAGATTCTGTGCCCAACAGTCTCCCCTAATGTTCCCAGTAGCATGCTTTCCCAAAGTGAGGCTGTGACAACACTTGGCACAGCCACAGTCTGTCACTGTCCAAGCCCCCTCTGGATCTGTGGAGGCAGACTATGTTAATTGGAAATACTCGTAATATAATAATGATAGTCATGCTGAGCAATTTTAAATGACTGTTCTGCCAAACAAAGTGTGCAGTTTGGGTCACCTTCTGATCTAAAAAGTCAGTGCTGGATCTATGCAATACTAGTCATTTCAGTGAATCCCCATTTAAGTCATGGTCCCTTTTATCTTAAAGCTCAGCATTTAGCCTATCAGTTAATAAATGTGTGTGGCAAAGTTATTTTGAAGTAATTTTTGATTTTGTTCAAGATGTGAAGACAAAAACATTATTAGCCCACATCAAGTGCAATTAACCATGGCCTTCTTCAGTGTTTTGAATTTTATCCTACAATTTTCAATTGCTGCCACGTTCTTTTTTGGGCTATTATTCTCAATCTCCTGTTGAGAATATCGGCCATAGGCTAGCCTACTGTCAGAACGGTTTCAGACAGCTCATCAAATTACGCTAATTATCAGTAGGCCTAAATGCATATATATATATGTTAAGTAGATTTGGTAGGTCTACAATTTACGCATTTTAACGGTCGTAATGTTTTGACAAGTTGTCTCTCTTGGCATGTTAATTGCGGCAACATTGCCCTTTTTGGGGACAACTCCCAAAAAACTCAAAAAATCAATTTACGCTGCTGAAAAAACACCCCTCTGCTGCTTTACGCTATACTTTTTGCGACATAACTCCTCTTTTCGACGATCGCCTGATCTGGGCTGCACAGTCTAAGCTTATTGAGGTCTAGCTTGAATTAGCGTTGCCTGTTAGTGGAACGGAACGTTAGTGGAACGGCTTGAGGCTTAAGTCTAAGTTGACGTTTACCCAAGTGAGACTTATTCGTGTTAGCGCGACTTGCGTTAGCGACGTTGATGGAACACCCCCCAGATTAGAGTTTGCCAAAAAACATCTAAAAGAGCCTTTACAGTTCTGGAACAACATCCTATGGACAGATGAGACAAAAATCAACTTGTACCAGAATGATGGGAAGAGAAGAGTTTGGAGAAGGGAAGGAACTGCTCATGATCCAAAGCATACCACCTCATCAGTGAAGCATGGTGGAGGTAGTGTTATGGCGTGGGCATGTATGGCCAATGGAATTGGTTCCCTTGTATTTATCGATGATGTGACTGCTGACAAAAGCAGCAGGATGAATTCTGAAGTGTTTCGGGCAATATTATCTGCTCATATTCAGCCAAATGCTTCAGAACTCATTGGATGGCGCTTCACAGTGCAGATGGACAATGACCCGAAGCATACTGCGAAAGCAACCAAAGAGTTTTTTAAGGTAAAGAAGTGGAATGTTCTGCAATGGCCAAGTCAATCACCTGACCTGAATTCAATTGAGCATGCATTTCACTTGCTGAAGACAAGACTGAAGGGAAAATGCCCCAAGAACAAGCAGGAACTGAAGACAGTTGCAGTAGGCCTGGCAGAGCATCACCAGGAACGAAACCCAGCGTCTGGTGATGTCTATGGGTTCCAGACTTCAGGCTGTCATTGACTGCAAAGGATTTGCAACCAAGTATTAAAAGTGACAATTAGATTTATGATTGTTAGTTTGTCCAATTACTTTTGGTCCCTTAAAAAGGGGGGGGGGCACATATAATTGTTTTTGTAATTCCTACACCGTTCACCTTATTTGGCTGTAAATACCCTCAAATTAAAGGTGAAAGTCTGCACTTAAAGCACATCTTGATTGTTTCATTTCAAATCCATTGTGGTGGTGTACAGAGCCAAAATTATGAAAATTGTGTCAATGTCCAAATATTTATGGACCTGACTCTGTGTGTTTCTGGTTATTCATGTGTGTGCATGTGTTTTTATGTATGTGTGTGTTTTTGTGTATTTATATAGGTGTGTGTGTGTGTGTGTTGTGGAAAGCCACAGAGAGACCCAGGGCTGAGACGCACACAATTCAGGAGACAGGAGACAAGAGGAGGGTGAACAGCACTTGCATGCATTTTAATTACCAAAAAACACTTTTTTTAAACAAAATAATCCTCCAGGGAGCATTGCTCCACCCGGGTTACAGCTCACAACCATGCGTGAGGCAACAGTCAATATTTTGGTAATCGGCCAGTTGTAGCTGGGTGGCACCCGTGCTCTTTTTTCCGTCTCGAGGCGTACATTCCTGCCTCGAGGATTGTTGAACAAGTTGCAGCTGTGAAGCTCATTTGCCGACAGGGAAATGGAAAAGCACTTTAAGGGCCGGGCGCACGGCCTGACCATGAGGGGGCTTAGGCCGCTTGCCCTGGTGTTGGGAAGCCTGAGCAGTAGGGCTGTCCCTGACTAAGATTTTCTTTGGTCGACCAAGACTCGACTAAAACGTCTGAAAACGTCCGACCAATCGAAATTTGAAACACTTTTTTTTCACACACAAAAAAAACGTACAAATATTTTCCAGATCTGACTCAATGGCTTCTGGACATTGCAGATTCAGCTGCTAATAGCCTACTAATAATAACACTCGTATCACCAATCCTGTTGTAACCGAATGCAGATGGTATTTAGTATCTCTTACAATGTACTACAAATTAAAAATATTGTTTGTTTAACATGCAAATCATCAGAGCGCGCTTATCACTGCCTGAAAACTTGCAGCATGCGAACTTACGTAGAAGCTGAGTGGGGAACGGTGCAACAGAGAAAGATTTTGTTGTCTTGGCCAGAGAAGATAATGTCATTCGATTTGGATGTGATTCTTGTAATAGGCATATTCATTTGTCAACCCAGCGCGTTAGCATGAGCGAAGTAGGGCTGGGCCAACTTGGGTTGTAGGTGGTAGGCTACATCATATTCGACGTCGAACTATGAAAAATAAACCGTTGTTGGCAGAGTTTGCATTCAACGTTTTTCGAGTCACCCGGTACTTTGTAAATGTAAATGTACTTTAATGAAATGCTGCCATACCACAGATTTCTTTGCCATTTTGACTAATAACACAGACAAAGTAGGCTATGGCAGAGTTTGTAGTTCGGCAGCCAATTGTGCTCGTGCCGTGTGCAAAATACCAAAACAAAACAAAGCGCAGATTAACGAAAGGGAAAACAGTAACACCTTTTCTTTTAAATTATATATTTTTAGAGTTGCTTTATTTGTCTTAAATAATATAATCTACAATTTCTATAGAACATTTCGTTAATTCAGCAATGATGACACAAGCGGGAATCAGATCTCACACTGCCATACGGCAGCTCGACTAAAAAAATCTTAGTCGACCAAGAGCATATCGACCAGAAAATCGACTAGTCGACTTGAGTGGGGACAGCCCTACTGAGCAGGCACAGTCTCTGGGGATGCCACAGTGTTCAATTATAAAGATAATATCAATGAATCAAGGTGTTGTGCTGTCACATGGCCTTGAACCTGGTACTGAACTGGCAGAACACATAGCGTAGCAACACCATAACATCAACAGTGTGTAATGTTGCTATGCCATAGACTTTGTCGGTGGACGTAGTACATGGAAACTAGGGCCTAGATGAAATAGCGCTCATCCACCACTTCAAAGCGTACTGCACCTTCATTAAAGTATGTCAAGTCTGAAATTGTCTTTCTCTTTCTTTTTTGTGTTTCCTTTTTCATGTTTTTTATTTGAATTCTTTCTAAAAATGTCTTCTTGTCCATCTCTGTACTGACCTGTGCTCCTTCCTGTGGCCAGGTCCTGTATAAACACGAGGGCCAGACCGCTCTGAAGGTTCTGGATAAGAGCAAGACATCTGTGAGCTTGCCGCTGCCCCAGGACAACGGCTACGTGGTGCTGGAGATCCGGTCCTGGGGGGAGGGGGGCGATGGGGCTGCGCATGAGACCATCGTGTCCCGAGACTCAGGTAGTGAAGCTTACCTTAGGGTGGTCACCTGCTTAGTCAGAAGAGAGAAGGAGCAGAGTTAATCAGGAATCAGCTTTATTGTGGAGATACATGTTACCTGGCACCATTGTGTTGCACATTTAGCTGAGGGTGGACTATCAGGAGGAACATAGAAAAGATTTCAGCTCATTTGGGAAAATAGCTAAGCTAGCACCTGATGTTTTGGTGTGTACTGTAACTACAAAGTGCAGTTTCTGTATACATTTGCCACCAATCACCACTCTGAGCTCAATTCCTACATAGATCCTCACTACTGAGTCTCTTCAGGGGCCTGTCTGAACAGAGGGAATTTTCCTACCTCATACTCATTAGTGTTCAGGAGTGGTGAAACATCTGTGCTGTGATTGGTCCTACGCATCCGTACGCATTCAAATACATACACAAATACACATACACAGGAGGGCGAGAGGGTTCAGGTACACCTAAAGGGGAAATCTACTGGAGTTCATGGTGTCCCCAGTCTGTGACAACCACTTTTCTGTCTTTACATCTTCAGCAGTCACACTCCACATTACAAAGTAATGTCCAGTTCCCGCAAGTACTTTTGTGTTAAATGCTATCATTTCTACTTTTACTTTGGTTTTGTCTATGTGAGTAAAATGGCCAAATCCTCTTATTTTATTCTGGAAGTACAGACAGCTCAAAGGGCTGTTGGGAGGCTAGCTCGATTAGCTCGTAGTCACACACACCAAGAGCACTGAGTGAAACCAAAATGGACAAATTAGTGGCTAACTTTACTCTGCAGCTATACACTGCAACTAACTCTTAATTAACCATGTGTCAGAGCTATGACAGATGTGCTACTGTCAGTGACAGGTAGCTGGGACTGGTAGCAGTCCTGATACCTTGCAGCTAGGTTGTCACTAGCAACAGCAGTCAGTTACATTTTGTGTGTAGTCAAAGTGTTTCCTTAAGTGGACAGTATAACACAAGGTCACTCTTAACAGCTACGTAGTCATATAAAAAAAATATATGTAGTTATTTAAAAACTGTTGAAGAAAGTTACAAATAGGGGCCGGAATAGCAATAAAACTTATGGGTTGGATGAATGGGGTCTCATGTGCTGAGATTGGCATTTTTACTGTAACAGGACCATGGCCTGGAGCCGTAGGTGGATAGTTATCCTCTAAGCCGTCATATGTATATATGTACAACAATTTAAAAATAATGTATTGTAAGGACAATGATTAAGAATAAAGAAACTATTTGTCTTCTTGTTTTCTCTGGTAACAGGAACTGGAATGATGGTCCAGAGCCATGTGAGTCCTACTGGGTCCCACCACATGTCTCTCTTGCTTGGTATTACATTCTCCATCTTCGCCACTGGTTCACTGGGACTGTGATCTCAGCCTGACCCTCCTTCCTCTCCTTGGATAGTACATTTCATAGCCAAAGCCTATGGTCACTCAACTAGATTTTGGGAGTTGGGTTTGGATTTGTATTGCAGGGAATAAGGTGTGGGGTAAAGGGATGAGCAAAGGGAGAGTTGGGGGTTGTATGTGTGTGTGGGGGGGGTTGCGGAAGGTACACCACCACTAAGTGTCCAACAATAATTTTAATGTTGTTTTTTATAAGAAAATCAAAGAATGAATTTTTTTAATTGTGTGAGTGGAAGCTTTCAGCGAGGGGTCAGACTACTTGATTGTGTACTTTCCTGGTGCCCCTGGCCTTATGGGGAGAATGCTAGCAGCTGCCTCTAGCCATCTCCAGTATCCCCTGGCTAGCAGCCGACTGTTTATTTCACTTGTAAATACAGTCCTGTAGAGTGGATATCTCAATATTCATGGTTCAAAGCCTAAATACGGAACAATGTTTCTCTGCCTATGTGTGTGTGTGTTTGTTTGTATGTATATTTGTTATTTCCAACTGTAATTATGGCAGTGTCAAGATTACCTTATGATAGCTTCACTTGCCCAAATGAATGTGTACCTTTTTGAATTATACTGTACAATATAATATGCTTTGTTGTGCAAGGAAAAAAGTATTCATAGATTTTTGGTTTGCACTTTCTTGTGTCTGCATTGATGACAGTGTTTTGCCATGGGGTTAGTTGCGCAGACTATAAAAACTCTGATAAAGGTAATAATTGCCAAAGGTATCTCAGAGAACAGTGTTATCAGTTTTATTATTACCGCCCTCATTACATGTCCTTTTTATCAGCATTTTTTCAACATATAAATCATAAAAACAAACTTCACTATGTTCACACAAGCTGCTAGCTATAATTTCTGATGTAACCTGTCATTAATTAACTGTCAGTACCAAGACAACCTCAGTTGAGCTGAAGAAAACAACCTTTCAGAAACAAACCTTTCTTATGGCCTGATAATAATGATAGTTAGGTTGTCACAGCTTATCATCAAACATCGTTTTAAACTACTTCTTTCTTGTTCTTTAACATCTCTAGCACAATTAAGTAGCTCCAATCTTGTGCTTTAAAAGCTCTAGCACAATTAAGTAGTTCCAAACTTGTGCTAAGCTCTAGCTCAATTAAGTAGTTCCTATCTTGTGCTATTAATCTACTTCATTAAAAAAATGCAGCATTTATAATTTAGTTTTACTTTGTTGCATGACTTAATGATCAGCACAGAAGTGACTGGTGTGGGAGGAGTCAGGCAATGGACGTCATTAAGTAATTAATAAACAGTATACACATGATCTAATCATATAATTAGTCTTTTGAGTGAAAGGCATCTTGACCCTGGTACAGTATTGATAAAAACACTAGATCTCACACTAAACATACATTGTAAAGAGAGAATTCTGTATTGCTAGATTTAAAAAATAAATCATAAAACACACTGTTTAGTCAAACCTGATACTGTTGGAAGATTGTTAAGTCACCTCACAAACACTGTAGTAGGTTTCTTGCTGCTTCACTGTGTGAATTATGGAAAAGGTTCATGGGAAGATTTAAGGGAAGTAATGGAACATTGTTACCTATGTGGGGTTATGTACTTAATGCAAACTTTTAATTTATTTTTGTGTATGTGTATTGTAACCCCATGCCTTTTCTTCTTTCAAGCCTTTTTGCAGAGAGGACAGTTGAGTCACTACCATGCTACTCTGTAGAGGGGACAGTATAGTTACTACCATGCTAATCTGTAGAGGGGAAGGTATAGTCACTACCATGGTACTCTGTAGAGGGGACATTGGAGTCACTACCATGCTACTCTGTAGAGGGGACAGTAGAGTCACTACACTACCATGCTACTCTGTAGAGGGGACAGTAGAGTCACTACACTACCATGCTACTCTGTAGAGGGGACAGTAGAGTCACTACACTACCATGCTACTCTGTAGAGGGGACATTGAAGTAATTACCATGCTATTCTGTCGAGGGGAAGGCAGAGTCATTACCATGCTATTCTGTAGAGGGGACAGTAGAGTCATTACCATGCTACTCTGTACTATATGTCACTACCATGCACCTCTACAGAGAGGACACTAGAGCCATTACCTTGCTACTGCACCTCTGCAAGGGGAAATCACTGTCCAATCACTGTTTTCAGAATTTTACAGCTAAACTGCGCGGGGATTGTGATTGGCCAGTCCGTCTCTCACTTTCTGGATTTCAAGCAAGTTTGTCTTTGGCCTGAGGATGCACTTGTCAATATTTAATAAACACCATGGGATTGTATTTAAGAACCACTTGACTGGGTATTTTGTCATTTTTGCAAAAGTGTCTTCATTATGCACTTGGTAGAATGCAATGAAAAAAATCCACAGAAATATTGTATAATGTGAAGCAACGTCTAATGACATTGGTCATGAGCCTTTAAGGTTGGCTGTGAAACACCAGTAGGATCAAGACAGGCCTTGTTGTTGGTCATCTATGAAACCTATCACACAATGAAATCAGTCTAGTCTCTGACTGATTAGTCTTGACTTGCCCTTTGGTACCTATTAGCATTATTAGTGAAGAAGTATAAATCTGCAAGGACACAGACCAAGCCCTGCATTCACCCTTTACCACTGCTTCAGACAGGTAATGTTTTACAGTATGTGAGATAGCTTGTGATAATACAGTAGTTAAATACTGAATATCATATTTAGCCATGTTTTCCTGCATGGAATCTATGTTTTCGTAGGTGTATGTACTAACACGAGTTTATGTATCCAAGGATGACATGAATTCACTTTTTTTATTTTTTTCTATTTAAGGTGTTTCTGATACAGAGGTAAAGTACGTTGTTACCTAGGTGAATTCTGTTATTATTTCAACAATATGGCAAAACTGAGTCTCCTCACAGGTGAGAGCTGATTCATTCACTCGTTTATTTATTTTATATTCATATATTTGTTTATTGTTTGTTTGTTTGTGTGTTCATGTATTTATTCTTCTGAATTCATGTATGTATGCATTCATACATTCTTTTCATTGTCTACATTTGTTTATCTTTTCACTTGTTCAACATTCTTAACCTAACCCTGTTTCCTCCTCTCCGTCAAACCTATCCCTGTTTTCGCTTCTCCATCAACCCTAACCCTGTTTCTGTTCTGTCTTTACAGCCCTGGGGCTTCTGCTGATGCTGCAGATTGGTAATAACATGGATCTACACTATTTCATCAGTCCTTTATAAGATGACAGCTGTAATTAGTTCAATCAGGAGAGACCTGGGATGAGTGAAAGATATTTATTACAGGATAATAAATGTGTGTTTGGAGCTTGAACCCCACAGGGAATTATATAGATCAACGGGCGCCTGCCCAATGCCCGAAGAAGAATCCCCCACGGAGTCCAGACACTGCTGGCGGTGGTGGCAGCCGACGACCAATCGAGCCGAAGACTGAGACAGGAACCGGGTGGCGACGGGGTGGTGGAGGGTCGCGCACTTGATAGCATGGACAAACTACACAGGGAGAGAATCATATTTAAAGGCACGGATCGTGTGACGCCCTCAATTGGTAGAGGGGGCGCTAATCGACCTGAACCCCAGTGACCGCCCGACCAGGGAACGGGGGGAAGGTAGGGCGTTCTTAGCGGGGGAGTGAGTAGTGTATGCTACGATTAAGCCCGAGTGCAGAGATCGGTCTTGCCTGATTGAACTTGCGCAAGCTTCATTTAATAATAATCATCATCAATGACAGTTTAAATAAATGCTAATAATGATCACATTTCAGAGCACACCAAAAATAAAAGGGGGAATTACTCAGGCATTCCATGACTGAATAGATGTCCTTTATGCCCTCAGCCTCCTCCACCAAACTGCTATGCCACATGACCAACTGGGCTCAGTACCGACCCGGCTCTGGAAAGTTTGGCCCAGAAAACATAGATCCATTCCTCTGCACCCATGTCATTTACAACATGGCCACCATCAACAGCTTCAACCAGATGATCCCTGTGGAGTGGAATGATGAGACCATGTACAAGGACCTAAACAATCTGAAGAATATGTAAGTGTATTGGTTGTTAGATATGTAAATTGTAGTTAGGTTATTGCTATCTGTAGTGTTTACAGTTGAGGGTTACGCTCTTGTTTTGTGTCTTCTGATGCATATGTCTTTCATGTCTGAAAGCTTATTTTCTTTGTCCTGTTCTGCTGCAGTAACCCAGTGATGAAGACTCTGCTGTCTGTGGGAGGCACACTCAATGGAATCAGCCCGTAAGTTCAATGAAAAAGTAATTTATTATATTCAAATATGTAAATATACATACTAACATTCACACTACAGTACGACAACAGAGCAACATAATGATTTGACTTTGTAAATTGAGTAGCCAAGGATCTTCCACTAAGTTATTAGAGTTCTGTGTTCACCTGCCCCTAATTTAAGGTCCCACTTTGACCATTTAGATTCATCTCCATGGTTTCCAAGCCTGAGAGTCGTGCAGACTTCATTAGGTCATCCATTGGCTACCTACGTGCACACAACTTTGATGGTTTGAATTTGGACTGGCAGTACCCTGGACAGAACGGAAGCCCATCTAGTGACAGGATGAAGTTCACTGATCTTGTCCAGGTTACTTTCTCATTCCCGCTACAACAAGTATTTAATAGCAGTGTTTGTGTTAATCAAATGGGCTCTTTCTGGCACATGATAAAGGACACCATAAAGGTTGCAAACGTCCTTTTCTTTTACGTTCCCCCTTCCAGGAGTTGGGTAAGGCCTTTGAAGATGAGGCCAGAGACACCAGGAAGACCCAGCTACTGCTGTCAGCTACTGTTGCAGGCCTCGTCCCCGTCCTCAACACCAGCTACGATGTTCCTGAGATCTCCCGGTACGACCAACCAAATTAAGAGAAATTGTAACTCATATGAAGTAGTGAACATTAGTGATGGTGATAATTATTGGTCAAATTTAGTCAAGTATGCAGCATAGTATTTTTATATAAGCATAGCCTTTTCAATTGTATTCATTTATAGGACAGTTGGAGAGAGAGACAGGAAAGCAGGGAGAGAGAGCAGGGAAGACATGCAGATGCAATGTCTTGCAAATGGCCTGAGACAGATTTGAACCCAGGCCCCTGCATTAGGCATTTGCCTCAATGGTACACACTGTTTACCCAGTTGTATCCAATCAAGCAGCTTAGTTGACTATGTTGCCCACAGCCATCTGGACTTCATGAATGTGATGACCTATGACTTCCATGGCCACTGGGAGGCTGCTACTGGACACAACAGCCCTCTGTACAGAAGCAGTCTGGACTCAGGGTCTCACATTGACCACAATGTGGTAAGAGATTCAAGTAAACACACACAAACAAAGCCATGCACCATTCACACACATTCTGAAACTATTACCATAAGGCCACGATGGGAGAGGATCACAATCAACAATACAACTGGGAAATAAGATCCTCCTGTTGTTCTGCCCCCCTGCAGGACTCCTCCTTGTCCAAATGGATGAGTCTGGGTGCCCCTGCTGAGAAGCTGTTGATGGGGTTCGCCACGTATGGCCGCACATACCGCCTCACCACCCCCAACCACAGCCTGGGAGCCCCCTCCAAAGGCCCTGCCGACGCCGGCCCTTACACTCGCACCAATGGCTTCTGGGCCTTCTACGAAGTAAGGAATTGAACCCCCTGACCTCTAAACCGTCCCTTGGTGTTGATGGGCCAATTCAGTTAACTGCAGATTTCTGTATTGCCAGGTGTGCTCCTTCACCTCTAGTGCTACAGTGGGCTGGATCGACGAGCAGAAGGTGCCCTACGCCACCCAGGGCAGCGCTTGGGTGGGCTACGACAACAAGGAGAGCTTCGCTGCTAAGGTGCCCACCATATGTTTATAGGTCAAAGAATTTGGCAATTCGTCCCACAAAGATAAACTTATCTTACATCCATTAGGGTGGTCTTCCTAAACTTACACCATATGGCTAAAAGTATTTGGAGACCTAATCAGAATACAGGCAACTGCCAAAGATCTCATTCCAAAATCATGAGCAATAACAAAGTTGGTCCCCATTTAACTGCAATGAATGCCTCTTCTGGAAAGGCTTTCTAGGTCTGAAGCATTGATATATTCAGCTCCAAGGACATGAGTCAGAGAGGGCACGGGTGTAGGGTGATTATGCTTAGCTTGCATATGCTGTCAGAACTCATCCCAAAGGTGTTTTATGGGGTTGAGGGTAGGGCTCTGTGTAGGCCAGCAAAAACGTTTCCACACCAAAGTTGACTAACCATTTTTGTATCAACATACATTTATGGGATTCCTGGAGAAACAAGAAAGGGCATTCCTAAAGACCCTTTTGGCCAGGGACATGTACACAGGGCCAGCCCAAGCAGTGGCGGTTCTACATTGAATTACACCCAGGGCGAGACCCCCTTCGCGCCCCCCCTCCCCCCCCCAGACAAAAAAACACGCTGTTATGACGTTAAACTATACTTTGTCACGAAATATAGTTGTAGCAAATAGCAAATGTTCGTCTTTGAAACTACCTACAGATTTGAAAATTCCGTTGGATAATTACAGGGCCTAACCTAAATAATGAAAATAAATAATAACTGAACTTGTAACAGTTTTGTTGCAAAGCACACTATTATGGTGAAATGTTATCTCGTGTTTGTTGAGTTAAAACCGAAATATTGTTGTTGCATAGCAAGCATCATAGCAAAAAAGCTAACAAACGTAAGAGTTAGCCTATACCCACCAATTAACATTAGCCCTTCATTCATGACATGGATACCGTAATAATCATACAGAGACATATTTGCATACCTTTATCTTTTTCTCGTTTCTCCTCTTCTTCTTTTCTTTTTTTTCGAAATTGGGCACCTGATGGCTTACTTGACCTTTTCCTGTCCATCTTCTTTGGCACTCAACAGTCAACAGATTTCCCATCCCCCCAACACTGTCACTCACGACCAGAAGTCAAGACTAAACCAATTCACCTTGGTGACCACAATCGTTTTGTGTTACATATTTTTATTAGCCATTTCACACAATTAAAAAAAAAAGAACAGGAACTTTAGGCCTATATTTATAATATTATGAATCAAATGTGCGTTATTTGGAAGAAAGTCGAGGTGCAACTGACTTTAGCCCACTAATTTAGAGTATTGCACTATACAGTGGACCCCCCCCCCCCTTGTCCGTTCCATTTGGGAGACCCAGTCAGGTGAGCTGTCTGTCCCCCTCCCCTTTTTTCACACAGCTTCTGTGCACGGCACCTTCTCAGCAAGCAGGGGTGCCTGCAGCTGCCTGAAGGGGCCGCCAATTTGCCAATTCCCCACACAGTGATAGAAAAGAGAAAACCGCTTTGCGGCGCAGAGATTTTTATTTATTTATTTTATGCTTGTGCGCCCCCCACGTGACATGAAAAAATGCCGCCCCGGGCGGCTGCCCGGTCCGCCCGTGCCTAAAACCGCCCCTGGGCCCAAGGCATAAGCGAACTAAGCGGCTGCTTAGGGCCCCCGTGGCCACCAGAGGGCCCCCAAGAGCACATTAAATTACAGTTTTAATGTACCAAAATTGGAATGTCACTCTTGCCTGTCTTCAAAACTTGAGAGCCCTGGGGTCCACTGTTAACTAAATACGTTTCAAATATCACATCAACATACCTTACTTAGGAAATTACTCTAGCTAGCTAGAGACTAGCTGTTAGTCGGCATTAGAAGGGAAGCTTACGAAAAAATAGCCAGAAAACGAATAGCAGTCTAGCCTATTGCTAACGCCTGTCTAGATTATCTATTGAAAGAACTGGAGAAGCAGGTCAGAGCCTGTTTAGACATTCTCTAAGCAGGTGCTCTTGCGTTAGCAAGCTAAACTAGTTTACAGGCTACACTAGCTAGGTAGTTTAGGTGTTTTCGCTATCTAGCTGTTCTTGCATTCCTAGGCAAATCAGCCTTAATAAAAAGCAGATGAGATAGAGCTAGCTAGTCTAACTAACATTGACATTTGCTCGTTGCTTAATCGGTGATTTAGAAGACGGTACTGTTCAAACTGTCTAAGAACATTTAATGTAGCGAACTATCACGTTAGCATGTTCGCGCAGCTAGCCTAGAATACCGTATTTCTTCGATTAAACGTCGCCCTCAAATAAACGCCGCCCTCGAATAAACGGCGCACCAAAAATGAACAATGTGTAATAAATTGAAGTTTAATCAAAGAAATACAGTAATTAAGAAAACATTATAACAATTGGCGACGCCGAGGGGCCCCCAAATACATTTTGCTTAAGGCCCCATAAAGGCTTGGGCCGGCCCTGCATGTACAGCAGAGTGGTCTACATTTACATTTATTAATTTAGCAGACGCTTTTATCCAAAGCGACTTCCAAGAGAGAGCTTTACAAAAGTGCATAGGTCACTGATCATAACAACGAGATAGCCCCAAACATTGCGGGTATCCAAAACATGAAGCATACATTGTGAAAAACCCAATAAGTGGCAAAGGCCAGAACCACAAGAGCATGTAGTTAAACAAGTTACAATTAAACAACATGAACCTCAAAAGTGCAAGAGTGTACCTGTAGAAAAAAGCAAGCAACAATAATATATTTCGCAGCGAGTACAACAATTTTAAATCAGTTACAACTAACCAACAAGAGCAACAAGTCTCTCAATAAGAGTCATTTGTGATCCTGGAGGAAACTAACATCAGGTCCAGCAAATCATTCCTAAGTACCGTTGTACTCCCGGAACAAATGCGTCTTGAGCCTTTTCTTGAAGGTGGGGAGACAGTCAGTGTCTCTGATGGAGGTGGGGAGTTGATTCCACCATTGGGGGGCCAGGCAGGAGAAGAGCTTGTGTTGGGACCGGGCGCTCTTGAGTGGTGGGACCACCAGACGGTTGTCAGAAGAAGACCGTAGGTGGGGGTGTAAGGCTGAAGGAGAGACTTGATGTAGTCGGGTGCAGTCCTGTTCACCGCTCGGAAGGTCAGTACCTTCCCGATCTGTTCCATATGCCTTTATATTGGGGTTATTTTTACTGAGGGAACCCATATGAGCACGGGAAGAAGATGCTGCACTCACAAAGGACACCCACAACTCACACATAAAGGGAGATAGCCCATCTGAACCCAGGACCTTTTTGCTGCAAGGCGACAGTGCAGTCATATGTGGATTCTTTAACTGAGCAGTTGTAATTTCAATCAATTGCCAGTGGTGAATGTTAGCCGCCCATCTCATTCATTTCTAAATGTTTGTGTCACTGAGTTAAATTGGTTTAACTAACTGCTCAGTATAAATAGCATTTAGATTGCTAGTTTTTCGGCTAAAGCAGTGAAAGATGGTCAATGTGTGTGTGAGGTAGACAACTGTGGATGAAGCCCTGAGAGGGGTAATGAGGGAGGATACTGACTAGCCAAACAAGGACATGAGTGACGTGTGCCCCTCCCCTCTTCACCCCTCAGGTCCAATGGCTGAGCACCAACAAACTTGGGGGAGCATCTGTGTGGACACTGGACATGGATGACTTTGGAGGATCCTTCTGTGGTGACGGAGCTTACCCTCTGGTCAACCACCTACGGAACTCCTTGGGTAAATGAGCTATAATGGAATATGTTGGATTCCTGAAGGAATATTTCTAAAGTAGAAATCAAAGATAAACTTTTGAAATTAAGAATTTATTAATAATTAACTAATTATTACATTTACATTACATTTATTCATTTAGGTTTTATCCAAAGTGACTTCCAAGAGAGAGCTTTACAAAAAGTGCATAGGTCAATGATCATAAACAATGTTCAAAAAACATTGCGGGAAGCCGAAACATGAGCATACATTGTGATAAGCAACCAAGTGCCAATGGGAAGAAACATAAGAGCAAGTAGTTAAACAAGTTACAAATTAAACAACATGAACCTTAAAAGTGCAAGAGTGTACCTGTAGGAAAGCAAGCAACAATAATACAATTTACAGCGAGTAAAAGTAGTTAACTCAGTTACAACTAACCAACAAGTTACAACTAACCAACAAGTGCAACAAGTCCCTCAGTAAGTGTCATTGTGTTCCTGGAGAAAATAAACTAACATCGGATCCAACAAATCTTTCTTAAGTACCGTTGTACTCCCGGGACAAGTGCGTCTTTAGCCTTTTCTTGAAGGTGGGGAGACAGTCAGTATCTCTGATGGAGGTGGGGAGATGATTCCACCATTGGGGGGGCAGAGGAGAAGAGCATGGGTTGGGAGCGGGCGCTCTTGAGAGGTGGGACCACCAGACAGTTGTCAGAAGAAGACCGTAGGTGGCGGGTGGGGGTGTAAGGCTGGAGGAGAGACAAGATGTAGGCAGGTGCAGTCCCGTTCACCGCTCGGAAGGTCAGTACCAGGGTCTTTAATCTGATACGGGCTGTAATGGGTAGCCAGTGAAGGGAGATGACGAGCGGGGTGACGTGGGAGCGTCTGGGTAGGTTGAAGAACAGACGGGCTTCTGCTTTCTGAATCCTCTGGAGAGGGCGGGTTGCACATGCTGGGAGACCGGCGAGAAGCGAGTTGCAGTAATCCAACTTGGAGAGGACAAGTGCTTGGACTAGCAGCTGGGTGGAATGCTCAGACAGGTATCTCCTGATCTTCCGGATGTTGTAGAGGGTGAATCTACACGACCGGGAGACTGCAGCAATGTGGGCCGTGAGGGAGAGCTTGTCATCCATGGTAACCCCGAGGTTCCTGGCAGAATTATTATGAGGAATTATTATGGTTAGAAAAATTTATTGAATATAAACAACAACAAGAACATGTTTTAGAAGGCAAGTGATGTCAGGAAGAGTGGGCCGAGGCTGGTCAAGCTGTCCTTCATTCCTCCTCCATCCCCCCTTTTCCCAGGCTTCGCCCCAAAGCCCACCACAACACCAGGCCCCACCACCACTGCTGACCCCATCTCGACCTTCTGCTCTGGACGCCCTGACGGCCTGTATGCCAACTCCGCTGACCAGACCACCTACTTCCAGTGCTTCAGGGGAAACACTTACCTGCACAGCTGTCAGCCTGGCCTGGTCTACTTTGACTCCTGCAAGTGCTGCAACTGGCCCTGACCTAGCCCTGGCCTATACTAAGAACAACCCATTCACTGGGATTGGAGTTAGTTGTTCAATATAAGCAAGTTATCTGCCAACTAACATTTGACAAATCCTAAAGTCTAATGAAAGGATTTTATCAGTTGATTTTATATTTGTCTAATGTACTATTAATAAAAATATCCATATTTCATCAAAGGACTGGATCATTAACTGTACTTTCATAGTTTATTCACTTTAACACCTTTATTCTTTATTCAAGGTCATTATTTGTGTAAATTACTGTATGTATTGTTGTAGTGTTTATACAACATACTAGGAACAACTTCAGTCTTTCTATAAACATCCCCCTTTTACAATAAACATAAGCTGGGGACTCTAGGGGACTATGGTATAGTTGTGGATAGTCCCCCAGGAACCATATTGGTATGGCTAGTAATCCAGGAATCACATTGATATGGATAGTAACCCAGGAGCCACATTGGTATGGATAGTAACCCAGGAACCATATTACCTTAAAGGCAACCAACATACAGTATTTTGCCTATAAGGCTGGATAAATCAGTGTCCACATACTTTAAGCTCCAACTGAGTTTACTGAACACACCTGAGGCCTGTTCCATAAAAGCCGCTGAAAAAAGTTGGACTTAAAGTCCCAAACCTGACTTGAATTAGTTTAATTAGTCAAGCGGGGCTAAAGAGGTTCCATAAAGGCCAATTTCAGCTCATGCACTCCTACTAATTGAAGTCAGATTTAAGTAGTCAAGCCAATTGCGCGTGCACCCTATTTTTAAACAGCCCGAGAGGTAAAACATGGATCATACAATCCACCACGGCAAAAGCAATGCACGCGGCCACGTGACTTCTTCCAGAAAGAACGTTCCCTTTAAGCCGTGTACTATGACAGCTCTTATCCACCACTTCATCAAAATAAAATGACACGCCATGATTGACGTGAACTATAGGCTACGTAGGTCGAGGTCCTTTATTAGACCTGTACTTCGTTGATTAAAAAACAGACACCCTCTAAACCAGTGGTTCTCAATCCTGGTCCTCGGGGACCCCTGCCCTGCATGTTTTAGACGTTTCCCTGCTCCAACACACCTGATTCAAATGAATGGGTCGTTATCAGGCCCATTTATTTGAATCAGGTGTGTTGGAGCAGGGAAACGTCTAAAACATGCAGGGCAGGGGTCCCCGAGGACCAGGATTGAGAACCACTGCTCTAAACACATCTAAATTGACTTTTTTGACATTGTTTAATATAAATAGCCTACTATTAATCAATACATTATCCAGTAGCCTAACTTTTTAACATGGTTTTTGTGTCGGGAAAATGGAGGATAGATCCTATGGATTTAGGTTTGTTTTGCAATAGGCTATACTGTTAACAATTATATAGCTATGATAATTATACTAATTTAGATTGAGATATAGGCCTATGCCTGATGCCTAAACATTTGAAATCACAACAGGCATAGGCCATACATTTAACGGCTATGGTGTGTATCAAATCATTGTTCATCATTGTTTAATGCATTAGGCTAAATGTTGTAGGCTATTTATTATTTAAGTTGAATTTCTATAAATGTAGCCTACATATTGAACTGATGAGAATAAGAAAATGAGAATGTCCGTGGTAAATCATCGTTTTCCCGTTGGGTCAGTGTTACAGGAACGTCTGGTTAAGCAAGAACACGGCTTAGCCTGACAATTAGCCTGACCCGGACCAGGCTAGTTTCGAAGCATAATAGTAACTGAGGTCGAACTACGTTGAGCTATCTTTATGGAACCGAATGAACTCGAAATGAGTCCGACTTACTGACATAAGTCTGGTAAACTCGCTTTATGGAACAGGCCTTCTACTGGCTTGGCATTGTCAAGGATGTGGAAGACTGGGTAGGAAAAAAACCTATATCAATTACAAACTGTAGCAATATTGTTGTTGACACACTGCTAAGGAGCATACATTATCTCAACTTGCTCTTGATCATTTGTTTCAAGGTCCGCACCTGTGTGCCTTGCCAGAAGTTTGAGAAGGTGAAGACAGAGGCACCAGAGTTGAAGAGCATCAAGCCTGTTTCACCTTGGTACATGATTGGTGAGTTCTACTCATTCCACATTTAAATGAAACAGTTTCCCACCATTACTTAACGCCAAAAACATGTATTTGACTGTATGCCAGGTGTGGACCTCATCGGACCGTTCAAGTCATCCAGGAATGGGAATCGCTACTGCCTCACAGCGACTGATTTCTTCACCAAGTGGGTGGAGGCCATTCCCATCCAGGTGAGTTACATCTGTGCATTTAGTAGACACAACATGTATCTCAATTTTCTCCTTGAAAATTCATATGTTTTAATATAACAGCTATATTATAGCTCCATGTATTTTCTTGTGTTCTATGTACTGCTAGGACAAGACTGCCGTGGCAACATCCCAGGCCCTGATGGACATCTTCCACACCCATGGCGCACCAGAGGTCATCCTGACTGGACCAGGGCAGAGAGTTCTGGAACAAGGTCAAGTAGATGATAAATAAAACATTGGATTTCTTAAGTGTTGAGGATATACTACACACATAAACCAAACTAATGATTACATGTGTACTTATTTAGGTTAACCAGATCTTGTTCGAGAAGTGGGGGGCAAAAGCATCGGATCACGTCTGCCTACCATCCCCAGACCAACGGACTGGATGAGAGGACCAACCAGACGCTGAAGAGGGCCATCGGGAAGACTCTGGATGGGCATCAAGAACGGTGGGAGGATAACCTGAAGGTAATCTTGTTTGCACATAACACCAGTGTTCAGGCTTCCACCAGGTATTCACCCTACCGACTGATGTATGGTCGGGAGCCACGGCTGTCAACCGAGGTATGTAAACTTTTGATATTTTATTCTCAAATATTGCTATATTTGCAATAGATTTAAAAAAACACTAACTTCACGCAACTATCTGCTGCATGTTCTGTATTATCATGTCATTTCAGATCACAGGTGACCTTCCTCATGAGGTTGAGGTTGACAGGCCTGGTGACGGCGCCTTCGAAGACTACCTCCAGACCAGGGCCAACAATGACGAGGAGGTTTTCGACAAGGTGAGAGAAATGACATAACGTCACATATTACACAACTGTGCACTGTAGCTTTCACCACAAGGTGCACTCAGTTTCTGTAACACCAATGTGTTTCACCCATCTGAGTGATGCTAAGTAATTGTTAGCGTAATAACGCTAATAGCGTCACAGACACAAAGTTATAAAACAGACAATATAAAGCTTAGCTGCTTTCTCTTGAACGGTCAAGGTGCGACTCAACGTGGAGAAGGCCCAGGAGAAACAGCAGGAGGCCTACCGGAGGAGGACCAAGAAGGGGACCAAGCGCTTCAAAGTCCTCCCAGGCATGGAGGTGTTGAAGAAGGATGAGAGGAAGCGTGGGAGACCTGGACGCACAATGGATCCAGACTGGCCAACGAAGTACCGGTAAATAGACTTAACAGTAGTCAGAATGAGAAGGTAGTGATGTCCAGTTTTGCCATTATAGCATGTCTTCTTTAGGGTGACTGACGTTGGAGACAACAACGTGGTGCAGTTGGAGACCTTGGACGGCCAACCTCTGAAGACCAGGACACGCTATGCCTCAGTGAAGCCTCTGCGGAAGAGTGAGTGTAAGTTATAGCACAGTTCTCAATACAAAAAATCATTATGACACCACATCTGATAGATAACATTTCTTTGTTACTCTGTGATTGACACAAGGATTCCGAGCTAGCCCCCCCCACAGAGGAAGCTGTGTCCCATCCACCCAAGCCAGTGGGTTCTGATGACCCTGAACTGCTGAGCTCTGAGCCGGAGGGGGACTCACTTCAGGTACATAAAAAAAGCATTCTGCACTAATTCTATATTATAGTGGCTGAATACTGTCACAAGACAGCATCTACTCCTTTTGGCCTGTCCCTATAATCTAACATTATTGTGTTTTTTAGGCTACATGCATTGGACTCCAGGAGCCTGTGTCCCATCCATCTGAGACAGTGTGTTTGGATGGGCCTGAACCTCTGTGCTCAGAGTTGGAGGCTGTTTGCAATCGCAAACAGTCTCGCTCTCTGCAGAGGTGAGGACCCAGCATGCGTGGAGTATGAACAGTCCGCTATGCGTCACCACCTCTTTTCCTGTTTTCAGGCTGGGCACTTGACACCATTCTCCAGCTCCACACGGTGTCCCACGGCCAAGCCAGTGTACGCTATGGAGGTTAGCGTGCACTGCATCTGCAGGAGGACCATCCGAAAGGGAGTCGAGCCCCTGGTTTCTTGCAGGAGGTGTGGTAAGTGTTTTCATTCATCATGCCTGCCTGTTGTAAATAATGTAAAAGAGTTTGTATGTTCTTGCTGTAAAGTTGTTTTTTAAGTATTTTACAGATTTTCGAGGACACAGAGTAGGTTTGTATGTTGTGGAGTTGTTTTGTATATAGTTGTGTATATCATATATGTTATATAATTTGTCAAATCAGTTCTGAAATTGTTTCATAAAATCAGTTCTGAAATCGTTTCATAAAATCAGTTCTGAAATCGTTTCATAAAATCAGTTCTGAAATCATTTCATAAAATCAGTTCTGAAAGCGTTTCATAAAATCAGTTCTGAAATCATTTCATAAAATCAGTTCTGAAATCGTTTCATAAAATCAGTTCTGAAATCATTTCATAAAATCAGTTCTGAAATCAGTTCATAAAATCAGTTCTGAAATCGGTTCGTAATTTAATATATACACTTGTATACATATTTTTTATGTTGTACAAATATAACTAATTTGTTACACTGTCATACATTTTCCATACTCTTTTACAGGTGTAGCAAATGTGTTTAGGACCATTCAGGAGTTGTCAAGATGCAGCAATTATGTCAACCTCTGTTACATTGTTCAGCCACTGCCAATTTATTTTATAAAATGTAACACTTTTTATGAAACCCATATGCAGAAGGCATGGTATATAGCATAGTGCATGCAGTTCTAATTGAGTTCCAGGGATGTATGTATTCATAGTATATGTATACAATAAAGAATTATAAACAAATATAATTTTGAATTACCTATCCTTGTTGTGCTGCATTATAAGTGTAATTGAATCCGTGCACAAACATATATTTGGACTTAAATTAATATAATAGTACAGTGCATGACAGAGCAAACTGATCAAAATATATGATTGTCACATAAAGATAGAGGAAAGGTAAGAGGTAGTTTTTCTAAGGACGTAATATACAAACCCCTTTGTTAGTATGGCAAGTTTTGTATTTAGGACTATTTAAAACAATTTAGCCTATACTCGAGCCTATACTACGATTTGTCTATTCTCTACGAGTTTTCACTCGTTCGATAGCTAGTGCTAGCTAGTTTGGTAAACAATAAAAAGATTACAAAGACTATTAAACACCTGTCTTCTGTGTTTAGCTAGTTGGTACCCTTTTTCGTCGAAAAAATTACTTATTTAGCATCGATTTTAACCGACCGGGAAGGCAAAGCGTATAATATTCTCCCTGAGCGCGTTGCTATCTCAGGAATGTCAGGAATTTAAGGTCGGCATAGCGACGGACGCGTCCTTGCATCGGAACGGCATTGTGACGTCAGGTAGGACAGTATTTGGCCCTAGGACACTATTTGGCCTGACAGCACCATCCACTGAAAACACTTGGTCTCATAACTATACAAGTGGCTGTCACAGCCTGACACTGGTGTGCTCAGAAATAATGGGATATACTATGAAAGAGAACATTTTTGATTCTTCAAATTACATGCAATAGCAAAATGGTCCTGGATTTCCATTGTTTACACCCATAGCTTTTAGAAATTGTTACTGAAGACAAAGTTGTTTTACATTACAATATTATGTGTATTTTATGTTAGTCCTATGTATTTATTACAGTATTTATGTTTATTTCACATTAACCAAATAATTCATCTCAATAAAGGGTGTCCAAAACAACATGAAAAGTCCAATCTATTGCTTGCATGTTGTTAAAGTGTACCCATAGTATGCAAACAAAGCTTGTCTTAAAATGAAGTATGTAGTATTACATACAACTGGAATTTATGAATCATTTTAAGACAAGCATTGTTTGCGCCATGTTCTTACATAAGGGTAGTTTTGATAAGGTGTCTAATGTTCATTGATGATTAGCCAGTATAGTACTTTGGTTGTTTAGTCCACGTATCAAACACGCTTTATCTTTTACATCAGAGCAACAGCGACAG
The DNA here is from genome assembly GCA_023658055.1 of Thaleichthys pacificus. NCBI lineage: Eukaryota > Metazoa > Chordata > Actinopteri > Osmeriformes > Osmeridae > Thaleichthys > Thaleichthys pacificus. The sequence goes on from CM042868.1 coordinate 19,804,300, forward strand.
ACAAAAACATTTTTTATCTAAGAGTTTGAGCTTTAAATAAAATCCAACCCTATTGTTGTTTTAGATTGTTGCTTCAAAATGCAATCGTGTGTTTAAATGTCTAAATTGTACTAAGTGAAAAACAGTGGTCATGATTTATCACTCTTTGTCCACAAATGTGGTACCGTAACCAATAAATCATCCTTATCAATACATTATCAATGTCCTGGATCATCATCCAATGTGTAAGCCATTTCATAATTAATGTATTAATGGTGGTCCAAACTCATGATTGTAAATTAGAATGTTCAGAATGGTACAACAATCAGGTACATTAATTGTGAGAGTCCATTCATTATATAATACAAAATAACTCCTGTCTGTACTTTAGATCTATTAAAAACATTATTGGAAGACGTGATTAGGTTCAATGTACAGAAAATATGCGTTTTAGTAGGGGCACTGTTGCCAACTGCCCCTACTAACCACTGTTTACATTGTTATTGACAGATTAGGTTGTTTATCTTTTTGACAGTGGCCTAAATTGCTGTCATTGTCTAGAGGGATCATAAATTCTTACAGCTTTTGACTTGACAGCACCTATTTATCTTATCCACCTATTTTCCACCTATGATCTTCTTTTTATAACATCTACTCCACCAGCGATGAGGAGATACACTTTTACCTCTCCCTCCTCACCTGGATCAACTGTATAAAAACCCAGTCTGCCTGGTCTTCTTTGGTTCTCTCAGTTCCCAAGGTAAGCAAACAGGCAACTCTTCTTAACCTTTTATTTGGGATTGATCTCTTCTAAAAAAACAGTCTAAATGGTTGATCTTTTAGCACTGGTGTAGGTTTTAAGACATTTTATGGAGTATTTACTTTACATACAGTATACTGTAGTTTAACTTGTAATAGTAATTTAAATTAGTAACTAGTATTTAACCAAAAATTTAATAGTTATTTTCTCCTTAAATTTGTATTTAAGGAGGAGTTCTTAAACCCCCCAAAAATAATTGAGTGCTTTTCTATATATGTGATCATTTTCCAGATAGACTCCGAGTATTATTTTGTGATGTATTCCTATAATCCTCTCTCTAAAGGGTTACTATAAATATATGTATGTTTGTTTGTTTGTTGTCAGTGCAGAGAACTCTAGGAAGTCTATAAGTAATTCTAGAAAGTAACTCTATAGCAAAATAAAGATAAATGTAAAGGTAAATTTATGTTTAGATAGATACAAAAAGGTCAGCTTTGGGAGTTCAGGAGTCTGATAGCAGAGGGGAAGAAGCTGTTATTGAGGCGCGTCGCTCCAGCTCGCATAGATCTGTAGCGTCTTCCGACGATAGGGCCGCTTTCTGAACCTGGCGATGGTATCGGAGGGGCGTTGCTGTCTATGGTCACTCTTTGAATGCCCAGGGGTCTCATTTATAAAACTGTGCGTAGGATTCTTACTAAAAGTGTACGTGCGCCCAAAAGCCTAAAATGGCGTACGCCCAAAAAAAATCAGATTTATAAAACCGTGCGTACGCACACCTGTAAGCAATGTTCCCTTTATAAATCACAGACTACCCACAAGTGTGCGTACGTGAATCTGCATTTTACCCCGCCCTAAACACGCCCATTTCTGACCATAAATGGTCAATGCAAAGCACCTCATGAATGACCCTGGCATGCGATTCTTCTTTACGGTGAATCATGGCGCATGACAACTTCTCAGACACTGTTAGCCTATTGGCGAAGGCTCGAAAACCACATTATTTGGTGGCCGGTGGATCACCAATAAAAAAAACAGTGCGAGTGGCGTCAACTGTGCCAGTGATACCGCGAGTCGAGATACAATTTTGAAAACAAAAGCGTTTTGTTATTGAACAGTAGTCTATTGAAGTCTGGACTGATAACGAGGACGTAGAGTGTAGCGATTGCGCGGGAGCTTAGCGACTGTATTTCCAGTTTTTGACATATGATGATATATGCACAGTATTAAAGAAATATATTTAGTTATACAATGTGTTCTGCAGTTATCTAAAGGTAGGATATGTGATGTTATCCTGTATTCCATGCAGTCGGGCTCGGGCATCTCCCCCTCCTACATCCCGTAGTGGACAATCTGATGGTGAGACATACAGCGCTGAATTTTTATTTAAAATTTGAGTTGGATTGTACAAGGTGTTTATGGAACAATTATCACTCAGTACAAGCGCAAATAACTCTGCTGGATTTAATCTTCATGATAATGATGAAATCGAGTGAAAAAAACGTGTGTGAGGAAAACAAAATATATAAATATTACGAATAATGTTGTTCCCACATTCACTTTCTGCAGTCTGACTACAGTACGGTCATCTGCGTCGCCAATTCCAACTGTTTCCAAAATGTGCGTAGGCCTACGGGAGGGTCAGAGTTTGCGTGGAGGACCGCACATTCTCCCGTCAAGTTTGTTTTTTATAAATCACAACCTTTGCGTGGAAAGTGGCGTACGCACATTTTCAGCCCCGTTTTGTGCGTACGCAAGCTTTATAAATGAGACCCCACGGGGCTGAAAATGTGAGGGAAGAACATTACTCGTAATATTAATATATTTTGTTTTCCCCACACACGTTTTTTTCCACTCGATTTCAACATTATCATGAACATTTAATCCAGCAGAGTTATTTGCGCTTGTACTGAGTGATAATTGTTCCATAAACACCTTGTACAATCCAACTCAATTTTCTTTTTTTTAAATCAGCGCTGTATGTCTCACCATCAGATTGTCCACTACGGGATGTAGGAGGGGGAGATGCCCGAGCCCGACTGCATGGAATACAGGATAACATCACATATCCTACCTTTAGATAACTGCAGAACACATTGTATAACTAAATATATTTATTTAATACTGTGCATATATCATCATATGTCAAAAACTGGAAATACAGTCGCTAAGCTCCCGCGCAATCGCTACACTCTACGTCCTCGTTATCAGTCCAGACTTCAATAGACTACTGTTCAATAACAAAACGCTTTTGTTTTCAAAATTGTATCTCGACTCGCGGTATCACTGGCACAGTTGACGCCACTCGCACAGTTTTTTTTATTGGTGATCCACCGGCCACCAAATAATGTGGTTTTCGAGCCTCCGCCAATAGGCTAACAGTGTCTGAGAAGTTGTCATGCGCCATGATTCACCGTAACAGTGCGTTCACACTGCAGCGTTTTTTAACGCTCTGCACCGCTCGCCTTCCCACAGTGCCCCACGCTCGGGGGCGTGTTAGACAAGTTAATACAGAGTTGTAGTTCTCTAAGGTCACTGTTGTTGTCATGGCCAAGCGTGCAGATTTGGGTTCATGTACTCACAATATCAATCAAAATACCGAATTTTTACTAGTGCAAGATTACAGTAGAATAACGTTACATGTTACGCCACCGGTCACTCAACCAGTCGTTTGTAGGCTGGGCTAGCGAGCTAGCAGTGGCACAGAACAGTCACGTAATGTGACCAGACTGAATTTAAAAGTAGGCTATAAAAACACACTAGGAACACTGACGACATCGGCAACCATGCACTATTAGTTTAATGTAATCTTCAAATTCAGGCTCGTCACATTAGTAACTTTGTTCTGAACAGAAATGTTTATCATGACCAACGGTTGCTACGTTACAAGAAACAAGAAACCAATCCAATTGGCCAACGCTAGCGTTTTCACGCTCCTCATTTACATAAAGTTGAGAAAATCCAACTTTCAACGCTCTGCTCCGCTCCGCTCACCTTCCCACAATGCCCTACGCGAGCGTCAACGCCCGGTTTCATTGAAAATGAATTGGAAGCCGACGCCCCGCGCCGCCAACTCCGCTGCAGTGTGAATGCACTGTTACGGTGCGTGTCCACTACAGCGGAGCGGAGCGGCGCGGAGCGTCGGCTTCCAATTCATTTTCAATGAAATCGGGCGTTGACGCTCGCGTATGGCATTGTGGGAAGGCGAGCGGAGCGTTGAAAGTTGGATTTTCTCAACTTTATGTAAATGAGGAGCGTGAAAACGCTAGCGTTGGCCAATTGGATTGGTTTCTTGTGTGTCTGCACACCCATTTCTGTTCAAAACAAAGTCACACGTAATGTGACGACGAGCCTGAGTTTAAAAAATACATTCAAATAATGCATGGTGCAGGGTTGCCGATGTTGTCAGTGTCCCTGGTGTGTTTTTATACTTTTAAATTCGGTCTCGTCACATTACGTGACTGTTCTGTGCCACTGCTAGATTGCTTGCCTAGCCTACAAACGACTGGTTGAGTGACCGGTGGCGTAACATGTATTCTAGCCTACTGTAATCTTGCACTAGTGTAAAAGTGGTATTTTGATCGATATTGTGAGTACATGAACCCAAGTCTGCACGCTTGGTCATGACTACAACAGTGGTCTTAGACAGAGAACTACAACTCTGTATTAACTTTTCTAACACGCCCCCGAGCGTGGTGTACTGTGGGAAGGCGAGCGGTGCAGAGCGTTAAAAAACGCTGTAGTGGACACGCACCGTTAAGAAGAATCGCATGCCAGGGTCATTCATGAGGTGCTTTGCATTGACCATTTATGGTCAAAAATGGGCGTGTTTAGGGCGGGGTAAAATGCAGATTCACGTACGCACACTTGTGGGTAGTCTGTGATTTATAAAGGGAACATTGCTTACAGGTGTGCGTACGCACGGTTTTATAAATCAGATTTTTTTTGGCCGTACGCCATTTTAGGCTTTTGGGCGCACGTACACTTTTAGTAAGAATCCTACGCACAGTTTTATAAATGAGACCCCAGGTGTGTCCCGACTTCGTGCCGTTGTCTCTCTTCCGCGTCTCACTCCAGCTCGTATCTCCACAGGAATATTGAGCAGGGGAGCGCTCACAGCCTGGCATCTTAGGAGCCATGTAACAATCTTATGCCATGTTATGCATAAGGGATATAGGGAGTCAGGTGGCTGAGCGGTGAGGGAATCGGGCTAGTAATCTGAAGGTTGCCAGTTCGATTCCCGGTCATGCCAACTGACGTTGTGTCCTTGGGCAAGGCACTTCACCCTACTTGCCTCAGGGGGAATGTCCCTGTACTTACTGTAAGTCGCTCTGGATAAGAGCGTCTGCTAAATGACTAAATGTAAATGTATGCCATGTAACAATCTAGAAAATCTTAAAATGTACTGAATATTAGTATACCTCTCTACACTTGACTTTCAGTATCTAACAAAAGGGTTTCTGCCATTAAGAGCTTTGAGATCAAGATGACCAGACTTACAATCCTAGCAGGTAACTGCAGTTTTGTAGATCATGATCTACAAAAGCACAACATAACATTTTATTGTCACCACGTCTGCCTCTCTGTTAGTAGAAGAGTGTAACTCAGATGCTAACTTCTGTTTCTCTCCTTGTTACAGGCTTGTGCCTGGTGATGTGCCATCTGGGTAAGTAAAAATAATAATATTAGCATTACCGTATTTTATGGAAAATAAGGGCGGCTTGTACTCCGATTTTACAGTTTTCTTGTGCTTGTGCGGCTTATATTTCGAAGCGGCTTATAGTCCGGTTTTAGAACAAAAAAGTGGCTTCTCTCAAGATCTCTACTGACCGTGCAGCTAATTTTATGCTCAACACTTGAACGGAGGCTTATTACTTGAAAGAGGAATTATTTACTGTTTTCTCCTCAGTTACACTATCAGGGCTTGGAAATACAGTGACTTGCTAAAGTAGGCAAATGGCTAGTAGAACATAACATTTCATAATAATTTCAGTTAATCAAACAGCTGCAAACCCAGTGAAATGTTATAGGCTAGGCTAACTAGCAAAAAAACGCTAGCGATTTACAAACACAAAGTGCTCATTCTGGGGGGGTGCGGCTTATATAATACGGTATTTGCATTAGATGCCTCATGGTTTACTAGATGCCAAAATGTTAACATTGTTAAATAGATTTGATTTGCAACCAGTCTTTTCTAAATGTTCTTTAGGCACTGACCTCAGATATGTTCTTTCCCCCAAAGCAACATCCTCAAAGATGGTTTGTTACTTCACCAACTGGTCCCAGTACAGACCCGGGACGGGGAAGTACATGCCCGCCAATGTGGACCCTTTCCTTTGCACACACTTGATCTACGCCTTTGCTATGATCAACCATGCTAACGAGCTAGTCACCTATGAGTGGAACGATGAGACCCTCTATCAGGCCTTTAATGCTTTGAAGCAGAGGTGAGCTACCCTAATCCTAAACACTGTGTTGAGGTGTTTACAACCAGATGCTGCCAGAAAGTTTTTCCAATGCCATGTTTCTGTTTGAGTAATGAATGACTTGTTCATCTCCATCGCTCTCGTCTTCACTACTTTTTAGGAACCCACATCTAAAGACTCTGCTGGCTGTTGGTGGGTGGAACTTTGGTTCAACTCAGTGAGTACCATACACAAGTCACACCACAATACTGCCACTATTGATGTTGTTCGTGTTTTCTTAGAAACATTTAATTATCTTCAGGTTCTCGATCATGGTTTCCAATACTGCCAACCGCCAGAAGTTTATCCAGTCGTCCATCAGCTTCCTGAGGATGTATGGCTTTGATGGTCTGGACCTGGACTGGGAGTACCCGGGATCACGCGGAAGCCCTCCTGAGGACAAGGAGAGGTTCACTGAGCTCTGCAAGGTGCGTTCAAATGAAATCAAACTTTATTTATAAAGCGCATTTCTTACCAGAAGGCAACACAATGCTCTTCACAGAGGATAAAGGGGTGGGGGTGTCAAACACTTATGTTTAACACTAATTTTCCAGAGGCAAGATAGAGAAGAATTGTACATACAGAACAGAATGGTATATATCGAGCACTCTCCTGGAGATTGTGAGGTCCCAACATATTACAAAGCACACACATAGCATGAATGAATACTACATCATGGAAAACATGACGTTTTATATAAACAAAAAATAATTAAGTGAATTAAATAAATACATTTTACAATGAATGGTAGGCGAAAATATGTGCATTAAGAGTATTACAAAACACACTAAGCATTTAAAAGTTAGCTACTGGAAAATATTGGATTAACGAGAGGCCTTTATACTTACCTGCCTAAAAGTGCCTATATTACCTGAAAAACAAACAGCATTATAGAAAGCAAAAAACATTTAACAGCAAGCTTGTAAAGCTCATAATGCAGCAGAGGTAAAGAGCTAGTGGAGATGCTACTGGCTTGTAAATCCCGCTCAGCAGCAACAGTAAAGAGACAGTACAGACCACAAAGTATCTATCCGCACTGCTGGTTTTTAGATCCCGCTCAGCAGAATGGTGAAATGACACTGAAGACTACGGCATCCCTATCTATGCCGCTTTTTGTTTTTTTTGCGACAATACATATCAAAGGGAATAATAGGTGAGATCGAAGAGGTATGTCTTAAGATCTTGCTTAAAGGTTTCTACAGTTGTATCCTTTCTTAGAATCTCTGGTATAGAGTATTCCAAAGGCTGGGAATATAAAACCTGCCTCTCTATATCTCTTTGTCCTGGCCTTTGGAACTGTTCAGTGCCAAAAGACCTCAGGGATCTACCAGGTGCATATCTTGAGAGCATATCAGAAATATATTCAGGTGCATGACTATGGAGTGATTTATAGACTAGTAAAATCATCTTAAAATCTATTCTGCAATTAACAGGTAACCAGTGCAGGGATATAAGACTGGTGTGATGTGCACCCTCCGTCTAGTCTTGGTGAGGACTCGTGCAGCAGCATTCTGTATCATCTGAAGTTGACTAATAGCTGTCTTTGGAAGACCAGACAAGAGACTGTCTGCCTGCTTGTGATAAAAGCATGCATCTTGCGTCTTTCAGTGTCAGCCTGAGAGAGAAAGGGTGGCACCATAATACCTCTGTTTTATCTTGATTGAGCTGAAGAAAGTAGTGTGACATTCATTTATTCATATTCATATCAGCCACGCAATTTACCAAATAGTCAATAGAGCTATAATTGTTGGGTGTCATAGAAATATAGAGCTGGGTGTCATCTGCATAGCCATGGTAATTAATGTTATGCCTCCTAATGACAAGCGTTATCTTTTAACTCCCATCCTGTTTTGTAATTTTCAGACCCAAAGGTGGTCAATATATGTTCCACACCCTTAAAAAAGCACTAACCCGTAATTCTTTGTGGCGTATGTTTGCAGGAGCTCAAGGCCGCCTATATTGCTGAAGCAAAATCCAGTAAAAACTCACAGCTGTTGTTCACAGCTGCAGTGTCTGCTGGCAAGGGAACCATTGACGCAGGATATGAAATCGCTGAGATCGCAAAGTGAGTCTAGCGGACAATTTAAATGTCAACCTCTCTTGCTATAAGATTTGACTGACAAGTTCATTGCCTACATCTTTGGAAATTCTGTCCATTTTGCATCCAAACATATCTCCTTAGTGATAGTGGTCTCTTTGTTAATCTCCAGGTATCTGGACTTCATCAATGTGATGACCTACGACTTCCATGGAACTTGGGAAAAGTTCACAGGACACAACAGCCCCCTGTACCGTGGCGCTCATGACAAAGGAGACCTCATCTACTTCAACACTGTAAGGAAACTAAAACAAAAACGATGTACATTCGCATGGCAGTAAGATGTTCTTATCTCACAATGCTACTACTTGAAATTGTAATTAAGTCTCAACCACAACTACTTTATTTTAGCAATAACCAGTCCCCTCTACTCCTGTCTTTCCTTTTCATAAATTTTTTCATTCTCAGGACTATGCCATGAAGTACTGGAGAGACAAAGGCACCCCAGTTGAGAAGCTGAACATGGGTTTCGCTTCCTACGGCCGCACGTTCCGCCTGACATCTACAGAAAGTGGTGTGGGAGCCCCAGCAAGTGGCCCGGCCTCCGCTGGGCCCTACACATGCGAAGCTGGCTTCTGGTCTTATTACGAGGTAGGAGACTGAATGACTGACACCTAAAGTCAATGGATCATGTTTGATCACCAATCCAAACTCATAATTTGGTTCTCTTCAGATCTGCAGCTTCCTGAAAGACACAAAGATACAGTGGATTGAAGATCAAAAGGTTCCCTATGCTACTAAGGGCAACGAGTGGGTAGGATTTGACACCAAGGAGAGTTATGAAATCAAGGCATGTATATCTTGGACATTAACCATATTTGTATTGCTGACAGACTTGACAGTTCAGGTGAAGGTCTTGCAGATATGACATTTGTCTTTTCTTGTTTCCATGTCATCCTACAGGTTCGCTACATGAACGACAACAAGTTTGGAGGTGCCTTCGTTTGGGCTCTGGATCTGGACGACTTCGCTGGGCAGTTCTGTGGAGATGGCAACCACCCTCTCCTTGGTCACCTCCACACCCTCCTGGACATTGGTAAGTCTCTGGGACATTTCAGTCCAACACAGGTCATTGACCACCGCAATTCTCTCAAACTGTTTTGTCTTCCAGAGCTGCCCCCACTGCCTCCCACCACCACCCCCAAGCCTGGTGCTAGCACCACCCGACCAACCACCACTGCCACCACCACCACCCACGCCCCAGGATCGGGATTCTGCAACGGCAAACCCGACGGCCTGTATGCCCACCCAGATGACGCCAGTAGCTTCTACATGTGCGCAGGAGGCATCACCCACATCAGGCCCTGCGGAACTGGCTCTGTTTTTGACGACAGCTGCAAATGCTGTGTTTGGCCCTGAGCACAACAGAAGGGATGGCTGATTGCTGCTACAGCTAGTGTTGATGGTGTTTATAATCCTTCATTAGCAAACCATGCAAACATCAGTATTGATAGCTATTTTTGACCAATGTCAACTCCAGTGCTAAAGGTTCTGGTAAAAATAAAGTCCTGCTTGAGAAGAAGGTGAATAAGATGCTTTAATCTTGTGCTTCCTTTTAAAGCTTTATATCATCTTGTATACTTTTCTGTGCATTTCTTCTTTTTTTTAAACCCACCAAAGTTCAGTATTTTGAACAATGTAGTCAACCAGACAGTCAAACACATTTGTTTTTAAAGGCAGTTAAATTAAATTATGATAAACATCATTTTGTCCCTAGTCCTTGTGACAACACCTAAAGCATTAACTATTACGTTTGTCTATGTCTATTAGTGATATGTAGAAGTACATTTCCAAATTGGAAATGCAGTATGATGTCAGTGCCTTTATCTTTTATCCTCAAGAACAATAATGTCTGAATACAGGAATTTAGTGGAGAAAATTATCAACAAAATGGGCTTTCTCATTTTAACTCTCACGCCTGCTTACATAGTTTTATCTGGTTCTCTTACTAAGGAGAATTTCAGATTTTAACATAGCTTTCCCATTCCAGGGTTGCTGTGAATAACAAAACATTTGCAGTATGTTTCCCAGACTGGATGGATCAAGTCTAGTCTGGAACTAATGGGAGTTTGGTTACATTATACATTGTTACATTACTGGTTGAAACTCATACTAATCTGACAGACATCAGGACATCAATACACCAATATCCACAAACAATTGCAAGTCAGCCACCTTAAGGGTTCAGTTACCATGGTCCCCCAGGGTACAGTTACCATGGTCCCCCCAGGGTTCAGTCACCATGGAGCCCCCCAGGGTTCAGTCATCATGGAGCCCCCTAGTGTTCAGTCACCATGGTCCCCCCAGGGTTCAGTCTCCATGGTGGCTCCCAGGGTTCATTCAGCATGGTGCCCCCTAGGGTCAGTCACTATGGTGTCCCCCAGAGTTCAGTGCTTTGTCATCTCCTCTTCATCGTGAAATCCTTCATTTCCACTGCTACACTCATGACACTCAACTCAACCTTTCCTCCAAAACCATCACCTCAGCCACTCACTCTATTCTTATCACGTGCCTTGCAGACTTAAAATATTGCATGCATCAGAATCAACCGCCTTAAATCTGACATTATCGGCCCACATTCTCTCACCCACTCCCCCTAGACCTTCCCGGTTAGGGTAAGCCCTATCCCTAGCTCACGGTTAAATACAGTATTTGCTTTAAAATATTACTCACCACCTACAAAGTCATAAACAATGACTATGCATCTATGAGTACTTATAGTACCTATAGTACCTATACAAATCTAATGTACTATTATTATTTTTGTTTGCTAGCTGTTGAGTTATTTAAATAGGTTGTCACATGGTAAAAGACAAATAATTAATTGAAACTTTCTTTGAGGGAAAGCAAAATGTAATGGAATGTTTTACATGTAATCTTGCTGGCTCTCATTTTATGACAAACAAAACAAGTCTTAATGTAATAGCCAAATCCACGAAGGTACATTATAAAAGAAACAATGCAGTGTATAAAAAGTCACCATCCAACGAAAGTACTGAAATCTATCCGAAATCTGAGATCTAAACAGAACTTAGCACACAGAACCGTAAAATTTCTTAACGGTTTAGAGGGGAACTGTGCAATGTTCAGGACACATTCTGTTCCTGTTTCTTGTTTCTTATAACCATGCAGTCACAGTGACTGGAGAACAGATAAGTGACAGCATGATGCCAGAAGCACTCAGAGGCGTTATCAAAGAAAGTGACGAGATATGAGGACAGCGTCACCCAACACTACGGAGAGTGGGAGACCTATTCAACAAGAGGACAGGCGGCCTCAAGGCCGGCTCCAGGTTACAAAAAAAAACAGTTATACATATTGACATCATTCTAGGAGGTTTTATGGCCTGTGCTTTACTGTTGTGGTATTTAAGAGCATTATCTGAAGTTGTGCATGCTTTTATTGATCTATTAATAGATTTCAGATTCAGAAATAGAAAATACTAAATGACCATTACTGAAAACCCAAATCTATTTAAGAGAAAGGCTTAATAAGAAATGGTGGAAAATGAAAAGTAATTATGGTTAAGTGATACTTGATGTACTGTATGTTATGTACATCATGTTTTTTACTGTATATCCATGGGTGAGATGTTGCAAGCATCTCTATGATGAGACCTTGTAGCTGAAGGTGTCTACGTTTAGTGTGACACTCCCTTTGTTTAACCTGTCTTTCCATCTCTGATACTGTGTCACCAAAACAGATCACATTTTACACTGACAATATTAAAAGATGGAGCTACAGTGTCATATTGGGTTCCCCCTGCTTTTAAAAAGCCCCTTGTGCCCTGGGTGTAAAAGAAAAAATGTGTCACTCTGACACTTTTAAGAAAATTCAGAGGAAAAAGTGTGTATAGCTCTGTTGACTGTATTGTAGTATGCACTAATACACCATGAGAAAATCTGCAGCATATAGCACATTTCACTCATAGGAATATAAATGGCTTTACTTGACAAAATGAAGGCTTCCAAGTTAATTTGACAATATCTGATTATAATGAACTAACTACACATATCTTATCTTTATTTAAAAAAATTAAATACTAGAGCATCCTACCTAAAATGTGTATTTTTATAATGGTTATTCATGTCATTACGTACCATCACAAAAAGTATCTCACATATGCTTGATGACACCTCTATAACCTTAACCTAACCCCTGACCCTAACAAAGTCCACTGTTCATTACCTATACTCTGCTACGGGTATGTTGTTAAATTTCATGGCCATAGTGACACAGTTTTCATTAGGTTCTTCATCATTCTGTAAGTTGAGACATCAGTGGGACGTTCCACTGTATGTTTACACTGTCCTCACATTCCTGCCCTCTCCCTCCTTCCCTCCCCTCTCTCTCCTTCATTCCTCCCCTCTCTATCCTTCCCCAGACAATGGGACTTTTTCACTTGCCAAATCAAAGGGCACAAGAAAGAATAAAAATGAAAGCAGTGATAGAATGTTTCATCTGTGAGTTTTTGTCACTTTTTATATTATGGTATTTTGTGTTCTACATCATTTTACATATTTTGTTCAATACAGCAGTATATTTATGTGTTTTATAGGTCTGAATCTACTCGTTAACATGGGTGAGTAACAGTCTCTGAATATTATTGAACAAATGTATTTTAACTTGACAGTATTGTTTGTGATGAATAATCTCATTACAAAGATATACTGTCACCTGTCATTTCTTTATTTAAGATTTTTTTTTTGCTTACTTAATTGTTATTTTTAACTTTTGCCTGAGACTTTTGCAACGTACTGTAAATGCTTAATAATGGTTTGCAGACTTTTGTATACAATATAAATGGATTTATCTGCATGCTTTAGAAACATACTTTTTCATTCATGCTTTTTCTTTCTCCTTAGTGACAGCCACCAAACTGGTGTGTTACTTCACTAACTGGTCCCAGTACCGATCTGGAGAAGGTAAATACCTGCCTGAGAACATGGACCCTCATCTGTGCACTCACCTGGTCTTTGCCTTCGCTGTCATTAATTATGCTAACGAGCTTGAAATCTCAGAGTGGAATGACCCAACACTCTACCAGTCCTTCAACAGCCTCAAGACGCGGTAAGAATTTAATTTAATTAACTTAGTTAATGCTGATTCACATGTGCCTCTTTGTTTTTGTTGGTTAATTTAAACGTTTGTATGAGTAGATATGCAGTAGCAAACACAGACACACACACACAGATATTGTGAACTTTCATATATTGTCTGAAAGTTGGTGACTTCCCTCCCATCTCCCTGAATTTGTGCAGAAACCCCATGCTGAGGACTTTGCTGTCTGTCAGAAAGCACAGTGCTGGAGATGCCCAGTGAGCTAGAGCTTTTCAGCCTTCCATGCCTTCCCTCCAGAAATAAAACTGGCACACACTTAGCTAGATTCTGTTGTCTATTCTGTTGTCTGTTGACTATTACATATTTCCAGCAGCATCTATTTTACACATTCTGCTGTACATATTTTGGTGTCAGAATTTGTGTTTTTATTTTATGTTTTATTGTTGTTCAGCTTCCAAAAATGTCAACATTTTGCTTAGGTTCTCCATCATGGTTTCCAATGCTGCCAAACGCCAGACGTTTATCCAGTCGTCCATCAGCTTCCTGAGGAAGTATGGCTTTGATGGTCTGGACCTGGACTGGGAGTACCCTGGATCGCACGGAAGCCCTCCCGAGGACAAGCAGAGATTCACTGAGCTCTGTAAGGTGCGTTATCTATCAACTCCAGCCACCATCACAGCCTGGGTCACATTGTCTTTGTGATCCTTTCACATACATAAGCTTTATCTGACATCTTGCCTGACTACATTAAACCTAAGCTAAATGCTTTTCACTTATGAATTAACTTACATTGTTCTTTCAAAGGCCTGGTACCATGTAGCTACAGAAAACGTTGTTCTGCGAAGGAAAAATGCACACTGTTACAGTTGCAGAGGTGCGTCAACAACAAAATACAAAATATATAAAATACTGAGAATAAACAGGTGCATAATGTTCCAGTGTACAAGAACAGGAGTTATTTTTGTCAGTGGGAACATCTGTAATTCTCTTCCTTTTGGAACTTTAAGTTAAAGTTGCATCTCCGGTTCCACCCTCCTTTGTAGCGCAGGGGAGATCTTAGTCATAACACAGTTGAACCCCCTTGGGCCATATTATAAGGGGGGCATCCAGCTCTTTCACAAATTTGTTTGTTCCCAATACTACAATAATAATGTTCAAGAATAAAGAAAGTGCTTTTCATCCTTTTGTATGACTGAAAACTGTTTCTCGTCCCAATAGTTCTTAAAATATCTCATTTTTTGATTTTTTTGTTTCTTTTCTTGACTTCTTACATTTACGTTGACATTTAGTCATTTAGCAGACGCTCTTATCCAGAGCGACTTACAGGAAGTACAGGGACATACCCCCGAGGCAAGTAGGGTGAAGTGCCTTGCCCAAGGACACAACGTCATTTTGCACGGCCGGAATCGAACCGGCAACCTTCTGATTAATAGCCCGATTCCCTAAACGCTCAACCATTTGACCCCCCTTTTGTGTTGGGTACCGTCAACTACAGTTGGATATTGTAACAGCAGTTACCACAAGCATTCATTTTTGTACATTTTGGGTCTCCCCAGGAGCTTTTTGTGGCTTACGAAGCGGAAAACAATGCCAGTGGAAAAACACAACTAATTATCTCAGCAACAGTAGCAGCTGAGAAAGAATACATTGATATAGGATATGAAATCACTGAGGTGTCCAAGTAAGCGTGGTTTAATTGCCTGATAAAATAGTCTCTCAGTTTTATAATTGTTTGAACCTATTGATTAACTTGATTTCCACTTTATGTATGTGTGTGTGTCTAGATACCTTGACTTCATTAATGTTAAGACATTTGACCTTCAAAGCAATCAAGCTAATGTCACCCACCATCACAGTCCTCTCAATCAGGGGCATCTCAACATTGACCAAGCCAGCATAGTAAGTTGCTAAAAGTAAAATGTCTCCATCATAGAACACTTTACATTCATCCCTTACCTGGAACAGCGAGCCAATTTACCAGGTTCCTTTTTGAAGACAACTTCCTAAATCTTTCTTTTTTTCAATTGCATTTTCAATGATTGTTTTTGCTGAGCTGAAAGGGAACATTTCCAGGTATAATTGTGTTTTCCTGCTGCTCAGGACTCTGCTATGCAAAACTGGCAGTCCAGAGGGGCCCCAGTGGGGAAGTTGCTGCTTGGCTTCTCTACCTACGGCCGCTCCTACACGCTCTCATCAGGGCAGACGGGGGTGGGGGCCGTAGCCAGCGGTCTAGCCAGCCCGGGGCCCTACACTCAGGAGATAGGATGCTGGTCCTACTATGAGGTGAGACACTTGACCTGCACACACGACACACACTCTGTTGCTCTCTGTTTCTCTCCCACAGTTTTGTAAGGTGTACGGTGTTTGGGTTATATTTTGGAATCACAAAGGCTGCTCGGTACTGCTTAACCCTGTAAGACCTGTTGTAAAATTACAACGTCACCTTTAGCTCTTTAATTGCTCATTTCTTTTTTTTGAAAGACCAAATTTAACCATTAGCATTGCAAGGCAAGACAATAGGATCCATTGGTTATGAAAATGTGGTAGTTCAAATGTGTACGTACGTACGTACGTATGTGTAGCTCTCCAAAAAACACACTACAATATTGTAGAAAATAGTATATATTACTGTATGCTACAGTTCATGGCACACACACATACACCATTCCGTAATCACCTTTTGTAAAATTAGGTTTGGTTTCTGTCCTACTACACTCTTTCTTTCGTAATATGTAATACTGTATTCACAACCACAAATGCTTACAGTAAAAGAATACGTTTCGTTTCAATCTTGTTTTCATGTTTACCATGAATTTTTCATCATCTCTGCCATTTATTTTCAATCTTGTACAAAAATTTACACATGAGCTCATGAAAGAAGAGCTTTAGGTTTTGAATAACTGTGTGTATATGATATATCCAAAAATGTAATATAATGGTAAAAGTGTTTGCAACATGAGACAAATGTTTGCTTTTGAGACGTGATTGTGATATTTTGAATGCAGTGCTTCATTTTGCAAGAGAAGCGAGGCATTTTGCATTTTGTGTGTGCAGTTATTGGATTTGTGTGTCAAGTTTTGAAAAAAATGTGTGTAAGCATTTGAAAAAAACTGTATAGGCCTATTCTAAAGCCATGATTGGTTGGTGTTGAGTAAAGCAATGAGTGTTTGCACATTTGAGGAGTTAATCTGAGGCACTGATGAATGACAGTTTTTTCCAATTGCTTAGACACAAAAATGTCAAATAACACACAGTTAGTGAAATCTGACACTCAAGGAGCACAACAGAAGGCCAGACCTGCACAACTATAAGCACATTCTCATCCTCACACTATTTGCAAAATACTACACACAGTATTTTGCAAATCACTAAACACACTTTCTACATTAGACACAGAAATGTAAGATTATGTCACTTCATTGCCTTTTTTAGACACTGCCTTGTAAAATGCCACACATGTGAACAGATGGATCAAACACGGGCGTCAGCTGTACAAGCACTAAAGTGCTAAACTGTAAACATACCAATCAGGTGTAAGCACTATAAAAAAGCAACAGGTCAGTGTACCTGTCCTCATCAAAAATGGAAGGCAATGTTGCAGGTAGAGGAAGAGGGAGAGGTAGGATGAGAGGGGGAGCCCGTGGAGGAAGGTAGGGAGAGGTAGACCTGGAGGCCGTGGAAGAATAGGGCCAAATTTACAGTATCTAATGAAATTCAAACAACATTGAACATTGGTTGACCATGTTGTGAACCATGGGGCAACATTGACAGAGGCTGGACAGAGAGTTCAGCCCAACCTCAGCAGATATAGTGTTGCAACAGTAATTTGGACATTTCGACAAGAGCACAGGTGAAAACTACTATTCTCTACTGTCTACAGTACAGTACAGTAAAATGTAGCTACATGTAGCTACAGCTATATGCACTACATCAGTACTTTTTTTTTAAACATATTTACTGCAGTCCATGATTGAAATAATGTACTGTATTTCATTTGCTGTATTCTTTCTTTTGTCTCCACAAATGTATTTGCTGTGTTTACAGACTGCTATGTAGCCTACTACAGTATTTGATTTGAAATATGTTCTGATTTTCTGCACAAAATGCAACCGTTACGTAGACAATTTGGAAAAATACAGTAAATATTTTCAGCAGTGTGCAGTACTGGTCTTGTGTGTTGTGTTTGGTCAACATATTCATGTACTTGTACGTACTCTACTGGAACAATATCTGACAAAATCAAGCAGGTTATATCATTATAAAAGAATAGTTAGTGTAAAAGTGACTAAACATTTTGCACTACAGTGTGTAACTGGTTCAAACAGTGTCCAATTTTATGAACCATGTGTGTGGCATATGGTGACAGAAATGGGTTTCTATACATGATTGTATAGTTTTGAACGAAGTGTTTCATTTTGCAAAAGATTGGAAGTGTTCTGCTACTTGTGTGTCTAGTTGTGTGAATCGTGTGTTGTGTTTTGACAAAGTGAGCCCTGTTTTCAAAATTGTGCTTAAGCAATTGGAAAAAACTGTAGTGTGCCATTTTGATTGGTTGTGTTTAAAAAACCTAAGATGCTTCCTGTTACAATTGTATGTGTTATGTGGAGAATTGTGTGTTGTGTTTTTCAAAAACTCAAAGGTCAAAAATGTGCGTATGGTTTTGCAGATTTGATGTGTGGTTCTGGTGTTTGAGTGTCAGGTTTCAGAAATTAAGGATTAAAGAAAGGATTTTGTGTGTAAGCAGTTGAAAAAAACTGTAAAAGAAAATATGATTTGTACAGGTGCTCATCATGCTCCATGGATTGCTACGTCTAGAACAAGTTATGGACATGCTGGTGGTCAGTTTACCGTGTTTGTCTCCTCAGATCTGCTCATTCCTCAAAGGGACCTCTGTTCAGTGGATAGATGAGCAGAGTGTTCCATATGCTATCAAAGGGAATGAATGGGTGGGCTACGACAACATGCAGAGCTACAGTGCCAAGGTATCTGCCAAAATACATTCCCTGGATGTTTATTTGTCTTTCAATTTTACAATTCATGTATTGGCCATTCAAACACAAAAAAACCCTGTCTTCGGGAATAGGTCAGCTATCTGAAGGATAGACAATTTGGAGGTGCCTTTGTGTGGACTCTGGACATGGATGACTTTTCTGGAATGTTCTGTAATCAGGGCAGATACCCACTGATTACACATCTGAAGACTATCTTGAATATTGGTAAGGTAAATGCTTGAAAAGGTCATAATAAACATATTACATGAACCTGACTAGTATAATGTCTTCCTTTCAAATTGAATTCATTGATTTTGACCACCTGCTTTTCTCTGTTAGGTTGGACACCGCTTACAAGGCCCTTGGAAATTACCTTGGCAGCCTCCATCCCTAGCAGTGCCTTCTCATTCACCTCCTCCAGTACCCAACCAACTTCAGACACTCTGGTCTATACCAGAACCATGACCACAACCAAAGAGGTCATAAACTGTCCACAGAACGTCATAGTCACAGACACCAGCAACAGCTTTTGTCACCATAAACCAGATGGGGTCTACCTCAGGTCAGAAAACCCCAAGTCGTTTTACAAATGCAAACACAGTCAAACCTATCTTTTGAGATGCCACAACCAGGGAACGGAGAACAGCAGTAGAGGGCAGAGTCAACTGTCTTATGGTGTCATTCTTTTACATCTTGGAATCAACTCGCTCCTTGATCTCTTGAGCACATGGAGCAATAGGTGATTGGTTTCTCAGACCTTAATTTGATTGTTCATAACTAACTTTGGACATGAGATTGGAATATTTCTGCATATGATATAGATCAATAAGACAGAAGTGATCAGACCCCCTTAGGATTTTTTACATGTGACAACTTTGTCTTTATTGCTTGAGCACATGACATTTGTAAGGAAATATACTGAATGACTGAAGGAATCAAATTGAGTGAGTGAATGGACTAAAACAGATATAAAGCTGTGTATAATTGGTGTCCAACTGTTTCCTTGAGGGTTTAGGTTGGTTGAGGGGCAGTTCTATGGGTGTATGTGAAGCCCTCTGTGACATGCTTGCGTGTAAAAAGGGCTATACAAATACATTTGATTTGATTTGATACACTGCTTTAACACAACCTCCCAGGATGAAAAAAAGTACCTATCTATCAAAGATTGAGAAAGCCTGGGAGTGATTGAAACAGAGAAGTGGCGACAAAAGAGGGGAGGTGTTAGTGAAACATGAGGTGTTGAGCACCTCCCGGTGGAGACAAGGTCTAGTTGGTTGCCAGCCTTGTGGGAGCGGGGGATGGAGAGAGAGCTCCAGGTAAATGTCAATGGTTCAGAATTTTTTTTACCCTACCCAGAGCTTTTGCACTAATGTGAATCAGAGGTGCCATCACCCCTGTAAAAGTAGTATTGCCAAACTTTATCGTCAGACACAAATATGGTGGATGCATAAAAGAATCATTCAGCTATATATTTTTCTACTGTATTTATTGTATATTGTGTCTATTAAGGATCATATTCATATGATGTAACAGAGGCGTTGTTAGCTCTAATGGGGCAAAGACCCATATAAAAAAAAATATACTTCCAATCTTGAAAGAAGACATAAAGCTCTATTGGGGCACAGGCCCATATTCATTATATGTAGGGCCTGTCCTAGTGTTTTGGGGGCCCTAAACAAAAATATTGTATTGGGCCCTTTTGATTGGCAAACATTGGGGGGGGGGGGGGGGCAGTGTGCGAATTATACAATAACAATCGGGGGGGTCAACTTTTTCTCCAGGGCGTAAAGGGAACCCACTAGGACTACAGCACAGGCGCGTGCTTTCATTAACATTCTTGTGAATATTCTATAGGTAATTGTTATTTCAAATACAATCGTGACAAAAATAATTTTTGGGGGTATTAGCTAGCTAACTTACCTTTCTTGCACTTTCTCACTACGCGGTAGCTACACTCTGAGGTGATTCAACCAGCTTCTGTATTGCACACTGGTCAGTCGCGCGCAGTGTTTATGTGTGTGATATTCCTTGCATAAAGTCAACATTTCTGTGTATCGCCAACCTGTTATTGAATGAATATGGTAAATATATTGTAATATTTACGATTACAGGTAAGAACGATATATAACCTTTCATTAGTTTCCTAGTGTTTTCTTAGCGTACCTCAATTCTGACTTGTGTGCCGACACCTGGACTTCTGTGTGCGCGCTACATTGGCGCATAGAAGAGCATAGAAGAGGGCAGGCGTCAGTTTGTGTTTTCGGTTAAACTGCGTTGATTTGACAAGGTTGATTATACTGCGTTTCTTTTACTGGGATTATCAATCTAAATGAATGCACAGCCTAAAAAAGTAAATTGTTAAAACTCAAACTAAATGTTACTGGTGCAGAGCCATGGGCGGATCTACAGGGGGGCAAGGGGGGGCAGCCCCCCACTCTAGAGCCTTGCCCCCCCAGCTGCCCCCCTAACTTTTGTGATCCAAAAACTGTACAAACCGCCACTATGTCCACAAGCTTCTAAAAACATTGAACTGAACAATACATATACCGAAAGTGAACAATTACATTTTTTATTTTAAATGTATTCTTAGCCCCCTGCCCCTCAAATACTTAGCTACGTCCCTGCATCAAACGTGCAGAGCGGCGTTCACACAATCTGGCTCGCACACAGCGAGTCTGCTGCGGTGCGGTGGCATTGCATCCCGGTGTTGGACCGAATTCCCACTCCCCCGCAGGATCCCACCCCCCTACGCGTGAACGCGCACTGCCTTCCTAGCATATTGCTACTTGTAGTTTGACGAACCGAGGCGATTTTTAATTCATGTTTCATCAAAATATAAGTTATGTTGTGCTGCACTTGAGAGCCTATACGATTTGTATGTCGTACTACTCGTAAAATCCGAATGATTGTCTCAAGAAAATTGACGTACTTTGGAGCTGCACTTGAAAAACGATGTTGATGTCGATGTTGTGCTACACTGTCCTATTATCGGAATGAGGGTAATCAGGATCTGACACCCCCCTAAATGATTTTGGTGGCTCCTCATGCCCTGTAGAGTGTGCCATAAAAAGATTTTGATACTAGTTGCATAAATGTTAAAGTTAGAAGGGGAGTAGGATTTTGGCAACACTGTTTTTCATACCTGCCGAAATCCTCCCCCCATATCATGGGGCTATAAGATCTGACACACCCCAACTATGCGGGGATGTGGAAAATTTGGATGGCGACACTAACTGGGTAATAGCTTGTCAACTGGTATTGAGTACAATACTTTTTTCACTACTAGACACATTTATAATGAAGCATTGGTATTTCTTTGTATAAGTGGTAATGTTATTATAGGTGACAGTGACAGTTTTTGCCATTCCTAATGTTTGATCATTCATTATCATTTCACAAATTAATGTTTATCCAAAATCTCAGGTTGGCTGTGACAGCTGCCTCAGAAGGTTCCATCACTGTTGTGCTAAAATCCAACTGAGAGGAATATGTCTGTGCTGCCTGCCGTAAACATCCCTGACCTGTTTTCATGATCAAGCCTCAAACTTTTTAAAACTCTTATTTAAATGATCGCTTTCTTTCTTTTTTTCTACCGTTTGTTAAATATATCGTTATAGTTTTTTGTTTAAAATAAATGTGATGGAACCACTCAAAATGTCATCATTTAGGCTATTAGATGTTTTTCACTAGCCATTCACAAAGGGAAGGTCCTGGCTTATCAGGTACTAAAACCAAGCACTGTACATTGCAAGTTAGCAGACACAAACTAGGCTGTGGGAAGCAGGATCTATAAAATGGATATGATTGTAAACACAAAACAGTTGTGTGGCAAGTAGTTTATTGAGAGGGAAATAGAAGTTGAATTCTGGTAGGAGGGACCTGTGAGCAGGGGCCTTTTTATATACATTTGTAAAATAATGTAGCTATACTCATGTACCAGACGATTATATTACAATTGGCATATAGTGCATTTAGTAAGTTTACCTGTAACAGCAAGTACAACGTAATCAAGAATCAGAAGTGAATAGTTCTACTAAAAGTGATTCGTATAAATGAATACTAAGGATGCTCGCTTTTACCAGACAGTGACATAACAGCAACTACATAATTCACATATTACCCTCATTCCGATAATAGGACAGTGTAGCACAACATCGACATCAACATCGTTTTTCAAGTGCAGCTCCAAAGTACGTCAATTTTCTTGAGACAATCATTCGGATTTTACGAGTAGTACGACATACAAATCGTATAGGCTCTCAAGTGCAGCACAACATAACTTATATTTTGATGAAACATGAATTAAAAATCGCCTCGGTTCGTCAAACTACAAGTAGCAATACGCTAGGAAGGCAGTGCGCGTTCACGCGTAGGGGGGTGGGATCCTGCGGGGGAGTGGGAATTCGGTCCAACACCGGCAAAGACTGGAGCGACTGAGCTGCCCCCCGAGCCTCTGAAGGTGAAGTCAGTTTCCCCAGGTGAAGTTTAAACGCACATGTTTAACTTAAAGTTACTTTTGTAATGAATGTAATGTATGCTAAAGACGAATAAGCACTCGTCAAAAACAGCGAGTCTATTACGTTAGCCAAAAGTCAAATCGCTCCCTCGTTAAGAGCACTCTGCCCTTTGATTAGTTTTGATTTTAGTAAAGACAAGAACAGCTAAATATAAAATTGTTTTTATATTGTTTGTATCCATAACGTTTACTGATGGTCGCTGTTTCGCAGACGTCACGTTACAACACACAATACAGTGCCAGTTGGGAGGTCGATAATTTTTATATGATTAGCTAAGCAGTCCTATAAAATCCACTTACTCTCATATCGTTTGTGGAACGTTTTGCTGCAAAGCACAACAACCGCCGCCTTAAGGTTTCCTAAAAAAGATGGGTGATCATGGGTCATTTGTGGACTGTAGGTTAATTATACGTTTTTAATTATAATACTTGAGTATTGTCTGCTGTTTTATACTTGTAGTCCACTGCATCTTGGACACAATTATTAGGATTCCTCTGTCAGGAGGAACCCTACTGTAATTGTTGGTATTATTATTAGGGTTCTTCCAGTAGGAGGGAACCTATTGTTTTTGTTAGTATTATTATTATTATTTTTCTTCTCCTTGCGCCCCAATATCTCAAAAAGTCACTGGTCATACATTTTCTAATTTGGCACATTGATACTACATCCGAGTGGGTACCCCCACACCAAATATGGGCCACATCGGACCATAGGGGGCGCCACAGGCCACGCCCAAAAGTCAAATTTTCAATGGGATGGCATTTCCACCCTATTGCTCCAATTCTTCTGAAACTTGGTGTGCATGCCTCATTTTTCATGAGGAACAAAAGAGCCTCAAGGACCCATAAGGTCCGCCATGGTGGATTTTCCTGTACAGTGATAATTTTGGAAAACCTTAAAAATTCCTCTTCTCTTGAACCAAAGCTAATTGACTTAAAATTTTGTACAGATGTGTATCATTGACGTATTTAAAAACGTTACTTAGGAAAATTGAATCAAATACAAAATGGCTGAAAGGGGTGTATTTATGTAAATGTACACATTGCCTCAATATGTTTGTGTCACTAAATCAAATGTCTTTTTGAAGGATGGTTCAAACTTAATAGGCTTTAAGGTGACATGCCCCTGAAGTACCATGCAAAGTTTCACCTTGATATGTCGAAATATGACTGAATTACAGCTGTTTGAACTTCGACCAAATCTGGCAATGCTCGCCATTGGAGAAACAGCTGTTTATATTATCCAGTTTTGTGTAATCCATGTCTGGGAATGGCTCAATTGGCTGAGATGTTGTGCTGGTAAGCAAAGGGTTTAATGTTCAAAACCAGTCAGAGGCATAGTTTTTAAATTTGTATTCTGACAAAACGGTTTCTAGTCTTCCGATCAATCCTCCGGTTGTAAAAACATAGCAATGCGTGTTTATTTGAGCCCATCACAACACTCTGATCATCTGTTTAGCGAGACTGTGTAAACCACTGCTAAACAAGCCAGGTTCACCACAGTAGCTAGCTACTTGTAGTCTACGCATGGTAGAGATAACTCTAATGGTTATCTCTAATGAAGTAAATTGATTGTTCAGGTTGATCCCTTGCCTGTTGCACAAATTCATTTCAGTAACCTAAGCCAGGACACATTCCCACTGATGCTAGGCATGATTTAAAATTCCCTTCCATGACAAGTTATGGCACTCCAAACAACCTGTTTAAAAAAACGATGAGAAAGTTATTCTTTACAGCAGCAACCCAGTCATCCCGTTGTCTCGTTTTTATAGGAAATGTACAAGCAGTTTCAACTTAGGCTGAATCTAACAACGCTTACCAGAGGAGAAACAGCTTACTTTTTTATATAGTAACTGAACATGACAATATTCAACACTGAGAATAGCTCAATGGGCTGGGATGGTGACCTGTAAAGTATAAGGTCGTAGGTTGGAATCCTGCCATAGTCTTTTGGCCTGTCATAATTTTGATTATCTGTTTAGTTCAACAGGATGACATCTTTCTGAAGTACCACAAACAATTTCACCTTGGTATGTCAAAATATGATTGAATTAAAACTGTTTCAACGTTGGCTGAATCTAACAACGCTTGCCACAGAAGAAACACCTTACTTTTTTATACAGTAACTGAACATGACAATATTCAACACTGAGAATAGCTCAATGGGCTGGCATGGTGACCTGTAAAGTATAAGGTAGTTGGTTGGAATCCAGCCATTATCTTTTGGCCTGTCATAATTTTGATTATCTGTTTAGTTAAACAGGATGACATCATTCTGAGATACCATGCACAATTTCATGCAATTTCACCTTGAAATGTCAACCGTTTCTTAACCTTTGTCCCAAAGCTGACCAAAGCTAATACTCTGCCCTTTCTATTCATACAATCTCAACAGTTGGTGCGTAGCAGAGAGGATAGAGAGACTGACTTGTAACCTTATTCTCATGAGTTCAAATCCCCATTCAGCCTGTTGTTGGCCAAACATGAAGTAGTTTTGCTCTCTTGTTGTCCAACTCTCGATCTTCGACAGTGTACATGTTTATAATATTTTGCCATTTTGCGGAGGAACCCGCATCGCTGCTTGCAGTTATATTTAGGGTTCCTCCGGTAGGAGGGAACCTATTGTTATTGATGGTATTCTTATTATTATTTTCTTCTCTTTGCGCCTCAATATCTCAAAAAGTCCCTGGTCATAAATTTTCTAATTTGGCACATTGATACTACATCGAAGTGGGTACCCCCACACCAAATATGGGCCACATCAGACCATAGGGGGCGCCACAGGCCACGCCCAAATGTCCAATATACAAAGTGATGGCATTTCCACCCCATTTCTCCAATTCTTCTGAAACTTGGTGTGCATGCCTCATTGTTCATGAGGAACAAAAAAGCCTCAAGGACCCAGAAGGTCCGTCATGAAGAATTTTCCTGTACAGTGATAATTTTGGAAAACCTTAAAAATTCCTCTTCTCTTGAACCAAAGATCTGATTGACTTGAGATTTTGTACAGATATGTATCATTGACGTATTTAAAAATGTTACTTAAGAAAATTGAATTAAATACAAAATGGCTGAAAGGGGTGTATTTATGTAAATGTACACATTGCCTCAATATGTTTGTGTCACTAAATCAAATGTATTTTTGAAGGATGGTTCAAACTTAATAGGCTTTAAGGTGACATGCCCCTGAAGTACCATGCAAAGTTTCACCTTGATATGTCGAAATATGACTGAATTACAGCTGTTTGAACTTCGACCAAATCTGGCAATGCTCGCCATTGGAGAAACAGCTTTTTTTATTATCCAGTTTTGTGTAATCCATGTCTGGGAATGGCTCAATTGGCTGAGATGTTGTGCTGGTAAGCAAAGGGTTTAATGTTCAAAACCAGTCAGAGGCATAGTTTTTAAATTTGTATTCTGACAAAACGGTTTCTAGTCTTCCGATCAATCCTCCGGTTGTAAAAACATAGCAATGCGTGTTTATTTGAGCCCATCACAACACTCTGATCATCTGTTTAGCGAGACTGTGTAAACCACTGCAAAACAAGCCAGGTTCACCACAGTAGCTAGCTACTTGTAGTCTACGCATGGTAGAGATAACTCTAATGGTTATCTCTAATGAAGTAAATTGATTGTTCAGGTTGATCCCTTGCCTGTTGCACAAATTCATTTCAGTAACCTAAGCCAGGACACATTCCCACTGATGCTAGGCATGATTTAAAATTCCCTTCCATGACAAGTTATGGCACTCCAAACAACCTGTTTAAAAAAACGATGAGAAAGTTATTCTTTACAGCAGCAACCCAGTCATCCCGTTGTCTCGTTTTTATAGGAAATGTACAAGCAGTTTCAACTTAGGCTGAATCTAACAACGCTTACCAGAGGAGAAACAGCTTACTTTTTTATATAGTAACTGAACATGACAATATTCAACACTGAGAATAGCTCAATGGGCTGGGATGGTGACCTGTAAAGTATAAGGTCGTAGGTTGGAATCCTGCCATAGTCTTTTGGCCTGTCATAATTTTGATTATCTGTTTAGTTCAACAGGATGACATCTTTCTGAAGTACCACAAACAATTTCACCTTGGTATGTCAAAATATGATTGAATTAAAACTGTTTCAACGTTGGCTGAATCTAACAACGCTTGCCACAGAAGAAACACCTTACTTTTTTATACAGTAACTGAACATGACAATATTCAACACTGAGAATAGCTCAATGGGCTGGCATGGTGACCTGTAAAGTATAAGGTAGTTGGTTGGAATCCAGCCATTATCTTTTGGCCTGTCATAATTTTGATTATCTGTTTAGTTAAACAGGATGACATCATTCTGAGATACCATGCACAATTTCATGCAATTTCACCTTGAAATGTCAACCGTTTCTTAACCTTTGTCCCAAAGCTGACCAAAGCTAATACTCTGCCCTTTCTATTCATACAATCTCAACAGTTGGTGCGTAGCAGAGAGGATAGAGAGACTGACTTGTAACCTTATTCTCATGAGTTCAAATCCCCATTCAGCCTGTTGTTGGCCAAACATGAAGTAGTTTTGCTCTCTTGTTGTCCAACTCTCGATCTTCGACAGTGTACATGTTTATAATATTTTGCCATTTTGCGGAGGAACCCGCATCGCTGCTTGCAGTTATATTTAGGGTTCCTCCGGTAGGAGGGAACCTATTGTTATTGATGGTATTCTTATTCTTATTCTTATTTTTCTTCTCCTTGCGCCTCAATATCTCCAAAAGTCCCTGGTCATAAATTTTCTAATTTGGCACATTGATACTACATCGAAGTGGGTACCCCCACACCAAATATGGGCCACATCAGACCATAGGGGGCGCCACAGGCCACGCCCAAAAGTCCAATTTTCAAAGTGATGGCATTTCCACCCCATTGCTCCAATTCTTCTGAAACTTGGTGGGCATGCCTCATTGTTCATGAGGAACAAAAAAGCCTCAAGGACCCAGAAGGTCCGCCATGGATGGATTTTCCTGTACAGTGATAATTTTGGAAAACCTTAAAAATTCCTCTTCTCTTGAACCAAAGCTAATTGACTTAAATTTTGTACAGATGTGTATCATTGACGTATTTAAAAACGTTACTTAGGAAAATTGAATCAAATACAAAATGGCTGAAAGGGGTGTATTTATGTAAATGTACACATTGCCTCAATATGTTTGTGTCACTAAATCAAATGTATTTTTGAAGGATGGTTCAAACTTAATAGGCTTTAAGGTGACATGCCCCTGAAGTACCATGCAAAGTTTCACCTTGATATGTCGAAATATGACTGAATTACAGCTGTTTGAACTTCGACCAAATCTGGCAATGCTCGCCATTGGAGAAACAGCTTTTTTTATTATCCAGTTTTGTGTAATCCATGTCTGGGAATGGCTCAATTGGCTGAGATGTTGTGCTGGTAAGCAAAGGGTTTAATGTTCAAAACCAGTCAGAGGCATAGTTTTTAAATTTGTATTCTGACAAAACGGTTTCTAGTCTTCCGATCAATCCTCCGGTTGTAAAAACATAGCAATGCGTGTTTATTTGAGCCCATCACAACACTCTGATCATCTGTTTAGCGAGACTGTGTAAACCACTGCAAAACAAGCCAGGTTCACCACAGTAGCTAGCTACTTGTAGTCTACGCATGGTAGAGATAACTCTAATGGTTATCTCTAATGAAGTAAATTGATTGTTCAGGTTGATCCCTTGCCTGTTGCACAAATTCATTTCAGTAACCTAAGCCAGGACACATTCCCACTGATGCTAGGCATGATTTAAAATTCCCTTCCATGACAAGTTATGGCACTCCAAACAACCTGTTTAAAAAAACGATGAGAAAGTTATTCTTTACAGCAGCAACCCAGT